>CM055822.1:42902732-42921215 GCA_029582265.1 Zoroaster sp. YZ-2022 | reverse complement strand
ACTCGAACCAAAAAAATAAAAAATTAAATAAATAAAAACATAAATAAAAATAAATACGTTGCCAAATTTTGGCACTATTGGGATTCCACAGTATAACGAGCAGTATGTAACATGTGGTAAAATTGGGCACACTGCATGCAGCCGTAATGACGTAACATACAAAATCATAATTAGTGGTTAAAGAGCTCATTATTATTTATGCAGCCAGAATAATAGGAATAATAGGCATCCTGCTTTGTTAACTAAGCCAGTGACGAGCATCGATGTCCAGTCGATAGCCTGCTCTGATCGCGACAAGACCTAATCTTTAGGTCGTGGTGGGGAATGGGGTCATGGGTTCCAACATAACTACTACAAGTATAGAAACCTGAGGCATGTTACAGGTACCAAGTGTAGCATGCGATGTGTCTGGCACAGTATTGGCTGCTAATGTTGGTTTGCTTTGACTCCATGCCGTTAAATTTGAGTTCTGATCGGGTCCTCAACTGGGTGATATGACCGGGGGCTTGGACCTGGGTTGGGATTTGAGGTCGGGATCGTCTGAAGTGTGCATTGTTAAGATACGTCCAAAATGCATTTTCCCCTGCCTCTAAATTTTATATTTTCGGTACCATCCTACCCAATCATCATGTGTAGAGTCTCCATGGAATGAGTTTCCACGGGTCACCGCTAGTAAAGTAAATACTAGTGTGATATTTGGTATCAAAGGAGGTGGCCAGGATGATTTCACTTCTAATTTACCGCCCCGTAACGAGTTCATCTTTAAAGGGAAGGTACAACATTGATAATATTGGCAAGACTGCTTTGGGTATGGGTACACTTTACTTTTTTTTGAAATTTTAGTACAATCAACAATTATAATATGCAAAATGTAAAAGTACATATTTTTTCTTGATTTCTTTGATTCAGGATTATACTTGTTGCCAACTTCACATCAAGTTAACTTTCTTATATTAATTTGGTATTTAACAATGTTGACCTTCCCATTATTAATTTAAACTCCCAAATATGAAAAATATGGATTTATTAACACAGAGATATTTAACCTTTATTTAGGTTAAGTTTTCCCTGTATGATCACACTGGGGTCAAAGTTGAGTTGATATTCAATGGAAGCGAGTCAGACATCTTAAGCTGGTTTGATAAGGAGCGCCTTATGTCATCTCCCTGGAATGACCTCATTTCGACAACGACTACAAATTACTTCTCTGTTGTTGGTCACGTTCGTCCTATTGATCACGCTAGTCCCGTGTAAGTAAACACCATTTTATACACGATTTTTCCCGAAACATGCCAAGCTTCCACAGAAACATGTTGGTATAGTAGTCGCACACAATTTGACAGAACAATGACCTTCCATATACATACTACATGTACAATGTCTATAGTACGTAAAACCACAGTGAAGGTAAAACCTATTGTCACAGAAACACGAACTGATTGTATCATTGTGGGCTGTAAAAACCAACAACCTCCACTTTTTAGCTTTTGAACAAATGTTTTTTAAATAGGAGCAAATAATAATAACTGACCTTTTAAACCCAATGAACAAAAATGTACAATTTTTTTATCTCGAATTCAGAAAAGGCCGAGGTCCAGCAATTTTAAGTTGATTTAAACACAATAATGGCCTCTCTTTCGTTTACAAATCGCCTTCCTGATGTCGCCCTTGTAAAGTCACATCTTCAGCGGCTAAACAATAGGGGCCTACTCTTACTATCAATAATTGACTTTTTCCTCATATTTTGAGAGGTTTTGTTAAAAAGAAACTAAACAACATAAGTTTTGTTATCTCAACCCAAGGTAAAATATTGTAAACAGTCATTTAGTCTGAACTCCGTTTATCTCGAATTCAGAAAAACCTAAGATGCACTATGGGGGAAAGAAATGGCCCCTCTTAGGTCAAAAAAAGGTCTCCGGTTTCTGGTCTCCTCGCGCGTCGGCATTTCTAATTTTTAATTTTTGTTTGCTATGAAACGATGTCCAATTGCAGCCAAAATTGCTGGATCGATTTGAATTCTGCCGTGCTGTGTTTTAAACGACTTTTCCCAAACAGGGGTATGAACGTTTCCCCGATTTGTGTGGCCTCTGTTAGCCACCATCCATTTATATGGGGAATTTGGTAATTCTCTGATGGACAAAAAAAAGAAAAAAAATTACCCCCAAAAATAAATAAATAATAAATAATAAATAAACGTACAACAGCACCGATATTTTCGGTGTTATTTACTAAATAAAACATTTGGGTGATTTTGTCGACTGAAAGGATGACTTTGTAAGAGTAATGTCACAGTCAATCATTGAAACAGAGTTTCGGAACTTGAACCAACAACCTTTTCCCTCTTTTTGTAAAAACATTTCAGCATTCGACGGTTTTTCATCAATAAGAATTATGGCGGATGTAAGGTGGGATCTGGGTGGCTGGTTGTAGTTGATGCATCACCATATTGCTCATGGGAAAATGCATTTGACAATTACCCTGTCATACTATACAGCACAACCACAGGCGCAGTCATCAGGCACGATGCTGTAAATGGTAAAGAACAATTAAACATGTAGCGCCCGTGTTTCCGCTATTTTACCGATCAATTTCTGAAAATGTATAGTTTTATTTGGAAATCGAAAATTTTCTTCTGGAAAAGAAAAGAAATACTTTGAAAATGAATATTTCATAAAAAATAGTCAGAAGATTATTTAACAGCAAGTAAGAACTAAAATTAATTTATGGCGGGACCCATAATCAATTAAATAAATTATGTGACATTACTGTAAAACCGTACTTTTCATGATTATTTTGATTAATGTGCTTTTTCTCAAGTGAACACCAATGTTCCGATAACGTAATAGAAAATTATCAGGAATTGCCTCTAATTAAAATAGCGGGAAACACATGCGGGAAACACACCTCGCATAAGAAAATCATTTTTGTAGCATAGGGTCAACAAAACGTTAGCAGCGTGTTTTAGTTCAAATGAGAAATATGGCCAAGGTCACCGGGAAATGTATCCTGCTCTTTATGAAACGATGCATATAAGCCTGCATGATTTGTACAATAGTGTGCAAGACCTGTAGCCACTCCTCCCGAACCCCCACACCTCCATTCAATGTTGAGGAAAAACATAATGTTCTTTGGAACCATTTGACATCGCAATATCCCAGCCAAATTCAAAGCGCCCCACATTGGACGGGTGGAGAGGGATGCTTTCTTGGTGAAAATTCTCAGTAAGTTGTGTTACAGTGTCAAAGTTTGCCAACAGTTTGCTCACCATTGTAGTCGTAATGAACCCACTTGACCGATATGGAAAAACATTGTCTGGTTACATTTCACCTGTGATTTCTTTGTTAAATCAATAAACTTATTTATGTCCTCATAAAACAGTAGAAAGTCAAAATAAAGGAATTGAATCTTGTTAAAGGTACAGGATTGATATTTCAAAAATAACCAAATGGTCGAATTGTACCTCCCGTGTTTTTTTCCGTAATTTTCGATTTTTGAGGAACATTGATCATTTTCTTTTGAAAGGATACAAATACTTCGAAGTGATATAGTTCACAAAATAATTGTGAGAAGATTGTTTAAGTTCCAAAATTGATGACGGGACCCACCGATATTCCCACCGCTAGAGGGCTATGATATGCACGAAGTGGGTAAGATAACCTGTGTCATAACAGAGTGCTGTATCTCTTTGGAATTCCTTGCCTGGTGCTTGTTTCCCTTCATCCTATGATCCATCCTGTTTCAAGAGGAATCTCAATTCCCAACTTCAGCTCTTCTGAGCTTTATACTTTTTTGACTGTTTTTGTATTGTAGCCCCGTACCTTGAGTGAATTTATCCTTATTCGGGGCGAATAACCATACAATTGTTTTTTAAAGAGTACATAAAAATTGGGTCTCTCTAATTATGATAATTATGATTTTTCGGCAATTACTGAAGTGTATCAAATAAATATTAATGTTGAAAAGAAATATGAATGTATAAATTTAGTTTTATTTGTCTATTTCTATTTCTATTTGCAGATGGAACGATAGGCAGGGCGGATTATTTGACCATCCACGTTGATACTGAGTGAGGTAGGCCTAATGAACATAAACATGGGATATTTCTGGTCGCGGCTAAATATTAATTACACAGATTAGAGAACTAAGCCTTTCTCAATATTTCTTTTTCAATTTCTCTGATAATGTTAATGTGAGACTTGTCAGACATGTTGACATCATTAATTTGTATAGCTACATGAATTTATTGCGTCTGGAGTGTCGTGTCCGAGCGGTCTAGCTTACCGGACTCAAGTTCTGGTGTTAGCAGCAGAATGTGGGTTCGAATCCCGGCCGTGACACTTGTGTCCTTGAGCAAGACACTTAACCATAATTGCTTCTCTCCATCCAGAGGTTAAATGGGTACCTGTGAGGGCAGAGTTGGTTGATTAGCCCTATATGCGCTGTAATGGCAGCAATTGAGCTGTATACTCCCCAGGGAGCTGAGATGGTTTCAGGAATGATTTATGAGCCTTATGAGCAGGGGTAATAATATGCGCCTTGAGCACCACTCAGTTGGTGGATACGTGCGCTATATAAGTCCACACGTTGTTGTTGTTGTTGTTGTTGTTGTTAATTTGATATAATGATTACATAAAACACAGTGGCGTGTCCAGAAGGTGGTATATAATGCTCCCCCATCCCTAACAAAAGAGACAAAAAGCGAAAATTGACAATAGGAAAATTATCAGCACTATATTGCTGAATGTAGCCGAGCTGGGTCACAAACCCCCAATCACGTGTGATTAATATATAATACTATGAAAAGTGAAACATTTAAGATATCGCACTTTTTGTGAGGTGCCCCCTCTACAATTCTGGATCCACCCCTGAAACTGTGAAATAATCAAAAATACTGACTTGCAATTCCACTCATCTTTCGAGTTTAATGGTCCACACCACGGCATCAGTAATACCTAAATCTTAAAACTTGTAATAAGCTTAAATGAAGGTACAGCATTGTTAATGTTAGCAAAACTGCTTCTATGAGAATGCTTTACTCTCTTTGAATCCAAATAAACATTAAACAACCATCCTGTAAATGTTTCAGCTTAGTATTTTAAAAGTAAACTTAATACTCTCCTTTTCCAGAAAGCATGATCATTGTGTATCTGATATTTATTGCAATTTTAATGATAACTTAATAATTAATGTTTGTATCGACAACCTAATTGTATCACGTACTGTTATATTAATGATTGTTGATGTAATTTGATCCATTTTTTAAAGTGTTAAAGAGAGGTTTAAGCAAATATCACTAATTCACCTTTTCCGTTTTTATAGATGAAACAATACATGATGAAACAAAACAACCTGTAAATTTTATTATCTTATTACTCACGGTAAAATATTGTAAACATTTTTTCCCGAAGCCCTTTTGTCTCAAAGTCAGAAAAGTCTAAGTAAGGTCCACTAGGGAAACAAGGATCCATATTAACACAGTGTTGATATGTTCGGTATATATGACACAATTATGACCTATTATTAGCGTGATTTTGTCCACTGAAGGGGTGATTTTGCAAGGGCTATATTAGGAAGGCGATTGTGAAACGTAAGAGGATCATTCACTCAGTGGACCCTAGGTTTTTCTGAATTCGAGACAAAAGAAGATTTGGAAAAAATTACTTTTTAATAATAGTTTACTGTGAGATTTGATAATAAAACGTTTGATGTTTAGTTTCTCTATGATATAAACTCTCTCATAATAGGAAAAGGTCAATTATTTGGTTAGATCCCTACTTTAATACTGTAATGTGCGTTTAACATGTTGTATATGAAAAGTGCGTGGTATAAATGTTATTATTATGACGTATCATTCACGAGTAAATAGTGAAAATGCATTCTGATTTGTTGTACTCATTCTAATGTGAAATTAAGACAAGATCGAGCACTCTTTCCTAAATTCAAATTCAAATATTAGTACCATCATCAGCTTTATGTTTGTTAAGTTTACATTTTCGACCAGTAATTTTCGACCAGTTGGTTATTTTTGAATTACAAATATTGTTGACCTTTTGATTTGCTGAATAAATACCTTCTCTTGGTAAATAGATACATTTGGGTGCTGAAACCCTCTTCTTTTCTTTAGTATTTGTATTTAAAATGTTTGTTCATTTGGATAAAATTGTGATTTTTCATTGATGTTTTCAGCACTCTGGTATTAAAATCCTTTTGGATTATTAAAAGCACAAGTTTTATTTAATACCGTACTTGATGCGATCATTTAACTGCACAACTTTCAAGTAGATTCACAGGTGAGTTTTTGTACAATAGTGAACGGAAGTAAGTACAAATTCACTGCAATATTTATACACTCTGCCTGGTTGAAATAAACCAAGTAATACCGAGTTTCGTAGCTGATGAGCACCCTCCCTCCCAACGCCGGTAGGAATTTTGCACACTACTTCCAATGTATAAAATGTCATAGGCTTATTATCATCACGTTTTTTGTAAGTGTGTTTGCCCGTTGCCAGCTGAATACAACAATTAATTAATTAAATGTTCTGTGGGGAAATCAATTAGTCTGCTATTCTCATGAATAACAATGTCCAATTACTGAGGCAAATATAATAACAATAATGGGTGAAAAACACGAAATTAGCTACTTTTCGGTTCAAAGGCCTTGGTGATGATTTATAGTTGTATTTCCCTATTCAGCACAACATACATTGCTTAATTTATCAAGTGTGGATGTACACATGCATAATAATAATCCCTTTATTTCGCTTCATAATTCACTGGCAATTGGTTTTTAAATGGAAGATGCACTGCAACAACGGTGGTGTTAAAAACTACACCCATTGGTGTTCATATTTATCATTGCCCAATATGAACACTATGAAAGACTTCATTTTAACGCCAGCATAATCATACTCTCTTCGAATCAAGATATACATTGAGAGCAATCAATCTGTGAAAGTTATTAAAGCATAAAATATAGATTGATTTGTAAAGAGGCATTCAAAGGAAGTAGCCCAATATGAACACCACTTGTGTAGTTTGTAACACCAGAGTTTGTGTAGTGTAACATTGATCATTACTAGATTATCAGATTGGCTAATTATTACCTAAAAACTTGATGTTAAGTTGGTACAAGGATCGGTCATCCTAAGAAGTTATTCCATTTGAAGTTCGAGGTTGCCAGCCAAATGTAAATGCAAAATGTGTATACGTTGGTTTTGTCTGTTTCATATTGCTTGACACACATTTTTTGCTTAGCGAAATATTGTGTTCAATCTTTTGCAAAACATAATTCATGCTCAAATATAACACTTTTCTTTGGTAATACAAAAAAAAAAAAAGGTTTGTGTGTGTTAGCAGAATAATTCTGGAACCATTCAATGTGAAGGAGACTTCACATTTTACCATCTGGTTATAGTTTATTTGCATTATTTGTATGCAAGTATAGAATTTTAATGACGGTACAGATGAGAAACTATATGAATTCTATTTGCAAAAGATATGTCACAACGTAGCACCATGTAAACAATATCTCAGGAGTTCCTACCTCTAGAGTCAGGCATTCTCCTGAAGATGATCAGAGTATACTGATCAAAACGTCGAGTTTCTCACCACCGGTTCTTCAGAACCATCAATTATTATAACTCCTAAAGGCTTTTTCGCATGATCAACTTTCAATCCATGTCAAAATCTACACTGACCAAATCCGTGTCGAGTCGGTGTTAGTTTCAATACGGTTCAGAACCAAGACAGGTCAACGCTGTGCTGAAATGTAGTGTGAAAAGGTCCGTCCAGAATACACGGGTCGGACCCATGTCCAACACGGAGATTTTCCGTAGTGTGAACAGACCTTAAGAGATTGTTTACTCCTAAATATTGCCTACAATTATTTAAGAGAGTGTAATATACCATCACAAAAAGATCATAATGTTGTATTTATACTACCTGATAAGACATTAGGAATAATAAACCAAGTAATACCGAGTTTCGTAGCTGATGAGCACCCTCCCTCCCAACGCCGGTAGGAATTTTGCACACTACTTCCAATGTATAAAATGTCATAGGCTTATTATCATCACGTTTTTTGTAAGTGTGTTTGCCCGTTGCCAGCTGAATACAACAATTAATTAATTAAATGTTCTGTGGGGAAATCAATTAGTCTGCTATTCTCATGAATAACAATGTCCAATTACTGAGGCAAATATAATAACAATAATGGGTGAAAAACACGAAATTAGCTACTTTTCGGTTCAAAGGCCTTGGTGATGATTTATAGTTGTATTTCCCTATTCAGCACAACATACATTGCTTAATTTATCAAGTGTGGATGTACACATGCATAATAATAATCCCTTTATTTCGCTTCATAATTCACTGGCAATTGGTTTTTAAATGGAAGATGCACTGCAACAACGGTGGTGTTAAAAACTACACCCATTGGTGTTCATATTTATCATTGCCCAATATGAACACTATGAAAGACTTCATTTTAACGCCAGCATAATCATACTCTCTTCGAATCAAGATATACATTGAGAGCAATCAATCTGTGAAAGTTATTAAAGCATAAAATATAGATTGATTTGTAAAGAGGCATTCAAAGGAAGTAGCCCAATATGAACACCACTTGTGTAGTTTGTAACACCACAGTTTTTGTAGTGTGTAACATTGATCATTACTAGATTATCAGATTGGCTAATTATTACCTAAAAACTTGATGTTAAGTTGGTACAAGGATCGGTCATCCTAAGAAGTTATTCCATTTGAAGTTCGAGGTTACCAGCCAAATGTAAATGCAAAATG
This sequence comes from Zoroaster sp. YZ-2022, assembly GCA_029582265.1. Taxonomy (NCBI): domain Eukaryota; kingdom Metazoa; phylum Echinodermata; class Asteroidea; order Forcipulatida; family Zoroasteridae; genus Zoroaster; species Zoroaster sp. YZ-2022. Next base: position 42,912,416 of record CM055822.1, on the reverse strand, counting down.
TGTATACGTTGGTTTTGTCTGTTTCATATTGCTTGACACACATTTTTTGCTTAGCGAAATATTGTGTTCAATCTTTTGCAAAACATAATTCATGCTCAAATATAACACTTTTCTTTGGTAATAAAAAAAAATAATAATTTGTGTGTGTGTTAGCAGAATAATTCTGGAACCATTCAATGTGAAGGAGACTTCACATTTTACCATCTGGTTATAGTTTATTTGCATTATTTGTATGCAAGTATAGAATTTTAATGACGGTACAGATGAGAAACTATATGAATTCTATTTGCAAAAGATATGTCACAACGTAGCACCATGTAAACAATATCTCAGGAGTTCCTACCTCTAGAGTCAGGCATTCTCCTGAAGATGATCAGAGTATACTGATCAAAACGTCGAGTTTCTCACCACCGGTTCTTCAGAACCATCAATTATTATAACTCCTAAAGGCTTTTTCGCATGATCAACTTTCAATCCATGTCAAAATCTACACTGACCAAATCCGTGTCGAGTCGGTGTTAGTTTCAATACGGTTCAGAACCAAGACAGGTCAACGCTGTGCTGAAATGTAGTGTGAAAAGGTCCGTCCAGAATACACGGGTCGGACCCATGTCCAACACGGAGATTTTCCGTAGTGTGAACAGACCTTAAGAGATTGTTTACTCCTAAATATTGCCTACAATTATTTAAGAGAGTGTAATATACCATCACAAAAAGATCATAATGTTGTATTTATACTACCTGATAAGACATTAGGAAGTTCCAAATAAATACCATATTGTAATTTTAATTATTAATTATTAATTATGTATAGGACTTTATCTCAATATCTCAGTAAATACATTTCTTTTAATCTCAAGTAAAGTGGACCCTTTGTCTTTATTTTCTGCTTGTTTTTGTCATAGGCCCTATTAATACTTCCTGACTAGGTAATGTTAACAAAGAAACAAAGAAACGTGACTGATGCCTAGGAAGCGCTAGGTAAACGTGCCGTTTTAGCTACATGTGCTCAAGTACAAGTGTTGATAATCCGTTTCCATTTTTGTCCATACTCGCTTACGGCTGAGTCTCTTCGCCGTCTCCTCGGCCGTGCTACACGGGGTGTCAACTCGACAGCTGCGGTTGTACCTCCGTCCTCGGACGGCCACATACATGCACACTATGTTGGGTTGTTCGTGCAATAAAACATAGAGAAAGGAATTATTAATGTGCATAATTATTTATTCTGTCTGATTTAAAATCCCACTAAGGTTGACATTTTGATTATAAATATTGTCAGTCCCATAGATGGGTTTTCTCTGGAAGGCTTTGAAGGGGTTACAATTAACAACATATTTTGCAATATGACATCAGATTTATTGAATCAAATATGTTTTGCCATACCATGGATGATCGAGTTTTGCCATAATTCTAATATACAGTGGTGTTGTCAGTTGGAGGGTGGAATGGGTTATTTTTTAAATGTCCTCACTTTGAACATGTAGGCTCAAAGGTGAATTAAAAAACAACAACAACAAATTTGAACCTTTTTATAACTCTGCTGTGAGCAGCGCGCGCCGCACAGTGAGTTAATTATTCCCTTGCGGTTTCCGCTACATAAACAAAGAGAAGAGAAGTCAAGCGAAATGATTGCCATGAGAATCGATTGTGCAATTAAAATTGTTATCACTGGCTTGATAGTGGAAATCGAGATACAAAAAGTAATATTCAGTCAGTAAGCCCCTACACTATTGGTAAATTTGCAAAACAAAAATTATCACATTTTATATTATGAAACTTATTGGTGTTAATTGATGCTGGTATCAAACAGGTGTGAAATATTTTGGTCTTACGTGCTACCAACTTGTTGATTCAAAGAAAGTAAGGACAACATTACTGATAGTGTATAACGGATTTAAAACACAACCATATTTAACGATAATTTTATCCTTAAAATAATTTACAGCCGTAACACATACACTCGAGTAGTGTAATTTAAAACAACCAAAAACGCAAATAATGCTATATAAAAAAGCGTGAATTACACTGGGCAACAAATCAAAACATTTTGTCTACTACTGGAGGAAATTGAGGTGCTCTTGACTAAATTAGGTGTGCTGAATTCCTCTAGCACGTCAGGATTTTGAGATACCAAAACCCAGTCGAAAAACGGAAAATCACACATTTTTCTATATCGTCAGGTCTTTTTACCTAATTTAATTAGCAAAAAATGCTAATCTTTCCAGAAATATCAATATAAAACAAAACAACACATGAGATATTAAGTATTCCACAGTTACCTTATTGTTCAAAAGTGCTTAAGGCACTTTCTCATCCGCTCATGGCCGCCTGCAGTTTCCCGCTGGAGAAAACAGCAGTAATCACCCATCATGCTGGGGTTGAACCGGCCTCAGAGATGTCTTGATGCAATATCTCTCCTTGTTCATCACTGACATCACCCAGATTGGGTGGGAAGAAATCAAGGTGGGAATGCAGGATGTGTGTTTTTAGAGACATCCTGCAACCCATTTGTTGATATGCTTCTAACATGTTATTCACTAACATATAATTTTCAGCTCTGTGATTCCCAAGAAAGTGGATTAAGTGGATTAAGCTTGGTACAGAATACGGGATCATGTATTAGTTCTCGAATCTGGAGTCCAATAAATATTCCAGCTTTCAATTTTGCGTCTGTTTGTACTGCCCCAAACTTTTGCTTGAGATACTGAAATCCACTTCCACTATGATCCATTGCCTTCACAACATTTTTAATCAGGCCAAGTTTAATATGAAGTGGTGGAAGAAACACTTTTTTGTGATCAATCAAAGCCTCGTGTTGTACATTATGCTTTCCAACAATTTGCTCAAATCTTTCATGCCAGAGTTTCACCTTGTAATGGATGCTGTCGTCTCTACTGTTCCATAAGCAAAGAAAGCACATGTGCTTAGTGTAAATTGCAGGATTTCCATAATTAAATTTAGTACAATTTTTATAAACATACATTTTTGGTTAACAGAGAATTCCTCTGGATGAAGCTGAATGAATTAATATGGTATAAATAAAATAAATTTGACACAAAAATGCACCAAACAGGTTTCATACAAGCAGTGTACAGGCGTATGTATGTGTGCTTTGCACGCTAAGGATATAATACAAGAATGTAGGTATAACAACAATTCTAGACGTGCTGGAACAATTCTGACTTCAAATTTGGAATCAGCATACCAAATAAAGTTTAGAAAATATGTTATTTCCCCAGTAGCAATTTTTTTGTTGACCAGTGTTATCAGCGGTCCAATCAGAAATCAGAATTTAGATGATGTCATAAATGTTTAAAACACTCCAATTGACATCTGCAGATCTGAAAACATATCTCAGTGTAATATGCTTTCAAAATAATGGACTATTTAGTTTTGGCGCACTTTGGTCCCACCATGGCTCACTGTGCGGTGCTTTAAAGGCATAGGCTTTAAAGTCGTATAGGGTCCCATTACCGGCTTCCATTAGGACCCTTCAGGTCTAGCGTTCCGGCTCACTGATATGGATCCTTCCCTGCCCCGATGTCTGGCCAAGAAGGCCCTTTAGGGGAGAAACAGGGCAGCTCCCAAGCATTACCGGAGCCAGTTCCGGCGAAAAGTTAAGTTCCTAAATTGGACGCAGACGGTAATCGAACCCAGACCCCGGTTATTAAAACTGTATTATTTTACAAACAACAAAGTGATTTTAGCAAACTACCTAAATTAATTTTTATTTTTTATTATTTTTTTGTAGTTAGAAACGCTATGAAAAATAAGTTTCTTTAAATTTAGCAGTCAATTATAGCAAAAAGTACATGAAAACAGGTTTTTCACACTTGCCAAAAATAAATAAAGGTGTTTCTATATTTTTATGAAAAAAATACCTAAAGGGCGGTCACAAAATGTAATTTTTTGTCGTCATAGTGATAGTGTTTATGGGAACAATTTCAATAAAACCAAATTATACTTTTATAATAGAACTGTACTATCACTTTTAGTAAAACAAAATTATTTTAATAGTTTTACAATTTTACTCCATTGTTGTTATACAAAAATAAAGATATATCGTTCGTGCTTTTGGCTGTTTTATGGCAAATTCCGAAAAGTTCTTTTTTGGAACATTGCTATACCTGAGGAAAGGAAAACAAATGCTTTGAAATGCTCTCAAAGTAACCACGAAAAGCATGGCTTACAGTGAATATGTCCTGAAATTAATTTATATCGGGTCCCGTCATAAATTCATCTGGGTACTATTAGACCGATCTTCTAACAACTTTTCTGTGAAATGTCTCTCTAAAAGGTTTTGTTTAGTTAAAAAATAAATAAATAAATAAAAAGATATTAACAATGTTCCGATAAAAACAATTATTTTTGGTAGAATAGCCTTAACAACCACCAGCGATACATCTTGTATTTTTGTTTAATGCCGTTCAAGTCGCTCTTGAAGTTAATACTACACATATACATAGTAATTTACTCAATATATCTAATTTATGATTATCATGTTTCCCCCTTTATTTTTTTCGTTAATGTTTTGCACAGTGGCAGCTGTGACGTAGTTCCGTCACTCTGAGATATATGTCAACGCTCTGCCATTGGTGGCGCTCTTTATGGAATTTGTGTTCAGAGCACGGTCGGCTCATCCTCTGGTTTGAGTTTATTGGGTACACACCGACTTTTGGGGGCAAGATTGGGCGAGTTGGGCGCCCACCGTATATAGAATGAGATATCTAAGTATAGGAATTTCCTTTTAAGAAAAACAAGTTTGAAATGATTTGTCAGAAGTTGGTTTAACAGCAAAAAAAACGTGCCAAATTAAATTATGGTGGGACCCACCATTAATTTATTTCAGTACATATTTACTGTATAGAACCATGCTTATTAAGATTATTTTGAGAAATTTGTTATTTCCAAGCATTTGTTTTCACATCCTCAAGTCAATAGCAATGTTCCGATGAAGAAGAACACTTCATGAAATTGCCGAAATACACACGGGATACATCTTTACTTGCGCGACAAACATGCTAAATGCATAGGTTCCATTTCGCCAGGTCTTTGTGGAGAGAATAGTCTCCTTAATTAAGAGGCAGTGGATCGTCGCATTTTTCTCATAGTGACGAATCGGGGAAAAAGTGCGTTACGAGTAAATCATGCTTTAAGTCAGACACATTTTCGCTGTTAGTTTTTTGCTTTATTTTTCAAAAAACACATTTCGTTTTATCATCCAAGTGTTAATAAATACCTGGTTGGTAATTAACTGTGTTTACTTTGTATAAAATGATGATTTTCTGTGTGTAACGATGGCTTGAACTTATTTGTCACTATGAAAAAATGTGGTCGCCTATTCGTCACTTCAGCGCACGCATAGCGTGCAGGTGTATACTTTCTTACTCGTCACTATGTAAAAAAAATAGAAGTGCCGGCAGCGCTTATTCGCCACCCATGTGTTTGTAAATGTTTGTATGTGTACATAATATATAAGGCCAATATTACCAATAAGTATCGACAAATGAATACACTGTGTAACGATGTAAATACCTTAAGATGTAAATACCTTAGATCCGTGGTTTTTCTTTGTCTTACATTGCAAAACAAGCTAAAAACTTGATGTTTTCTACAGATTACGCTGCTCAGTCTGTCCGTGGTATAGCTGGTACCAGCCGTCCGCGCACTTTAATATTGTATGCCAACCGGTTAAACGGATTCGTCACTATGAAAAAAAAAAAACGTATTTAACTGTTTTGCTTATTCGCCGCATAGGGGATCTCTGTAACTCTAAAACCAGGCAGAATTATGGTTTAAAACCTTCACAGATGAAATTAGACACTCAAAGAACCCCAGAGCTGCAAAAACCCGGATTTCACACCAAAAAAATGCCGATTCGTCAGTATGAGAAAAATGCGACGATATGAAGGTACGTAGGCTATTGAAGCAACGAACAGGCTAATTAAAGCATGATAATGGTGATGTAAAGGGAAGTAGCTTTTTTGTTTGACTTTTTTGTATTTTTCTAGTTCCTGAATTCCTATTTAGACATAACCTAATTGGCGATATTCAGTCAGAGGCATAGCCTTGACCAAGGCTGTTGTCGTAGTGCACCCTATGGTGGCCCTGAAGGGACATCACAAATCACAAATATCTTCGCCAATATTTGTGATGTCGCGAACATACAGTTTTTCTCAATTGTTTACACACACAAAAATGGAACTATGCACACAATTCTGAAAACTTAAAGCTCATGTAACAACAACAAGACTCCAGACTGCTAAACTCTAAGCACAATTCCATTGGTTGCACTCAAATAGCAATTCTAATTCACATTTTTGCAAAACTCTAAGCACAATTCCATGGTTTACACTCTTTTGCTAAAGTCTAAGCACAAATCGCATCATTTAGCACACTTTGTTCACCTGGAAAACACCGGCCTTCCAAATGCAACACCCTAATTACCAATTGGTCTCAATCACTTCTCACCTGTTCAAACTCAATTGGCAAAACACTTCAATCATGTGTCAGAGCATAAAAGAGGCCTCAGGTGACCTCTACAATGTTGGGGGAAATGGAACAGCATGGAGAACAGAGAGGACGAGGAAGAGTGAGAGTAAGAGGAGGACGAGTAGGACGATGAGGAAGAGGAGGAAGAGGACGAGGGAGGGAAAGGCGAGCCAATATTTTGTTTTGCAGTCAGTTCAGTCAGCTGAACATTTTACTATAGTATATCACAGTAAAAAATTAATATTTGCTTTGTACCTTTTTGTATTTGTGCACTGATTTCAACATTACTGTACATCCCCAGAAAGACAGTCTAAACATGTTCTTACTGTAGTGTTTCTCATTTTAAAGTAGGCTACACAGGTAGCGCAATTTACTGTGAGTTTTGCCAAAATAGGTAACATTTGTGTATTCTCAGAACTCTAACAATGTTGCAGTATCAACTATACCTGAACAGTATTTTGATGGTAGTGTTTTAAATTTATCACACCAGTGTTTAATTGATGCTCTGTAAGAGATATTCATATGACAGGTGTGTGTATTGTTTTGGTGGAAAGAATAAGTTTTGAGAAGAGAGAACATGGTTTTGAGTGCAGTGTTTCATTTTGCAAGAGATTTGTGCAGTTTTGACAAAATGGTTAACTCTTTTATTATTTAATTCGTCCGCTCAAACAATAATAAATTATTTTCATTGCCGCCCTGCTTAGTTATTTAAACCTGCAATAAAAGACATTTTATAAAATACCTTTACGTTTGGGGAACACCGATCTTCGATGCAAGCGTTGGTCGGACCAACATATTCCCCAATTTTCAGGCATTAAAGAACGGGAATTCTGTAGTCTGTACATTATATATGAATGCCCATCGAGCAAAGGGAATTCCATTTAATTCCAATAATCATTTTATCTTGGAGGTATAGGCCAATATCGACTCTAAAGATATTTGCTGTTATTTTAATTGTAACAGCTCATTTTATATTGCTTAACATAAAATTCTCGTTTCTGAGAATTTATAACACAGTTCGTGATAGGTTGACTATAAACCCAATTTTAAGGAAACTGACAGCCTGTTCTGTAACGTATCTTTTATGTACCCATCTTTGGCAGTTTCAGAGCGCCAACGGCCATGTTTTTTGAAAAGTCTATCCGGTACTCCCACATAGCGGCTGCTGCAGAAGCTCCACCTGCTCTAAGACTGTGTAGCCCAAAGTGTTTAGGATCTAAACCTACTGTTGACAAAACGCTTTTGAACATTTCCAGACACCTGGAATATGAAAGTTGTTGATGCGGTTGTCTTAGTTTGTATCCGTTAATAGATTTACAGTAACTTAGGGGACGAAATAGAAAACCTTCGTCCTTTTCATTATTCAACTCTGCTAGTGTGAGATACCTCCGAAGCATGCCGACAGGGCAAGTGGGCGAATCCGTTGCTGCCACAAGAACCCATGCCCCTTGTCTATAAATGTCTGTCTTACTTTTAACGATGAAAATATTAACATGAGAAACGGACAATTGAATGCCACATCTGCGTAAGTTGACTAACTCGTTGTGACGGAAAACCTGCATATGATAAAAGCAGCATTGTACATAAACGAACATTCATGAGATTGTTCAGAACCAATTTTCTCAACGATTAGTTGCAGTATTTCTGGAGTGATTGGTTCCTTTTTTACTGTGGGCTTGGCTAGCCTTCTCTTCAGCCCTTGGAGGACATTATGCAAGAATTTGCTATCACATGGATTTTGTAGAGAACCAGGTAAACAATCATGACGCCATTTGATACTGTAAAACGCCGTTTCAATTCTGGAATACGGAGCGTTTTCGTTAAACTGTTGTATAAAATACCGACTAATGTCAGTCATATCGCCAGGTAAGGACTCTACCTTATTTTTGCTCACACCACTTTTCCCATGCAGAAAAAGCTTTCTCATACTTGAGAGCCGTATTCGGTGCTCTAGAATCACTCAATATCTCACCCAGAGTTGCCTGTACTCCTGGTCATTAACAAATCTGTATAGAATAAATAACGGAAGAATTAGGATTCCAAGTAGGATAGTCGTTATTTCAACAATTGCATGCAATAACCATCAATTGCATAGACCTTTAATAATGCTATTCGGCCCGTTTAAAAACTTCGAATAACATCCATTCGTATCGCCATGCGGCTTCGTGACCAATCGGTCATATCACCATACGGTATACATTGTAAAGACCTCATGTCTTTAACCAATAAGCTTTATGCAAAGTACTTCACAATTTATCTGTGGGGATCCAAAAATGGAGTTCTTGTTCCTGCCTTGTACAAAAATCCCTTTCGGATCTGAAAATTTCAACACGTTTTTTGACTAAAAACTGGAATGAGGTATGCTTAGAAAAAGTAAGGCCAGAAGGCCGCCGAGGGCCAAGAAGGAACGACCAAGGTTCCTTCGGCTTGGCGAGGCTTTTAGATGCCTTAGAGTATCACCCACAAGGTAAGTTGGAGGAACCAACCAATTGTTCTCACCGCTCCAGTCACATGAAAATGTGTCAACTTGGGTAGTACCTGGAACCCAAAATTTTGAATTAAATTTCGGAAGTTTAGTATTTTCTTCGTCTGCAAAACGGTCCACAGTGTGGGGTCCCCAAGTGTTATCAATGAACTTGAACAATTCTGGAGTGACTCCCCAGTCGTCGAAATCTATCTCCCGGCTGATCAAGTCGGCTCGAGCATTCATAGCTCTTGGTACCCACTTTACTTCAAGTTCAATAGAATGCTCTTTACAGAACTTGAAGATATTTAAGCTCAAATTTAAGAGCTCTTCTACCATGCTGCCTTTGTTTACTACCGATACTACTCCCTTGTTATCAGTGAAGAATTTAACTACTTTTCCACGTAGTTTTGGCGCAAATGCTTGCAAAGATATGTATATTGCCTTTGTTTCCTCCAAGTGGAGCTTTTCTTTTGTTCATCCTCGTTCCAGTTCCTCTGTGAAACCATCTCTCCAGCACATCCGGATGTCCAGGATCCACATCCCACGTGACTCGCATCTGTGTACACAATAATCTGGGGTATTGAATATTCAAACAAAAAACGTATATTTAATTTTACGACTTCTGACCTCCAGAATCCCAATTCTTCAATCACTTTGTTATTAGAACTAATCATAAATTGATAGTCCCAGTGTATCCTTTTCTCTATTTCCAGGTGCAGAAATCT
>CM055822.1:42865232-42897732 GCA_029582265.1 Zoroaster sp. YZ-2022 | reverse complement strand
ATAATAAAAAATAATAATAATAAATAATTATAAAAATAATTATAAAAAATAATTATAAAAAATAATTATAAAAAATATTTATAAAAAATGAAAACAAAATATATAAAAAAATATTTTAAAAAATATTTTAAAAAAAGTATTAAAAAAATAAAATAAATTAATAATAATAATAATAATAATAAAAAAAATAACAATAAAAAAAATAATAATAATACCAACAAATAATAATAAAATAATAATAAAATAAAAAAATTAATAATAGTAATAATAATAATAATAATAATAATAATAATAATAATAATAATAATTAGCAGTGAGACGCGCGTTCCATCTGCGTCCTTTAGAACATCTTGATAGCAACTAACCCTGAGTGAACTACTGCAGGGTGAAATACACATCGCTTTTAAATGTAATTTCCCCTGAAACAATACAACTTTTCTCACAATTTTGTGATGATAATAATGAATGCTATGCAGCATCAACTCAACGGTGAATCAGCGACGAACTCTCAAAGAGGAAGTCCATCGCCCGTTCTGGTCGGTATGATTGAGCAGGTACCGCCAGATCGTATACACACTGCTCAGAACAATAACAGAATTCGTGCTGTAAACAGGAGAAAGTGGAGTAAGGACGATAACAGAATTGCAATGGAATGTTTTATAAGGAGCAAGCCAGAGAACAGAGGGTACAGAAGGAGAATGATTAACATATGGCAGGATAAAGGCATGTTTGAAATAAGTGAACAGCGGCTTGCCGACCAGGTAAAACAAATCAAACATAACCAGTGGCTAACGAAAGTTGAGGTGGAAGAGATAAGTAGAAAAATATCACGGACAGAGGCTGGGATGATGCTGAAGAAGTGCAGGAGGAGGAACTGGTCAACGTGGTCACTGGAGAACTGCAAGTTCCCAGAGTGCGGATGAGGTCAGTGGAGGAGTAAAGGAGGGAACAGAAGATGCAAGTACAGACTTTGACGGAGGAGAAGAGCTAGAGATTAGGAAGAGGATTGAAGAGGTAATGGTATCGGTAAAAGGGACAGGTAAGTGGAGTATTCCTGCATTGCGTCAGGTCCCAAGGAAAAGCTAACAAATGTGTCGCTATGGTAAGTACAATCCTTGGGACGGTAAGTACTACTAACCTTACTGAAATTAATGATCTTGTCTTTGCAGGTGCAGTTGTAGCAGTGGACAAATTAGGGGTTAAATCTTCACAATCACAACATAAAGATAATAAACCTTGGTGGAAACGCAGGTTTGAGGGCCAAATTAGCGAGTTACACAAAGATCTTAGTAGAATAGAGCAAATGGATAAAGGTGCAATGAAAGATTCAGATATGAGGAATAGATTAATAAAGAAGTATCAAGTAAAAGGAAAGGGGATGAATGTAGTTAAGGAGGAAATAAAGCAAAGGGTTAAGGCGAAGGATGCCAAAGTAAAAAGGTATGACGCAGGGTCAGGCAGTTTCATCAAAATCGTCTATTCAATACAAATCAACGTCAATTATTCAAAGAATTGGACGGGAAATGTGACAACTCACAAGTGGGCCCAGAGCAGACAAGCAGAATGGTTAGCAGACGTGAAAGACGAGTTAAAGAATGTACAACAACAACAACAGGGATTTCAGATTGATGTGAGCAAGGTGAAGAAACAGTTGAGGAAAGTGCCGAATTGGAAAGCCCCGGGACCAGACCAAGTGCACGGATACTGGCTAAAGAACGTCAGTAGTCTTCATGAAAGAATAGCCCAGCAGCTGCAACAATGCTTAATGCGTGGCAATGTTCCGACGTGGATGACTGAAGCAAGAACGGTTCTCATCATGAAGGACATTAAGAAGGGTAACGTTGCAAGTAACTATCGACCTATTACATGTCTACCCATGATGTATAAACTTTTGACCGGTATCATTACAGAAGATCTGTATGGTCACATAGAAGATCAGCAGTTATTTCTAGATGAGCAGAAAGGTTGCAAGAAGCGGTCAAAAGGAACGAAAGACCAACTCATCATTGATAAGACGGTACTAAAGGACTGTAGGAACAGGAAAACTAATCTGGCGATGGCATGGATAGATTACAAGAAGGCATACGACATGGTATCACGCTCGTGGATTATGGAATGTTTGGATATGATAGGGGCAGCTGATGCGGTGAAATGTCTCCTGGGTGAGAGCATGAAGACATGGAGAACAAATCTGATGGCCAGTCATGAATGTCTTGGTAAGGTAAACATCAGACGAGGTATTTTCCAGGGCGATTCTCTGTCTCCACTGTTGTTTGTTTTGGCGCTGTTCCCTTTGACGATGATTTTGCGGAAGGTTAGTGCGGGATATGAGATGACGAAGGATGGATGCAGGATTAATCATCTTCTCTTCATGGACGACCTAAAGTTGTTTGCGAAGAACGAGAAAGAGATTGATTCCTTGGTGCAGACTGTACGGATCTTCAGCGATGACATCGGCATGAAGTTTGGTCTGGAGAAATGTGCTGCGATGACCATGAAGAGGGGTAAAAGGGTACATTCGGATGGAATTGCTTTACCAGATGGCACACACAATTGAGGGCGTTGAGTGAAGAGGAAAGTTATAAGTATCTTGGAGTGTCGGAAGCAGATCATGTACTGCACGAGGAATCGAAAGAGAGACTTAAGAAAGAGTATATAAGACGAGTGAAAAGTGTTTGAAGTCCAAGCTGAATGGAGGGAATATGATAAAGGCGATCAACACTTGGGCTGTGTCACTAATGAGATACAGTGCGGGAATTGTCGAGTGGACTAAGGCAGATCTAGATGTTGCTGACAGGAAAACGAGGAAAGTGTCAAGTGATGACGATGTACGGTATGTTACATCCACGGTCGAATGTCAGCAGAATCTATATACCGAGGTCAGAGGGCGGAAGAGGGTTGTTTAGTGTCATCAGACAGTGTTAATATCGAGAGAAGGAGCTTGCAGTGTCACAAGAAGTACTCGGAAAAGTTGTTGAAGGTTGCGCAGAAATACATGAAGGCAGACGAATTAGGTCCAAAGGAGTATAAGAATCAAAGAAGAGAAGAAAGAACACGAGATTGGCAGAGGAAAACCACTTCACGGCCGATTCCTGAGATGTACCGAAGAAGTGGCAAGTAGCAAGACTTGGGAATGGTTGAGGAGAGGAGAGCTAAAGAGAAAGAAACTGAGGGTCTGATTACTGCAGCGCAAGACCAGTCTCTGCCGACGAATGTGATGAAGGCAAAGATCGAGAAGTCAGATGTCTCTATGTGCAGAATGTGCAATGCGGCGGAGGAGACTGTATTTCACATTGTCAGCGAATGCAGAGTGCATGCTCAGACAGAGTACAAAGGCAGACACGACAAGTTGGCCAAGGTGATCCATTGGGATCTGTGTAAGAAGTACGGTGTCAAGGTGCAATAGAAGTGGTACGACCATGTGCCGGAAAAGGTTGAAGAAACGGATCATGTCAAGATTCTCTGGGACTTCAACATCCAGACAGATCATGTTATACAACATAGACGGCCGGAATTTGTTGTCTTGGATAAGCATGCAAAGATGTGTCATCTTATTGATATAAGCTGTGCCGGGTGATAGTAGAGTAGCTTCGAAGGAGAAGGAGAAGGCACAGAAATATCAGGATTTAGCGAGAGAACTCGCGCTGTGGCAAGTCAAGGTCAAGGTTATTCCTGTGGTAGTGGGAGCACTGGGTACAATCCGAAGGCGTTGGAGAAACATCTCAAGGAGATAGGAACATCTGTTAGAGTAGAATTACTACAGAAGGCGGCACTCTTAGGGGACAGCAAGGATTCATGAAAGACACTCGAGATCTAAGGCTACGGGACGTAGCTTGACTCGAGGTGTAACCGGCAGAAAGGAATATAACAAGATCTTTCTTTTCATGTTGTGCTAACGCGAAATAATAATAATAATAATAATAATAATAATAATAATAATAATAATAATAATAATAATAATAATAATAATAATAATAATAATAATAATAATAATAATAATAATAATAATAATAATAATAATAATAATAATAATAATAATAATAATAATAATAATAATAATAATAATAATAATAATAATAATAATAATAATAATAATAATAATAATAATAATAATAATAATAATAATAATAATAATAATAATAATAATAATAATAATAATAATAATAATAATAATAATAATAATAATAATAATAATAATAATAATAATAATAATAATAATAATAATAATAATAATAATAATAATAATAATAATAATAATAATAATAATAATAATAATAATAATAATAATAATAATAATAATAATAATAATAATAATAATTAATAATAATAATAATAATAATAATAATAATAATATTAATAATAATAATAATAATAATAATAATAATAATAATAATAATAATAATAATAATAATAATAATAATAATAATAATAATAATAATAATAATAATAATAATAATAATAATAATAATAATAATAATAATAATAATAATAATAATAATAATAATAATAATAATAATAATAATAATAATAATAATAATAATAATAAGGCCTATGCATATTTTCTGGTCGAAAAATGAAATACTTAAATGTTTAAATAAACTGAAATGTTCAATATTCGAAAGCAAATATCACTGTCTGCTGTCGAAACCAAATATAGTGTGACTGAACTGGAAACCAAAATTAAAACACACACTTCATATCAAAACGCAGTTTTTGAGTAAAGAATACTATATAAGGACATTAAGGAAATGACAGTGTAATAATTTCACAGGGGAATGGGGGAATTACGATATAACAATAGCAGGAAAATATGATATACCGGTATGTTTTAAAAAGGTTTAGAACTTTTGCATATTTAGCTTAAAGTGTTGAAGACAGAAACTTGCCATATGCAGGGCCATATACAACCAAGAGGTAGGGGTACTGGGATGATCCCAAATACTCGGTCAGCATTTAGAACCTCATGAGGGGAAAAACCACTAAATCGAACCAGGTTTGTGGTATTTGTACCTGAGGTGATTATAGTCCAGTGAGAATGAAAAATTGTTACATTTTTTTTTTGAAAACATTTCATCCCTTAATACCTATTTCAGTTCTGTATTTGCCGCTGAAGTCAGTCGGCAGATTAGTGTATATATAAGTTAACCAAAAAAATTGTATCTGGCTAGATCATAAACATAGAAGCGCACAAATAAAAATATAACCCTTTGTGTTATGACAAAAGAAATCTTATATATTCAAAAAAAAAAAAAAAAATAATAATAATAATAATAATAATAATAATAATAATAATAATAATAAATAATAATAATAATAATAATAATAATAATAATAATAATAATAATAATAATAATAATAATAATAATAATAATAATAATAATACATACATACATAATAATAATAATAATAGCGTGTCTGACGGCGCAAGACGTGTTATACTCGCTCCTGTTCTTACTTGCTTTTTCCTTTTTCGTACATCGGTGGGCAAACTAAAGTCCAGCATCTCTTTGGTGATTTGTAGCATCACAAGGCCTTTTTTCTGGAGTGTAGTTCATCATTTTAAGGCCCTTTTGGCCTTCGATTCCAAAAACACAACAAGATAGAAGGGCGACGCCATATTGGACTATGGCTCAACGCGGGGTACTCAATAGACCCAACACAGTAAGATTCTGCATCCGGCAATTAGAAAAAGCCGTCACGCCTGAAGAGGTTTACAAAGCTGTTGAATACGAACTGGAGGCAGTGGACACAATAAAGTGCATAGCAGAGATCGGGAACAAGTGGTATAACGTCACCTTTGACAATGGAACAGATTGTCAAACAATAGCAGCCCGAGGGATACTTACTGCAAAAGACCCTGATACAATGCGAAAGAACCAACGTTTCTAACTCCGTAGTTGTATACGTCAAGTGCCCCTATGAGATGTCAGATCAGGTCGTGACGAACACCCTCTCCGTCTACGGAACAGTAGCCAACATTAGAAGGCAATTCCATGAATTTGATAGGTTAGTAGAAACAGGAGTCAGGAGCTGTATGATTATAAACCTGAAAACCCATCCCGAGCTTCCTAAGAGTAGGCGGATTCACCCTTCCGGTACGCTACAGGGACAAGTGAACTTGCAAGATCTGCAGAACAGACCGACCACCTCGCCTACGACTGTCCAGCACGGGGTAGGTGTTTCGTTTGTGGAAGCCTCGAACATCGCGCAGTTTGGCATGACAGGAAACACGAAGAAGACGCCGACTCTGGAGAAATGGAAGTGAAATACAACAACCAAAGGCAGAAGACGAAGACAACAAGGATAATACCATCGACGAAGAAGAAGATGAACAAGAAGAGAAAACCCCAAAACCAAAAGAAAACGACGGAAAAGAAAGCCCAGCGCAGGAACGGCAGAAAACACACAAGAAACCGACCCCGGGAAGAAACACGCACGGCAGATGAACGAAAAGTACGAGAAACAGAGAAACAGCAGCAAACCCACAAGCCAACCCCGGAAAAACACCCACACAACAAAAAGACGGCACATCCAAGAAAAACCAGAGGAGTCGAGGAAAACATCAAAGTCATACAAGGTTGTAGACAAGCAGTCACATCATAAAGAAAAAGTCAAGACCGGATTCTGGGACGAACATGTTGCGAAAACTCGAAAAGAAAAGAACGCGAAGAAGGTGACGTCCATAGCAGAAAGCAGGCGAGGGAAGACGAAAACGATGACGAGGCGACAGTCATGGATATCGAGGACGCGCCTCCCACTGAAACGGAAGACCCGCCTCACTCTGAGATCGAGGATATGCCTTCGGACCACACAGACGATAACGATGACGATGACGGTGAATGGGTTCCATACACTGACGAGGGTTCAACGATTTAGACGGAAACGAGGGACTGGGGAGATCACGCTTCAAAACCGAAACCTATCCCAAACGACGCCAGAGAGACCACACGCTTCAAACACATCACAACCAAGAGTTCGTCACAGCCAATACCAGAAAGAAACCAAACATCCAGCAACAGAGGAAGGGGTGGGGACAAAAGAATAATTAATAATCACAGGTATGATGTTATTATTACACATCACACTCATTATGAGTTTACTGCATACGGTGGTATCTGTTAACGTTAATGGCTTAAGAAATAATTACAAAAGAAACGTCATTTTCGATTATTTGAAAAGTTGTGATTTTAACATAATACTGATGCAAGAAACTCATAGTGATAGCGATGATGAGGTCCTTGAGCAGACAATGGAAGGAAAATATATTTTAGTCATGGGAATCGCCATTCAAGGGGGTAGCTATACTAATTTCCACAAAAATCAACACTGATTTATGTAATATTGAGAGGGATGATGAAGGAAGATGGGTTAAGGTGAATTTAATTGGGATGATAACGTTTTTACTTTAGCTTCGGTTTATGCTCCAAATGACCTCCGTGAAAGAACTTTCTTTTTGATGGTTTGACAGACCGTATATCTGGATTTGAAAATTGATAATTGAGGAGATTTTAATTGTGCTTTTGGATAATTATCATTCTAAAGACACAAGTAAAATTATTTTGAATAACGTTATTAATGAAAAAGATCTCGTTGACGTCTATAGAACTGTTCTCCCTGAAGATCCTGGTTATACCCACTTTCACAAACCAACTAAAAGGTCCAGCAGAATTGATTACTTTTTTGTTTCCTCAAATGTTCTGAATAATATTCACGATATCTCCTGCAAAGTGCACGGTCTATCAGACCATCAACTCCTTTTGTTAAAATTGCACGATTGTCATATTTCCCATGGCCAAGGACGGTGGATCTGTAATAATGGGATATTAAAGGAGGATGATTGTTTCTTTCGAATTGAGACGTTTTGGAATTTTGGAAGACGCAGAAAACAAATACCTTTCTTTAATTGACTGGTGGAAATGG
This sequence comes from Zoroaster sp. YZ-2022, assembly GCA_029582265.1. Classification (NCBI taxonomy): domain Eukaryota; kingdom Metazoa; phylum Echinodermata; class Asteroidea; order Forcipulatida; family Zoroasteridae; genus Zoroaster; species Zoroaster sp. YZ-2022. The sequence continues at coordinate 42,889,812 of CM055822.1, read as the reverse complement.
GAAATTCAGAATAAAAGAAATAATTCAGGATTACTGTAAAGAAAAATCGTGGAATTCTAAAAGAAACTTTTCATCTTCAGAAACAATATAAAGATCTTACCAACAATCAGAAAGATGCTAATTTATACGATATTAAAAAGTCGAAGAAGCCATTAAAAACTATGAAATAAATGATTTGGAGAAATCTAAAATAAGGGTTAGAAATACAATAAAAACAGAAGGCGAAAAAGCTTCCAAATACTTCCTCAATTTGGAAAACAACAAATTCAAAACAATAAAATGGACAAATTAATGATGCCTGATGGGAATTATGTTAACCGAAGTGAAACCATGTTGACTGTTGTTAATGAGTTTTACAGTAAATTATACAGTTCTGAGGAGATTTGTACCTCCAGTATGAAAAATATCCTAAATTCTATGACTCCTAATTTTATTCCTTCCGATATTTTTGAAAATTCTGAGAACGATTTTACACTATGATTTTAAAAATGCGCTGTTCCAAATGAACAAAAATAAGTCCCCCGGCATTGACGGTCTCACTGTTGAATTTTACCAAACCTATTGGGATGTTATTGGTACAGATCTCTTCGAAGTTTTAACTTATAGCCTTAAAATGGGTCATCTAGGTCATTCCATGAACACCGCCCTCATTCGACTTATTTATAAAAATGTTGGTAGTAAATTCGATTTAAAAAACTGGCGACCCATTAGCTTATTATGCGTTGACTATAAAATTTTAGCCAAAACTCTTACAAATCGGCTTAAAAATATCATGCCTTTTATTATTGGGGAGGAACAATCATGCGGGGTCAAATCTAGGAAAATTCAAGACAATCTTATGATTCTCAGGGATACTATAGATTACATTAATTGGGAGAATTTAGAAGCAGCTGTTATTAGTATAGATTTTGAAAAAGCCTTTGACAGAATTAATTGGAATTATATGTTTGCCGTCATGAATAAATTAGGTATTCCCCCATTTTTGATTCAAGGAATTAAACCTTTGTATAGTCAACCGATCTGTCGTATAATTGTTAATAATTACATTGCCTCCCCATTGAAATAACTCGCGGAATTAGGGCAAGGCTGTCCATTGTCCCCACTTCTATTCTCCATATGTGTCGAAGGCCTACAAAATCTTTTTAGAATTAACGATAAGTTTAAAGGTATTGACATTCCTCACTGTCCAGATTCTGTCAAACTTGTCCAGCATGCTGACGATGCTACTTTTTTTGTTAGCGATAATAACGATTTTAATGTCTTTAATGAAATTCTTAGTGTATACTGTAATGGGAGTGGGTCTAAATTAAATGTTTCTAAAACAAAAGGGCTCTGGTTAGGTAAATGGAAAATAGGACTGACGATCCTTGCGGTTTTGATTGGAGTAATAGTAAAATTAAAATTTTGGGTATAATTTTTGGAAATGACGTAACCCCGAAGACAACTGGGGCCCCATAAATAAGATTAAGTGTATTTTAGATAAGTGGACCAAACGTAATTTGACTCTTATTGGCAAAGCGGTCATTGTTAATACTTTAGTTGGATCAGGGTTAAATTATTTGGGGAGCGTTATTTCTTGTCCGCGCGAGTGGATTAAGAAAATAGATAAAACCATATGGAATTTTACTGGGATGGGAAAGTGAGAAAATCAAAAGAAATACCATTATTGGTCCTAGGGATAAAGGAGGTACTGGTTTGGTTAATGTTGAATGTAAACTCACGAGCATCAAGGTCCAATGGTTTTCTAATTATATCAAATCTCAAGGCAAATGGAAACAATTCTTTAATTACTGGATTACTAAAGCCAGTGATAAAAGTAATCTTAATTGGTACGTCTTGTCCAATAGCCATAAACCCGTCAACACGACCCCATTTTACCAAGATTTAATTTATGCCTTTAAAGCGGTAAACGAAAATAAATTGTTCCTTCTCCGTATGTTCAGAAACAAAAGAAGTCCTTTGTGGCATAATGTCTGCGCTGACTGATGATGATACAGAACTTAACAGTCCCCTGCTCGTTTATAATAACTTTAATAAAGTCAAAGACATTATTGATAATGGCTTTTAATATCCTTTCGCAAGGTAGCAAAGAAATGCAATATTTCTAATATAATCGCCGGTAGATTAGTTGCTAGAATAGACAATCACATTAACCATAACTTAATTGAAGAAAACGTATCGGTCCCCCAAATCATATTTGTAATTGGCTTGTTATTTTCGATAGGCAGTCCGATGATTATATTGATGTTTCTGATACCACTGTAAAAATTAATTATCGTAATTTAATTCTATCAAAATTTACTGATCCTAATATCCAAGTCAAATGGCAAGAAATTCTTCACTTTCGCCCTAATTTAGATTGGTCTTCAATTTGGAAAATGGACTAAATAATTTTATTATGGACCCTGAAGATAAAGATTTGTGGTATAAGTTAAAGCATAGGTGTCTCCTCTACAAAGGTTTTTCTTTCAAAATAGGTACAATTAATGACAATATTTGCCCTCTGTAATGCTGGAACCAGAAACTCACGAACATTTGTTTATTTATTGCACTGCACCTTAAAAGCGTGGCTTTTTGTAGAACACATACTTAATAAATACTCCGGTAAAAAGATTTTTATTTAAATGATCTTAATAGGATTCTGGGATATAAAATGAGTTATATTCAAAATGCCATCATTGCTAAAATGCTACGTATCATTTGGGTTATCCGATGTAAATTAGTCTTTAATAATTTTTCTGTCCTCTGATATTGATATTATCTTCCAGTTTAAAGTACATTTGAAGAAATTTCTTTATCTCGAAAAAAAGAAGTAAAGTTGAGAGTTCTTAAAGCGACAAAATTTTGTTCTTAGTTACATAATTACCTTTAAATGTAATTTAATCATTGTTTTTGCATAATTATATATTTTGCTTAGCTTATATTATGCGCTTTTGTTATATTATTTGATTCACCTTTGATATGAATTATTTTTGATGCTAATACGTGCATTATTTTTGTGGTGATTTATACTTGTAGCAATTTATTGATTGTGTATTTATTGTTGATATTGCTTGTTTGTTATTTATTAATTGATCTTCATCAAATTAATTTTTTTGTCATATTTGAGATTAATTTCCTTTTTTGTTTTTGTTTTAATGGCAAAGCCTGAAATGATTAATTAATTAATCCATCGTGTATTATTTTGTATTTCTGTTTCATTCTACATGTGCTTGAATTGATTTGTTGTTTTTCTCTTCCTGTGTATATGTATATGTATATGTATGTGTATGTGTATGTATATGTATATATATATATATATATATATATATATGTATATATGTATATATATATATGTATGTATGTGTATGTGTATTTATGCAATATGAATTTATGTACTTCACCTTTAAGTTTTTTAATTTGTACATATTCTTTAGCACCTGTATTTTGTTTACGTATTGCTGTATTTGTACTTTGTGCTTTTGAAATAAAAGGAGTTTAACCCATTTGGAAGAGAAAAAAAAAAATAATAATAATAATAATAATAATAATAATAATAATAATAATAATAATAATAATAATAATAATAATAATAATAATAATAATAATAATAATAATAATAATAATAATAATAATAATAATAATAATAATAATAATAATAATAATAATAATAATAATAATAATAATAATAATAATAATAATAATAATAATAATAATAATAATAATAATAATAATAATAATAATAATAATAATAATAATAATAATAATAATAATAATAATAATAATAATATCGTTTCGGTTTGCGGTAACACCATGTGTTTATCTCAACTAACGTGAAGCTGAGATACAGGTTCTGAAAAGAACCGTATTAGACTATAGGGCATCGTCCAAATATCTCTTCCATTATCAAGTTTCGTAGTCTCCGCAGGGGTATAACACAAAACCTTTATGAATTGGTTGATATTAGTGTGTCACATACATAGAAAAAAAGTTCCCGCTGATTGGAGTCCTAATTAATGAGAAAATCCATTAATTAATTTAACCCTATTAGGGGCGGGGTTTTGAGGACTTACATGGAGGGGGAGAAATGTACCCCTCCATATTTTCTAAAGTTTATGACCGATTTTCAAGAAACTTGTCACAAATGTTCATTTTAACAAGTTGTACATGATTTCATTGAAATTATTCAAAAAATTGCTACTAAAGGAATTTTTGCAGTTTTTGCCATTTTTTGGTCAAAAATACATTTTTCCCCCATAAATTACATATTTGTGGTCAAATTCTTATAAAACTTGGCAAAGTTATTTATGTTGACATAATCAATAGAATGTCCTCATATTTTATTGCTGGGGTCACCATTGGGGGCAATTATTTTATCCAATCAAAACCAATTTATATACAGTGTACCTGTGAAGTGGGGCACAAAAGTACCGGTAAATGTCATCAAATAGTCTTTACATTTTTTCCAAAGGCATCCTAGGCTGGCAAATTTTAATTTGAATGCTAACCAATTCTCTAATAGTAAACGACATGTACTATATTATAAAAACTCCATGTGTAGCCTCTGCTTAATTGTCTGCCTTTTCAGTATTTTTCAGCCCTCAAAGAAAAAGTTTCACCATGTTTAGTTGGTTATTTCATATGGTAAACAAATTTGTATTCCAATAGGTTTAAGACTGCATCATTGTATGCCATCACCACACTGAGTAGTCTATATTTCAATTGATCCCAAAACTAACACAAAGTCACAAAGTACTGAGTTTTTGTCAAATTTATTAATATAATTTAAAGTCAAATTCTTTTTTTTTGTTTACAGAATATGGGTTGTGTATTTAGAAAAATAAAATTACACTTTGTTTTGGTTTATTTGTAGAATATCACAGATGTTTGTTTCATATGAACTAACACTTTAAGTTGTTTTCTTTTTAATTCCAGCTACGTGTACATAAGACCCTTCCCCCACAAGTCCTTTGTATACAGCTTCAGGATTCAAGAAGCAGTAGAAGTAGTGTTTTATTACAATGTTTTCCTCAGCAAATGAGTATCACGCCCGCTGTTCAAAAAATAAATATCCTTGTTACATTAAACTGTTGGTTTGCTAAGGAGCTGCTTCAAGGTCAAATTCATTTTTGTGGTGCACTCATTTTCCAACAGAAAGAGTCCTCATGTTAGTGGGGAAAACATTACAAGTCTCTAACCTCATGTTAAAGTGTTGAAATTGCCATTTCATTTGATCCCTGGCAGTGCAAAATTTGTCAACATTCAAAATGTCCCATGACATCATTCAGGAGAAAAATGGATCTGTACATTTTTGAACGGGGATGTTTTGGTTCATACGTGACTTTTCAGAGCAAAATTTGAAACATGACGTCATTGGATTTCAACAACTATGGGTCTTTACATTCCAAGGAGGAATTTTTTTCATCAGTCAAAAGTTCAAATTCAAGGCTGTTTTGATTGAATACCATCGAAAGTCAGGAATGAACCAAAACATCCCCGTACATGAGTACTCAATCTATTGGACAATGAGTACATCACCAAATTAATTTGACATGGGCGATATGGGCTTTGAAAAGCGGTTGTCATGAAATGAATTGAAATGAATAAGGTTGGAAAGTTGTTTTAAAAGTAGAACATAATGATCCACAGTTCCATTAAATATGCATTGAATTGTGTGGTTTTCCCTTTACTTTGTGAACTATCACCGTCATCACCGTCTGCCATTTTGTGTGGCAGACGGTGATAGTTCACAAGTAAAAGGAAAACGACACAATTTCAATGCATATCTGTGTGGATCATTGTGTTCTACTTTAAAACAACTTTCCAACCTTATTCATTTCAATTCATTTCATAACAAACGCTTTTCATAGCCCATATCGCCCAATCCAAGGAAACGTGTCCTTAAAAGCCCTCTCTTTAAGAATGTTGGTAGGCATTGCCTGGCATAGAAAATACCGAACTTAGTGACTGTTGGAGAATATTTGTCCATGTAATGGTCTAACAGGAAAAGTTCCATGTATCATGCTGCGTCCTATATGTAATCACCATCGACATCGTCGTCATCATAATCCTCATCCTCATCTTGTTCAGTATCCTCTGCTGGTGGTCCCATGTTTTCACATTTATTGCACTGACACATATCAGTACATCTTAGCCCAAGTGATGCACAGCAGGTATCATCAGTGTTAGGAGATTTGCACTTTGATTTCTTGCAAGTGCAGAAGGCCAGTTCTAAGACACTTTGAGGTGCTGGGGCCAAACCATCCAATCAATCGTAAGCTCATCGTCAGCCATTTCCCATCCGTTACCCACTGGCGATGGTAGCGTTTGGAACTGCGTAAAACTCTGTTTGTAGATACTGGCTTGATAATTTGCCCTCAAAATATGCTTACGAAGCGAATCACGGTTAGGTGGCATGACATTTTCAGCTTTGGTTGCCATTTTAAGCAGATTATATCTGACCTCATTGACTGATGTGCAATCTTTCTTGCCATATAGTTGGCAAACAAATACTTCAAGTGCGCTGACCATCTCTTCTGTAACGTCAAATGAATTTCCAAGCATCTTGAAAGCCCATGACCATGTACACTCCTTCTGAAGAAGTTTGAAGGCCTTATGCTTTCCTTTGCCATATAATGAACTCACCGAATCGCATCCTGTAAAACAATGAAGGCCAATTAGGGCATCTGTTGCAGTATCCCCAAGTTCACGTTGCACAGCTTGTACGTCAATGGTTCTGACTTTGTCTTCTCTGCCTGTGTGGAAATACAGCGGTGAACCTATGTCTTTGTAGACGCAACAGCAATTACGAACACATCAGTATCTGGGCTTCTGATGACTACAGGGCATTATTTGAAGTTTTGGCTATATATTGAGCATGAAGGAACATCCTGGTATCGGCTTCTTCATGGTTGCAAAACAACTCTTGAACAGGCTGTACCTCGACTTGTCCATTGATCACCTGGATGGAATGGCATTGCTCATTAGTTGCAACAACCAAAGTGACACCCTTCAGTTCATTTACTTGGCAGTTTCCCCATTCATGTAACAGAAACTTAACGAGCTGCTGCTTGTTAAAACTGCAAGCCAGAAACTTCTTCCATTGCTTTGGTATGTTTTGGTCTGATCGAGAAATTTTGATCTTCTGCGATCCAGTAGCCGCTCTTCTCTTCCTTTCTGCATTTTTTATGCTTACATCTGGGTAAGTGTCTGTCACAAAGTGGACACAGTTAGCATGCTGTTGAAGGCCTAAATTCACTAACTGTTTCATAATTGTTTTAGCCAGTTGACCAAAACTTGCAGGCAAATGCTTTTGATTTAGTTGTTGTAACAGAGCCATGCCGTCTACAATCCAAACACCTCCTTTGGGTGGTTCAACATTTGGTGCATCACCTCCACACTTTGCATTATCCTCTAGTGCATGCATCAGTTTGGCCTTGTTGGTCTTTATTAAACAGCCTTCACTTGTGGCTATTGCAAGTGGAAGAGGACCAAGAGAGTAGGTCATCATATTTTGAAGGTCCAGATTTCTTGCTCGTCCAATAATGGCCAGTCTTGCAAAAAGCTCCCTGTCACTTCTGAAGGATACCTCTTTTCCTTTGACCTTAGTCTGTACTCTCTTTGAAAGGGCAGTGAAAGTTTTGAGTTTCATCTTGCGAATTGGTTCATTGATGGAACCCTCATCTTTCTGGAGTTGCTCTTGGTAGAATTTTGTGAATGCCTCTTCACCTTTGTCTAGGGCAGCTATCAAGTCGTTGGTAATTTCTGGGGAAGCCACTACACCAGAAGCAAGATGTACAATTTCTTTCGATGCGCTCTCGTTGTCGCAATCAAATGGATTTACCATGTTTGTAATGGTGTCCATGACGTTGTTGACAGCATCTTTGTCTTTCTTCATCCTGCCTTCTGCCAGCTCTTTCCGTATTGTAGCTTTTTGTCCTTTCCCGGCCATCTCCTCGCATTGTCTGGTTATTGAGGCCCTCTCATGATGAGCTGTAGTCCATCTATTTACTGCACCCTTGTTCATTGTAAAACCCTTCATACCACCACGTGTTTTGGAGTCTTTGTTGACAGTCTGTTCAATTGCCATATCGCAGGCAACACCAGCAAAACCGTACATTCCCTGCCTCTGCACAGCAAAGTTCCCTTGGTTGAATTGATCTTGCACAGTTGGATGCGTGATTGGCAAGTTAATCATTTCTAACCAATAGACTGGTAGATATCTAGCGTAGTTGTGCCTATCAAACGCGAACATCCATGGTATGAGCGATCGTACTGCGGAAAGATGGAGATTCCAATTTGCCTCTCTTGAACTCCTAATAAACAAGAGTAGATCTTGTACCATATCCAAATATGAAATCCAGAAGGCAAATGTTGTACTTTCTCTCTTTCTATCTGCAATGAATTTGGCATAGGTTTCGATCATTGACTTGAAAGATGTTCCCTCTACTACTATGGTATATTGATCAGTAGGAAAAGCTGCCTGGAGACACTTTGTCAATTCCACATATCTTTGGGCATCTCCTTCAGGTAAGCTTGATAGAAAAGCGTTCCAGCAAAGGTTGTTGAGTGCTTCAGCCATGATCTTGTGGCACCGCAAACTTCTATTGTAGTGTCGTCCACTCATAACACCGTTGACGGACCCCGCTGCCAATGTATCCGATTCTATTAGAATATCCTCGAGGCCTGCATCCCGGAAACGTTTCCCAATACACGCCAAGGCTGTCATGGCAGTATGAAAGGCTCCTAGTCGGATGACTATCCTGTCCATGAAAGTTGGTGTTTGCCATCTGATAACTTGTGCCTTAGCATATATGGCCTGGTCAAACACCACAACTATTTTCTGAAGTTGTAGGGAATCTGCAATTGTGATACTTCTGTGCAGTATGGTGTTGACAGTGTTCATCTCTGTTGGAGAAGCATCCACTACAGGCAGGTAGGCTATAGTTGCTTTTGGTGGGACATGTTTTGCCAGTAGTTGATGGTACCCAGTCCAACCCGGAAGGCAAAGACTCCCTGTTGTTGTTGAGAACTTTGTCACACTGTAGCCATTCTCTAAGAGCCTTGCTTTATCTAATGGTGCTGAATAATGACATTTCTCTATGACTGTTGAAGTAGGAAATAGTGTTGGTGTTGATTTTTTGGCACCAAAGAATGCTACCAATTTCTGCTCTGGAGCTGCCACAGATCTTTCTCTCGTTTTCTTCATGGTTACAGCTGGTGCAGCTGGCCGCTCTTGATTCCCTGGTTCATGCTGTATAGCTATGCCATTTGTGTTGTGTGTGGTGCCTTTCCCTGTAAGTGTTTCTTCCCCAAAATCATTGTTGTCCCACACAAGTGTTGTGAATACCTTATTTTGCAAGCATGACGGAAGTGCTAGGTTCCCTCTCTGTATTTCCTTATTAGCCAATGCTGTGTCATGCTCCAGAACACTTGTGTGGGATGTGCTGTGACCAAAGCCATTCAATAGTCCAATCAGCTGTGCCGATCCGGATATATGGCGTATAGCCATTGCCAATGACGTGTGTTTTGGCATGGCTCTCCTTCCCTTTGATGCTTTGTACAGAATATCTTGTGAAATGGATAGCATGTGCCTATGGTCTTCTTCACACACCTTTACAAAACATTCTTCTTCGGGTTCAGTTGAGGCACCAGTAACCCAAGCTAAGAAATTGTAGAGCTTCACAGGTACGAGTTTTTCTGCAGCGTCCATTGTCAGGTCGGCTGAACTGGGGGGCCATGGCAGTGTTGTTGATGGAAGTTTTGCAATTTCCTCCTTTATGTCCAGAGCACATGAATGGCGTTCTCTCAATGTACTGTGCGAATAAGTAGTGGTTGCTGGTCTCACCTCTCTTGCTGTGCTGTCATCTGTGTCGGTGTCCGTGTCTGTACATGATGAGGTCTCACTTTCATAACTATCATTGAGCAGCCTTTCAGTACTTAGAGTGTCAACATAAACAAAGTCACTGCGAGTCTTCCTGGATGGGTGCAGGAAGCGTAGCTGGGGATATTTCATTTTCAGACGCCGCTTTAGACTCCATGTCTTATATGTTTTAGCATCCTTTCCTTCAACAGACTTGACTGTTTTCAGGAACAGTTGCTTCAACTTGGTGAGTCGAAAGACATTGTTCTTTTCCATAAGTTCTTTCTCAACAACATCTTGGCAAAATACCTCAAAGGATGGAGTGTACAAAAAAAGATGATCAGTGTTACTACTGCCCTTTTGTGTATATTGCTTGCCTGTTGTTAGGAATCGTGTGTATTCCTGTAACACGAACTGTGGTACTGTACCTCAATTGCTACACAGTCCTTGTTGTTGATTTGTGTCAGCAAATTGTTATCTTTTCTGTTTAGCAGCTTTCAGTAGTAGGCCTCCATTAATTAATTCACAGCGAGTCAATCTTTCTGGTAGTGACGTTCCTCTGCCTTTATTTTTGAGGTACCTCTTCCCACGACAAACAACACATACTGGAGGAAGAACATGTGCAGACCTTGCTGACTGTGTACCAATCCCATCATGTGATCGTAGCCCTCTTCTTTGTCTTTTTGCATATGGCTCATCACTCACACTTGCATCACAGGACTCTGTCTCTCCTGAAACAAGAAAAGTTGCATCATAAACATGTGTTTGTTTTTGAGATGTTAATTTTAGTTTTATTTTTATTCAAGAAAAATTGGGATGGGTAACAGTTCTTTTTCTTTTGTCATCAAAAGTTTAATTGAAAAATGTGTTTTACAAATTTGGTGCGGGTCATAAGTACCAGTTCTATTTTTATTTCTGAGACGTTACTGAAATGTAACTAAAGTTACGTACTCAACATCAAAATTAATTATACATTACAGATTCAACATCAGTTAAATTATTTTCACACAAGCTTTAAATAAAAAAAATGAGGGATGAGTCGGGGATACCAGTTAAAACTCATTAAGGAAAACTCGAAATGGATTGTGGGTACTAGTCCTATTTTCATTGAGTCTCAATTCAAAATTGAAAAACATTTTCAGTTATAAAGTAATAATAAAAAAATTTGCATGGGTCTTGGTTGCTTGTTTTATTGTAATTTCTTCACGCAAACTTTAATTCAACATCAAAATGCATTTTTAGTTATAAATTAAAATTGGCCATGGGTGGCAGTGACTTTTCAGTTAAAAAGTAATAATAAAAAAAATTGGGCATGGGTGCACGTTCCATTTTAATTTCTTCACGCAAACTTTAATTCAACACCAAAATGCCTTTTAAGTATAAATTAAAATTGGCCGTGGGTTATGGGTGGCAGTCCTATTTTCATTTCTTTACCTAAAAAGTTTTACTTTAACATTATAAAAAGGCATTTCAAGTTATATTGACATGAAATTTATGTTCAATAAAAATGAGTTGGGTGTATGCGTAGCTCTAGTGATTTTTATTTTATGTTTATGCTCAAGCTAAAAATTGAAAAATTGGGCATGGGTCGTGGGTACCAGCTGTACATTCAGCAAAAATGTATTTTATTATAATATTAAGTTAAACAAAATTATTTTAAAAATTTACCATGGGTCGTGGGCGCATGGGTACTGCGTACTTATATTTCTTTTATACAAACCAAGCTCTAAAATTGGGCATGAGCAGAGTACCACCAATTTTGTCAAAATGTATTTTAATAACTAAACAATTTTTGGTATGAGTTGCGTGTACAGGATATCTATTTCCACAAAGTATTCAGTTATTTTAGCATATCAGTTGGAAAAAATGCACATGTTTTTATTTTTACAATGGGAGTCAAAAATCAGGTCATGATCTTGAACGCCAGCCTATTGACTTGTTGACTAATCAATAAGTCACACACAAATTTCCTCATGTTTACTCATTCTTTCATTGGCTAGGCAGTACTAGTAGTGACAGTATTCAAAGCTTTTGAACTTACTTGTAGTAATATCTAGTGTCGGAGCTTCCAGATCATTCACCTTCTTCTTTTCTGCTCGCTTCATTTTGGTGCTATCGGTAAATCTCTGGTAACATTTCCGATGAAATCCGCCAGTGGTTGGAGGTTCCGATGATGATGCGAAGTCGCGGTGTGCAGCGATGAATTTTTTCGCGACTTTACCCTGTTCGTGATCATCATAATCTTTCCAAAAGAGTGCACAATCGGAAACTTTTGACCACGAACTACTAGTAAACGGCTTGATATCAACTTTTTCAACGGCAGAAAAGTGTATAAAACACGAATTTCTTTGACAGTTTCCGACAAGTGACTGCTCAGCGTGGGCAGCCATCTTTGTTGTCAAGCGGCCTGGCGGGGTCACGGGGTCAGTCAGTGTCGATTTCCGCGCTGTGATTGGTTAAAATGATCACGTGAACATCCTTGTTCGCACGTACCGAGACTCGAAAAAAGCCAAAAATATGTTGTATTTTCGTTAAAAATCGGGATGCAACGAGCGGGAACAATTCAATATATAAAATATCATATTTTTTAAGACACATTAATGGCACTTTTAAGTTATACCTCACCAGAGAGTACGAAAAGTCACCGTAGCGATCGATGCCCTATAGTCTATATCGCACAATCGTATCTCAACCTTCGTTAAGTGAGAAAGGTTCAAGGGAGAACCAATTTCGGGCAACTCGTTTTTCTCTACTGTCGCTAAGTGAGAAATATGGTTCAGGGAGAACCATGGGGACTTCACGGGTTAATATGGTTCAGGGAGAACCATATTGAGATAAACACATGGTGTTACCGCAAACCGAAACGATATCGATATTCCACCATGCAAAGCCTCAAAACTTATATAATAATAATAATAATAATAATAATAATAATAATAATAATAATAATAATAATAATAATAATAATAATAATATAATAATGCGTCAGAGTCGCAAGACGTGCTTCAGATCGCTCTCGATAAAGTGCTATTTTTTCCTTTTTGGTGGCGGATTTTCTTCTGAAGTGTCAACATCTCTCTTCTGTATAAGAAGTAGAACGACCTAGGCCTTACAGGAAGACGTTTTTACGTGTATTTTGGCCTTTTTTGGCCTTTGAATCCTTGAAAATTGTGTACGCTGCAAGATAGAAGGGCAGCCATCTTGAAAGCCATGGCATCAGGCCATCAGTCTCTACAAAGAGCCACGCTTCAACGACCAAACACAATACGGTTTAATGCCAACCATCTCAAAGATGTGAATGCAAATGAGGTCTATTGTGCAATTAACAAAGAGCTTGGCACAGTGGCGTCCACTAGATGTATTGCCCCCCTGGAAAGAGGTTGGTACAACATATCTTTCGAGAACCATCAAGATGGTGAAAGAATAGCCCTGCATGGTTTAATATTGCAAAAGATGCTTATTCAATGTGAACGTGTCAACTTACAGAGTTCAGTAGTCGTATACATCAAGGCACCATATGAAATGGCCGATGCAACAATACGTAACGCCTTGGCGCAGTTTGGCACAGTAGCAAACATTCGACGACAGACCCACGATTTCGACAAATCAATTGAAACAGGAGTCCGTAGCTTACTAATAAAGAGTTTAAAAAAGCCCATTCCAAGCTACTTAAGAGTAGGAGCTTTTTCACTACCAATAAGATATAGAGGACAAGAAAAAACCTGCAAGATTTGCAACAAACCCGGCCATTTCGCAAGAGACTGCGATTTACGCGGACGGTGTTTTGTCTGTGGCAGTCAAAATCACCGAGCAACTTGGCATGAAGAGAACGAGGACAACAACGATGAAGATGACAGTGATGAAGGTGACACTGAAGCAGAGAAACAAACCCCAATTATAGTAATTCCCAGAAATCAAGAAGAAGAAAAAGATCCAGAAGAGTCTAATAAAGATAATAAAGAAAACGACGATCCATATGACGAAACAAATCAGATGTCGGCTGAAGACTCCCACGATGAAGAAGCTCCAGTGAAACAACAAAGCACTTCAAAACAGAAACAAGATGAAGAACCAAACGAGAAAACAAACAGAGAAAGACGAACACTCGAAAGCCGCTAAAAAACCTACAGCAAAGTGGTAATTATGCCGACACGAGTGATCATCTCAAAGGAGCAAAGACCAAAACTAAGAAAAAGATTGAAGGTTTTTGGGATGAACACGTCATCAAAACCGACACAAGGAAGCGGAAAACGAGAGAAGATGAAAATAGCGGAGAAGATGAGGGCGAGACACAAGACATGGAGTTAGAGATGGAATCGGAAGAACGACCTAGCGACGACGAGACGGAGACAAACGAGAATGAAGAATCATTGCAAGATCAGAAGAGCCAGGGAAAAGAAGAGGAAGATGAATACATTGCATATGTTAGAGCAGGGGTACAGCGCATGAGGAAGAAACGCACGTCTTGGACACGAAAATCGGAAGAAGACACAACCTGGTCCATCCAACCAATCAAGTCAAAGAGGCAAAGGACGGGGCAGAGCAACAGTGAGCTTATAGTATTTCCAGTTGAGTTTAGTAACCTGCCATAATTTTCATGTATCGCTATGTTTTATCCTTACTGTTTCCTTTTATACGCGATGCTTAGAATAGTCACCCTAAACGTTAACGGGATTCGCAATGATCAAAAACGAGAAATTCTGTTTAATCACTTGAACAGAGAAAAATACGATATTATTTGCCTCCAGGAAACTCACAGTACTAACAGAGATGAAGTTTTTTGGAAGAAGCATTGGGGAGGAGAAATGGTTTTTAGCCATGGTGAAAGTAACTCTAAAGGGGTGGCTATCTTGGCATCGCATAAATCTGGAATTAAACTGGAAAATATTGATAATGACCGTGACGGCAGAATTATTACTTGTGATGTGTATTGGAACGGAATTACATTAAGTGTTATTAATATTTACGTACCGAATTTTATGTATCCTAGAAACACATTTTTCCAATCATTGAACAAATATCTTCACGAAGGTGATAACTGGATAGTTGCTGGTGATTTTAATTGTCAACTTGATTTGGATGGTAATGTTGATAAAAGTAAAACTGAATTTCGAAATATAATTTTTGACCACGACATGGTTGATATTTGGAGGAATCTATATCCTAATGACCAGGGTATACCTTTATATCATAAAGTTCTTAAACGGAGTAGCAGACTAGATTATATTTTGTTAAGTCGATCTCTTTATTATCTTCTCTCAGACGCTAATGTTAGCTCGTTGGGCTTAACAGATCATTTAGCTGTTATTTGCAGATTAGAGAAACGTGAAAGTTATGTAGGACCTGGCAGATGGATTTGTGATAAATTTTTGCTTTGCGACGATCAGTGTACCGAAACTATTCAAAACTTTTGGTATTACTGGAAAACTGAAAAAGATAAATACGATAATATATTAGAATGGTGGGATTATGGGAAATGCAAATTGAAAGAAATCATCAAAGATTTTGGCTCCAAAAAAAATAGCAAAGAAAAGAAATATAAAAACAAACTCCAGAAAGACCTCGCTAGACTTCTTAACACTGCCGATATGGATCCTGATGCCATAGGCAAAATCAATGATGAAATTAAAACTTATGAGCTGAATGATTTAGAGAAGTCAAGAGTGAGGTGTCACTGACATAAACAAAATAACTGGTGAAAAACCAACCCATTTCTTTCGTCGCATAGAAAAAATAAGAATTAACGAAAATATTTTTAAAAACCTAGTTGATGACAATGGTACCTACTATGAAGATCCTCTTTCAATGTGTAAATATATCAATTCCTTTTATGATAGCCTGTACAATAGTGAAGGAATATGTAAAGAAAAATGTAATGAAATTCTCCTAACAGTTAAAGAAACTGTTTTTGAGGATGATGTTATTGATGATTTTGATAAAGATTTGGATGAAAACGAAATTGTTCTTGCTCTTAATCAAATGAAGAAAGATAAGTCTCCTGGGTTGGATGGTTTAACCGTTGAATTTTACCAACAATTTTGGCCTCTTATCAAATATGATTTTATTGAAGTTATTAATGAATGTATGAATCGGGGATTTCTCCCAAACTCTATGAATGTGGCTCTTATCCGTCTTATTTTAAAAAACGCGAGAAAAGAAATAATCTCAAGAATTGGAGACCGATTAGCCTCTTAAATGTTGATTACAAGATTATTTCTAAAGTTGTTACAAACCGTTTAAAGAAAATTATGCCTGATATTATTGGAGATGATCAATCTTGTGGAGTCTCAGGAAGAAATATTCAAAATAACTTGATGACCCTAAGAGATGTCATTTATTACATTAACAATGAAGAAAAACAAGGGGCCACTTTAAGCATAGATCAAGAAAAAGCATTTGATAGAATCGAGTGGGAATATATGTTCTCTATTATGCGTAAAATGGGAATTCCCAACGGTGTAATAAAATGGGTGCAAATTCTATATAGTAATCCGTCGAGCGCTGTTATTGTTAATAATTTTATTACAGAACCATTCAATGTGACAAGGGGAATCCGACAGGGATGTCCCCTATCACCGTTGTTGTTTTCTATCTGTGCAGAAGGGTTAGCTTGTTTAATAAGAAACAATAGTAATATTAAAGGACTAACACTTCCTAATAGTGATCAGATGCTGAAACTAATTCAGCATGCTGACGATACCACAATTGTTATCACTGAAGACGATGATTTTGTAGCTCTTGATGATATCTTTGATGTTTACAGCCGAGGATCCGGGTCTAGAATTAATATTAAAAAATCTCAGGGGCTTTGGTTGGGCAAATGGAAAAATAGAAAAGATAACCCAGGAGGATTCTCTTGGAGCAACAACCACCTTAAAATTCTTGGAATATATTTTGGGAACGATGACAACTAGGACAGAAATTGGGGCCCTCGAATTGGTAAAATTGAGAATATTCTAAATAAATGGAAAACGAGAGACCTTACTTTGAAAGGAAAATCCATAGTTATTAACGGTTTATAGGGGCAGGGCTTTCATACCTAGGATCTGTCCTTCATTGCCCCGAGAAATATATCGAGAAAATGGAGAGAATCAAATGGTCTTTTTACTGGAATGGTAAACTGGATAAAATTAAAAGAGATACAATTTGTGGACCAGCAGAAAATGGAGGAACTGGTGTTGTAAATATTCGATGTAAATTACAAGCTTTAAAAATCAATGTTTTAAGTAAATATTGTCAAAGCACAGGGAAATGGAAATATTTGTTTGATTATTGTATTTCACAAGCAAGTGGGAGTAACAGTCTCGGTTGGTACGTGTTAAATAACCAAAGAGCAGTGGTTCTCACCGCCCAGCCTTGCTACAAAGATTTAATTAGATGTTTTAACAAAGTCGGTTTTTGCATTAATAGATGTTTTTCTTGTATAAACGAAACTAGCAATTTACCCTTATGGAATAATAATGTTATTACTGATAATATAAAAAAGACCTTGAATAGTACAATCCTGAGACCCTGTGGTATTGTATACTTAAAACAAATTATTGAAGACGGTCAGATGGTTTCCTTTAAAACATTAGCTGATTTGTGTCACATTTTGCCTATAAATGCTGGCCGTATTATGGCTGGTCTTAATAGAAATGTAAAAAGAGATTACATCGAGGAAACTAGAGAAGGCCCCTCGAATCATTTTCTTAATCGTGTTACATTTAATCAGAATGGAGATGTTATTGATTTAATTAAAGTTAATGTTAAAATAATTTACAATATCTTAATTCGTAAAAAAACTAAGGCCTCCAAGTGCTGAGAAAGTGTGGAATAATTTTTTTAATGATAATTCGCTGGATTGGAAACAAATTTGGCTTCAAAGCCGATGTAATCTTATGGATGTTGAAGATAAAGATATATGGTATCGACTTAAACATAGAATCCTTCCCACAAAAGATAAGTTAAAGAAATGGGGAATAACTGATACTAATTTCTGTCCTTTCTGTAAAACAAATATAGAAACAATAGAACATCTCTTTATTAACTGTACTATTCATATTGATGCTTGGTTTTTTGTAGAAAACATTATTAGGAAATATACACAAGAAACAACCTTCGTTTTATCGGATGTTACCAGAATTCTAGGAGTAGGTGTTAAAGATGATTTATGTATATTATTGATTAGCAGATTACATAAGATAATATGGAAGATTAGATGTAAATATGTTGATCAACTTATTACTTGTAAAATAAACATTCTTGAAATGTACAAATGCAATTTAAGGAAATTTATTCTAAGAGAAAAAATGAGACTTGATGATACTGTTTTCCGTTTAATGTATGTGAAAAACTCGGCACTTTGTTTCTTTCAAGAAAATGATTTAAAAATTTGTTTCTAAATGTTTGACTTTTTGACAGAATGTCTTTTATTTTTATTTTTATTTCCTTTTATAATTTTCTTTGTATTTCTGTAAAATGTGTACATAATGTAATATAGATTCTTGCTGTAACTTTCTGTTGTACATGTAAATAAATGGAGTTGTATGACTCCACCTTCTCAAAAAAAAAAAAAAAAAAAAAAAAAAAAAAAAATAATAATAATAATAGTAATAATAATAGTAATAATAGTAATAATAGTAAAGCTGGATTTTACTTACACATCACTCTTAGACGCATACATCTGATGTGTCAAGGATTCAATGCCAGCGAGGCAGGTACCAGGACTAGATTGATTCAAACAAGTGTGAATATAATAGTTATTGGTAATAACTTGATTATCATGTTATTATATAAAGGCTTACTTGCTGAAAAGCCAGTACAATGATCATTCATCCGGAGAAATAACTCCGTTTTATCTTAGAGAAACAAGGAATTGATGTCAAATTTCAAAAGCTGTCGTCTGGCAACTTGTTGAAAAACATTAAGCTGAGCTAAAATCTGTTTTCGTTGTTTCATGAAACGTGATCTTCTATTGTGGTGAAACTATCAATGGTTGGTTTATATATTATTTCTTGAAAACTAGATGGTTGAAATGCACGTACTTTTTAATACCAATGGTATTGTACGTGATTATTGGTACATCCATTGCGTAGACTTTAAGTATATATACACTGATCAAGCATACGTGAATATGTTTCTGAAGCAAAATAGGACTACGTTACTAAAGATTATTTGAAAATGATAACCTAGAACTGAGAAGTTCCATTTTATTAGTCTAATAAATTATAACACCAACACAATAAAATAATCAATATTTGAAAGTAAATAAATGATTGTCCATTGCTTCAAATGATTAATCTTAGACTCTCGATTTACTGAAGATTCCTGCACATAGATGTTTTCTCCTCTGGATAGCCCAAAATCAGAAACTTTGGCGATCAAGTCTTTCCCAAGAAGTATGTTCCTCGCAGCCAAGTCACGGTGAATTATCTGCAGAAAGACAAAATGTGATTTGCGAATAGTTGAACAAAATAAATGCTTTATGAAAATACGGCACATCACGCAATCTGACAAATTCCACATTATTTTAATAATAAATCCTGTCGTTAAAGAGATTCATGCAGACAATCACAAGAAAAATATTTAGTTCAAATGATACTGACCCCAGCGTCTGATAAGTGTTCCATTCCTTTAGCAACATCCACAGCAAATTTCAGCAAGTTTGAGAAAGTAATGGGAGACGCAATGTACTTCGGTCGCCCCCCTTGTAGCTTTATTGGGCGATTATTCCGCAGATAGTTACGTAGGTTGTCTTCAGGAAGGAATTCCAGCGCAACATATAGAGTTCCTTTGAATAATTATTGTAAAATATAATGATGTTTGTTTGATTTTGGCCAATTAAAGGAATTGTACACCATTGGTAAAACATCTGTAAATGCAACCATATGGGTGGGAATCAAGAGATGTGCAGAAACCTACTTGTGAAAGTCTCATTGCATTGTGTCATTAACCAGAAAATGGTGAAAATACATTCATATTCATTTCATTTATTCTAATACATGTAGATCACGGCTATGACCAATTTCAAAATTTGTAAAACATTCCAAGTTTTCTAAAAACATTACATTATTTTAGACGAAATAATTTCCCAGGTTGTTTGGTAATATCACCAAGAAGTAATAATGTATCGACTCACGTTATCAGATGAAACAAAACTAGGGACAATACAAATCATCCTTACCTTCGTTAAAACAAGCACCCAACAGAGCTACAACATTTGGGTGTGCTCCAATCCTGGTCATGGTCTGAAATTCTTGCATAAAATCATCAGCGGCAGACTTGAACACACCGGCTTAAGTTATACCCATTGGACACAAGGATCAGTAATAACAGTTAAATTATAATATTTTTGTTAAAATGTTTAACTTGGATAATTTTAAGATAAGGTATTGAATTTACGAAAAACATATCAAAATTGTCGAATTAAAATTTAATAAAATAAAAATGATAATAATTATAGGTCATTATTTAGAAAACTTAATAATAAGTTTAATGGAAAGAGTAACTCTTTCTAAAGTTCCACATAAGAATGAAAAATCTCAATGCATTTTTTAATATTGTCTCGTTTACTAAACAACGTACTAATGATGATGTATATCTGTAATTGCATTGTAGGTACATGTATCTCAGTACATATTTTTTCTCCTGTGCTATCATTGTAGATTGTTTGTATTCATGTTTTTTCTTTGTTTCCGCGCCTCGAGTGCCCAGCAGGGTGGATATGTGCGCGCTACAAATCTTATTATTATTATGGTTAAACTTTCCCAGGTTGGTTGATTAATGTTGACCAAGAACATGCATAAAATATAAAATCTTGTTTATTTTACCTTTGAGCATTTTGATGGCAGCTTTAGTGACTTTGCCTCGTTCTCGCATTCACGGCACCTAGTCGTACTTCTTCACCAAAGTTGCCCTTGCCCAGAATCTTATCCTCAATAATCAAATTCTTCCATTTAATTTCCCATTTGAGTGCCCAGTCTGGAATACCAACGTCCTCGTAGATGTCAATATAATCACTGAATGTGTGGCCCGTACTTGCTGATTCTTCAACAGGAACAAGTGGCAATGGATTTTCAGATAGAACCTTTATTTTTAATAAATAGAAATTCAGAAAACATGTAAGTAGGATTAGACGCTTTGCATGGTGGAAGTACAGTAGGAGTAATGTTTGCGGAGAAACCATGTATCAATCTCTTATCAGTATGCTGAACAATTATAATTATCTCTTGAGAGATTGATACATCCTACCAAATAATGTGTAGTAAAATATAATATTGGTTTTAACTTCAAACGTTTATAGTGCATGTTCTAAAATTGATGATGTTATCAATCCTCCTAGAAATAATTTTGTCGGAGGTGCTTGTAATTTAAGACAGTTGGTGCAACAACGTCAGAGGCGGAAATTTTACAGATACACGTTTATCTGGATTCAAAGAAAGTGAGCATAGGCTTACAGTGTTATGTTTACTCGTCATTATTTCAAAATATTGGATTGTATTAACCATGTGCTGAAGTATTCCTGACAATTTGAGTATAGAAATAAATGTTGAATTGAGTTTTTCAACATTAATGTTGTACTTTTCCTTTAGATAAAATTGACACCAAGTATTTAAAGATGTGGGTTTAAAAATAAATTTGTAACTTTCATTATAATTTTAAGAATTATTATTATTGTTGTTGTTGTTGTTGTTGTTGATTGTTGTTGTTGTTATTATTGATTGTTATTGTTGTTGTGTGTGTGTGTGTGTGTGTGTGTGTGTTTGTTGTTGTTGATTGATTGTTGATTGATTGATTATTGTTGTTGGTTGTTGATTGAATTAATTGGTGAGATTGATTGGTTAATTGATTGTTGATTGGTGTTGATTGATGTGTTGTTTAATTGTTGGTGGTGATGGTTTGTGGTGGTGTTGGTGATTGAATTGGTGTTGGTGTTGGTGTTGGGTATAGATTGTATGGTGTTCGTGTGTATTGGTGGTGGTGATTGGTGTTAGTGATTGTGATTAAGTGTTGAA
This sequence comes from Zoroaster sp. YZ-2022, assembly GCA_029582265.1. Lineage (NCBI taxonomy): Eukaryota > Metazoa > Echinodermata > Asteroidea > Forcipulatida > Zoroasteridae > Zoroaster > Zoroaster sp. YZ-2022. Next base: position 42,867,975 of record CM055822.1, on the reverse strand, counting down.
TTGGTGATTGGTGTGAGTGTTGGTGTTGGTATTGGTGTTGTTGGTGATTGGTGTTGGTGTGGTATTGGTATTGATGTTGGTATTGGGTGTTGAGTACGTTGGTGTTAATTGATTGTGTTGGTGTTGGTCGGTGGTATGGTTAATTGGTGATTGGTGTTATTGATGGTATTGGTTATTGATTGATGTTGATGATTGGTCAATTGGTGTTGATTAATTGATATTGGTGTTGATTGATTGATTGATTGATTGGTGGTGTTGGTGTTGGTGTAATTGATTGATTGGTTTGGTGGTGGTCGTTGGTGTTGATTGTTGGTGTTGATTGGTATGTGATTGTGGTATTGGTGATTGTTGATTGGTATTGGTGTTGGTGATTGATTATTGATGTTATTGTTGTTGTTAATTGTTGTTGTTGTTGTTGTTGTTGTTGTTGTTGATTGATTGATTGATTGTTGTTGTTGATTGTTGTTGTTATTGGTTGTTATTGTTGTTGTTGTTGATTGTTGTTGGTATTGATTGGTGTTGGTGTTGGTGTTATTGATTGTTAATTAATTGGTGTTGGTGATTGGTGTTAATTAATTGGTGTTGTTATTGTTGTATTGGTGGTGTTGGTGTTGGTGTTGGTGTTGGTTAATTGGTTGGTATTGGTGTTGGTGTTGGTGTTAATTATTGGTATTGGTGTTAATTAATTGGTGGTGGTGTTAATGTTGGTGTTGGTGTTGGTGTGGTGATTGGTGATTGGTGTTGGTGTTGGTGTTAATTAGGTGGTAGTGTTAATTGTTGAATTGAATTGGTAGATTGATTGGTGTTGATTGTTGGTGTTCGTTGGTGTTAATTGATTTGGTTGTTGTAATTAGTTGATTGATTGATTGATTGAATTCAATTGGTCGTTGATTGTTGATTGATTGATTGTTGTTGTTGATTGTTGTTGTTGATTGTTGATTGTTGATTGATTGTTGTTGTTGTTGTTGTTGATTGTTGTTGTTGTTGTTGATTGTTGATTGATTATTGTTGATTGTTGTTGATTGTTGGTGTTAGTTGTTGATTGTTGATTGATTGTTGTTGTTGGTGTTGTTGAGTTGGTGTTGGTTAATTGGTGTTAGGCGTTTGATTGGTGATTGAATTGTTGTTGTGTACGTTGGTGTGGTGTTAATTCGGTGTTGATTGATTGGTGTTAGGTGTTGGTGTTGGTGTTGGTGTTGGTGTTGGTATTGGTGGTGGTAATTGGTGTTGATTGGTGGTTAATTGTTGAATTGGTCGTTGGTGTTAATTGATTGAATTGATTGATTGGTGTTGGTGTTGGTGTTGAATTGGTCGTTGGTCGTTGGTTGATTGATTGGTGTAAATTGATTGGTGATTGGTGGTGGTTCGTTGGTGTTATTGATTGTATGTGAATTGGTGTTAATTGATGTGTGTGAATTATTGGTCAATTGAGTGGTCAGGTGTTGGTTGATTGGTGTTGGTATTAATTAGTATTGGTGATTGGTATTGGTATTGAGTCGTATTAGTATTAGTATTGAGTATTAGTATTAGTGATTATTAGTATTAGATGTTATTGGTAGTTGATTTGGATTGGTGTTGGGTTATTGGTGTTGATTGGTGTTGTTAGTATTATTGTTAATTGGTGGTATTGGTTAATATTAGTATTAGTATTAGTAATATTATTGGTGTTAATAGTGTTAGGTATTGGTGTTAATATTAATAATAGTATTGTTATTGTATATTATTGTTATTGTTATTGTTATTATTATTATTATTATTATGTGGTGTGTGTAAGGTATTAGTATTATTAATTATTGACAATTGATGGTATTATTATTATTATTATTATTAATTAATTATTAATAATATTAATATATTATTATTATTATTATTATTATTATTATATTATTATTATTATTATTATTATTATGTATGTATGTATGTATGTATGTGTATTAAATCAGTATTGGGCTATCATTTAATTATTAATATGTTTCTATAACAGCAACTATTTGACACGTCTGAAACTATATATTATAATACTTTTGTTCATCACTAAGGCTAAAGGGGGTCAGGTTCTTCGGCAAAGGAAAGTAGGTTGTGGGGTGTGGGGCGTTACCACCCCTCCTCCAATAAGGCTTATCAGGATTGTGCGCCAAGGAATTATGGGAGTTGGGTTTGGAAAAACGCACACGTTTCGTGCTAAAGTCAATGGAGGAAAAAGGTGGTCGGTCAGAGGAAATTTGACGTTTTTACGTATTTACGCAAAATGGAGAATTATAAAAATTAGTTAAATTACATACAAAACATTTGTATAATTAAGAAAAAGATACATTTTTGTATTCCCAGAAGCCACGCGAACAGAGGTTTTCATGATTTCTGGATGACAGTTATATTCTAATTTGCTCGTTACAGGATTTGCAATGTACTTTTAGGTAAACTCGATCACTACTAACGGCCAGAAAACTCTTCAGTTCGGTTTTCGGATAATATTTTCTTTAGAAACTATCTCCTCATCGACAAAATATATTGCATATAAACTGAGGATGGTAAAAGGATAAAACAGTGCCTTGTGCCACTTGCCTTTTTATACGTTGCTGATATTCTGATTAGCGGTTCTTAATTTGTTTTTAAATACAATGAAATTATTTACATTTATCCTTTTTAAAATATTGTTGGCATCTTTTCTATATGGGGATAAAAAATCTGTGAAAATTCCTCCATTTGCGTAGTTTTGGGAAAATCAATTCTTTTTTTAAATTAT
>CM055822.1:42829161-42864732 GCA_029582265.1 Zoroaster sp. YZ-2022 | reverse complement strand
TTAAATTTATTTTGTGCAAGACTTAATACAAAGACATAAATACCAATGTTAGCTTCACCTAAATCTTTCACAACTTGTGGTCTTACTTTGGGGAATTATTTACTTTTGACAACTCTTCTGCTGAGGGTAGGGGAAGAGGAAAGCATGGTGCAAGCTTTCTTGCAACTTCATCATAGTAGTTATGACATAAGCTGTATTGTTTCTTCTCCACCCAACTACTATACGGCTGTTGACAGGTAGACTATGTGATACCTGACACATGAACATGGATGAAATGCACAATTAGCCAACATTCTATTATGTTCCATGTAGGGAAAATGATTTTACAACCTGGAAATGGAAATATCAGGAGTGTAAAGACTCTTCTCTCACTGGGTAACTTTTCCTTGGTAAAGTTGGAAACACAAAGAAAGGGGAAATGTTTATTTGCTCCTCCATGCTTCAGTGTGTTCAGTAATCCCCAACCCCCCAATCAATTTAACCCCCACTTCCTGCTCTTTGAATTTGAAGCCAAGTTTAATCCAGTTACTATACATGTAGTCCCCTCCTACCATAAATCAACTTTGACTTTATTCCCCTAAATAATGCTGAATATGTTGATCTGGCTACCTGCAACCCTGGCAAACTATTTTCATAGGAGTGTTTTTACATGTTGATTTATCATCTAGCATAGTTTTTGAAAAGCATGTGTTGGGGCTCGTGTCAATATCATTATGCATATTTATCTAAGAATACATGTTTGTATAGGGCCAGGTTTATCACCATGTAACTATAGTGTTGGCTCTTATTAGAAGAACCAGTGGTGAGATAACTTGAGTTTCCATCGGTATACTCTGATCATGTTCATCCCCCTGAAGACAATTGGAGTACACTGATTGAAACACAAAGTAATGTCACTGCCAGTTCTTCTCAGAACCAATACCATTTACTACTCTTGAAATATAATTACTCTTACTCCTACGGTTCTTCAACCATGTTGAGGGCTGTCAGTTGCGTTGAAACATTTTCATGTTATAATTGCAATTTTTGGCAGAGAGAGGGTCTTGAAAGTAGGACATGTCCTCTATACTTCCTAGAAACTTTTTATTGGGTGGCACCCATAACAAACCTGACGTTGATATAGTAGGTAATCTTCTTGAGAAAACTCTTATTCAGTGGAATGTCTGCTAGTAAGTGGGGTGTGGTAGGCTTCCGTTTACTGGACACCCATTCACATACGTAATAGGTGGCATGATGAACCGAGCATTCGTCTATGTCTCCATCGCCCTTCATCTCATCTGTGGACCAAACATGAACAAACATTATGTATACAATCTTACTAAAGAAAGATTACGTTGAACTGATAGTAGTTGAGAAATGAGACTGACCACAAAAACATAAATAACACAATAGCCAGCCATGAATATCACATGTAAAGCTACTTTGACTAATTATTAGTGCTACAGTACACTTATCATTCATTCACTCACACACACACACACACACACACACACATACATGTAGACCACAGCAAACTGAGACGATACTTGGTATTCTATCAAACGGAGGACAGTGGTACAATTTGGGTAGTATCTATCAAATTGAGGACAACATACACAATCACTGTCTGTGATGATTACCTGCACTTTAGGCATATGGCATAATGTTTTCTTAGTGCTTGGGAGATATTAACTATCTGTAAGCATCTTCCGCATAATTAGTCAGCATAAATAGTCAGCATAATTAGTCAATGAACACAGGAATGATAAATCTGCTCGCTGGGCAATTTGGAGGTACATTTGTCTTTTTGGCTTAACTTGTTTTTCCATTGTCTGTTCACAAGGCGTACAATACCTTTTCAGTTCACTCTAACTTTCAACTTTGATAGAGCTTCATTGTGTTTTTGCAAAAGTCTTTAATGTTCCGCCACGTTCGAGTCGCGAGTGCCACAGGACAGGCCGTTTCAATGTCACGTTTGCCGGGTAGTTTCTTCATCAGAAAAAATATCTGTAGTCCCTCCATGACGTCTCTCTTCTCTTCTACAGTCCATGGACGATGCTGCCCTCTTCGAGATAACGGGGAGGCCCGACTGGTGGATGGGACACTGGCTTCACAAGTTCCCAACACAAAGTAATTAAAAAAGACAATTTAGACATAGGAAATCATTCACTCTCGGTGCAGCCAGCTAGAGACAGAGAGAAAGAGAAATAATAATAATAATAATGTGTGGACTTATATAGCGCACGTATCCACCAACTGAGTGGTGCCTCAAGGCGCCTATTATTACCCCTGCTCATCAGGCTCATAAATCATTCCTGAAACCATCTCAGCTCCTGGGGAGTATACAGCTCAATTGCTGCCATTACAGCACATATAGGGCTAATCAACCAACTCTGCCCTCACAGGTACCCATTTAACCCCTGGGTGGAGAGAAGCAATTATGGTTAAGTGTCTTGCTCAAGGACACAAGTGTCACGGCCGGGATTCGAACCCACATTCTGCTGCTAACACCAGAACTTGAGTCCGGTAAGCTAGACCGCTCGGCCACGACACTCAATTAACCCTCCTGTGCCCAGGCTGAAATTTGGCCCAGTCAGCACGGCACTCACAGACAGTCACTTGAGTATTTTTGGGTGCATTGCCAATTAGTAGGTCAAACCACAGAGTCACACAGAGCTATGTATGTACTGTTGAGTGGTTTTAGTTTTACCTCCTAACCCACATGTCCTTGCATTTATTTGAGTGCACTGCACAAAGTCAATGGGTTGGGAGTTACATACAAATTTGAGTGTGTTGAGTGCACTGCACAAAGTCAATGGGTTAAGAGAGACATACAAATTTTGGAGTGTCTTTGTGTGTTAAACCTATAGAGGGTTAACCCTCCTATGCCCAGGCTGAAATTTGGCCGAGTCAGCACGGCACTCACAGACAGTCACTTGAGTATTTTTGGGTGCATTGCCAATTAGTAGGTCAAACCACAGAGTCACACAGAGCTGTGTATGTACTGTTGAGTGGTTTTAGTTTTACCTCCTAGCCACATGTCCTTGCATTTATTTGAGTGCACTGCACAAAGTCAATGGGTTGGGAGTTACATACAAATTTTGAGTGTATTTCAGTGCACTGCACAAAGTCAATGGGTTAAGAGAGACATAAACATTTTGAGTGTCTTTGAGTGTTAAACCTATAGGAGGGTTAATAGAGAAAGGAAATAGAAAGAAAGATAGAGGAAAATAGATGGACTGAAAAACAGATGGAAACAAAAAATATAAACAGCCAAAACTTACACTGTATCACTAGAATCATCACTCGAGTCACAGTAGTCAGAAGAATCACTGCTGCCGTCATCAGTGGTGAAGCCCTCTGCAAATAAATAAAGAACAACAAAAGAAATGATTAAAGTATTTCTGCTCGCGTAAGAATAATGCTAGCCACACGGTGGAGGGAGGGGGCGAGAGGGGATGAGAAAATGTCGGTCACCTACATATAGGCAATTGGGAGCGAACAAAAAAAGTGAGGTACACACAGAAGAGATATTAGTTTTCACAGTGGCTGTACGTACCTCCAGTGACATGTAACTCTTGCAGTGATTTGCCATGCTGGGACTCCAAGTTGCCCCTCTCCAAGCTGAGGAAAAGTCGTGACAGTTGAGTAACCCTCTGGACGGTATCTGGCATCTGGTAGTATTCACAATGGACTTGCAAATCGTGACCCATGAAGTCTGCCAGGGTTTCCAGCTGATGGTCCTTCAAGGCAAGAATCTGTGATGCAGTCGCCACATGTTTTCGAAGTTTGGTAGAGCGGATGCTGTCGGCATTGTCGAGGCCTGCATCGTTTGCATACGCTCTGAGACAGTCACTTCCTCGAATATGGCTCATGCCTCCATAACAAGACCGTGCAAACAAGTACACGTTATCCTGTGCAACTCCAGCTTGAATTCTCTTTGCAACCAGAGCATTCAACCACGTCATGGCCTCGTTGCTGAGAAGGACCGGCACAGTTCTGCCCCTCTTACCAACTATTTCAACGACTTTGAACATTTTGCAGAGGTGCCTTTCGAGATCAGTGAGCACGCAGTCCCTATTGACAACAGATGTACTGTGCTTGTTGAAATCTTCAACTTTCATCTTGGAAACTTCACCCCTGCCTCCTGCGATTGAACATAATGAGGCTGCACAGTGTGACCTCATTCAATATCTTCCAGGGTGCGATGACTTGTTTCCCCCGGGCAGCTTGAAGGAGTCGCAATTGCCTGTCACCAGTGTCATTGAGAAACGATGACATTTTAACCACATCAGCATTTGTGGGGAGAATGGTGCAGTTATTACGCTTTCCTTGGTACAGCGTTCTGTGCGCATGGGTGGACACATGTTCTCTCATTTCATTTCACACAATTGCAGGAACTGGTCGGATGTTTGTGCTTTGTGCCTTTCACCGGACTCCAGAGCATTTCCTTTGAGAATGACTGCACATTTCTTGATGGAATGCCCAATCTTCAGTGCTAGAGATGGAACATTATACAACTGCTTTACTTCACTGAAGCCTGCGATATCCTGAACAGCCTTGAATATATCATTGAGGTGGTGGGGATGGATGAATACTTCAAGTGATGCATTTGGTAGGTTGGTGTTTTTTCGCAGTTGGATGACGAGGCGACCCAATTCGTAGCTTGTTTCGGATATAGCCATGTTGAGCTACGTCGTGGCCGAGCTTCAGGTATTCACGTTTGGCTACTTCGATAATCAGTGAATCGGTTTTGACTATGATAGATATATCATCTCTCTTCATGGGACTTAAAACTTTGTTCAACGAAGATACACCAACAGGAGGAGGTTTCAACAAATCACTCTTGTGAACCACTCGTCCACGCCTACACCCTCCATCAGTATGTGCATTGAGCACAGGCTTAATTGGGCACCGGTGTCTCCAAAGATCACTGCGTACATAATAACAAAACAATATATGCACGGTCCATAGTCATGGGATCTGCCTTATGATTGAGCCTATATGCCACAATGAGGACACCCTCACCCTCTCGAAGTACTTTGCAATTGTGTCTGTGATTACCAACATTACGTATTTTCAACAGAAGATTGTTACGGGCACTACGGTCGGTTTCCGAGGTAATATCTACAACTTCTCCTTCTTCCTTATGGCAAGACCGAAGATGACAGAACAACTTAGCCTGAGGTTCGTCACAGTAAAAACAAGTGTTTTTTGTCCCATTTCCTTTGACCACCCATATTACTGGTCTGCATGACTGTCACGCCGCAGTTCTCATCGGGTTCAAAATCGTCAGGTGAGCTGTGTGGCTCGTTAGTCGGGCTGCTATGACATCCTGAGGCTTCAGGGGTAACACTGGAAAGGGTTGGTTGGCCACCGTCATCCTGCACTGTGGCGATGATGGGTGGACCAGCTAGAATGAAATAAAACAGACATAATTATCAGCAGTGGATACACGCTATTTTCGATCTGGGAAAGGCTGCAGTGAAAGGAAGGGGGAGCTACGGCCAACCCATTAACCCTCCTATTATCAGTGTAGTTCTTCACAAAGTGGACCCATACTTCAAAATGTCTCAACTGGGACATATTGTGGTACGCACTTTCTTATCTAATGATTAATGGCATAGCCCAAGGCTCTTCAGAGAGATGAGGTAAACTGAAGCAGCCACCTGCTTTGTTTCATTGCAAGGCTAACTTGAAATAAACCAGTGCAGTAAATTGCGCTATACACGTACTGTGTGAGGATCAGAACAGTTTGGTTTTTGTCCCACACCCAGGGGCATTTTGGGGTATCCATGAGTAGTATGTTAGATGGGGGTTCTAAGACAACTACTAAAAAATGATTTTTAAAAATCATTTTTAGTAGTTGTCCTAGAACCCCCATCTAACATACTACTCCATGTACCATTCTTGTGTACAGTATGCAATATTTTGAGGCATGCACACAAAAAGCATTTTTTTGTTGCAGCATTTTGGAGACTGCATGTATAGAAGGGTTAATGTGTGTGTAAGGTACTTACTTTACAGGGCAACTTCTTTTGGTTACGACCCCTGCGTTCCATGTTGCTAAAGATACTTATAGCATACGCATTGACTCACTGGGGAAAAATAATATAAATCACAAACCTGAATTAGCCCTCCTACACATAGAGGCCACTGTAAACCACAAAATGTCCAATGTGTTGTACACACATTGTTTGTGCATATAAGCCACACTGCCCCTTTGAAGTAATCTCCATTGTACATACAAAGACACATGTATACCACAGTTGACCTTTTATTGTTAGCAGGTTAAACCAAACTCCCAATAATAATTCACCATCAGCCATTGAGAACAATAAACCATACAAAGCCCCATTGGGATTTTCAGTAGTTGTTGGCAAACACACACTCTCCATAGTAACCTACCACCAGCCACTGAGTCTGGAACAAAGTATTATGCCCTGCAATATGTCAATCACAAAGCACTAAAACCAACAGACATACGAAGCATTATGTTACTATGCAGTATAGCTATGGGGAGCCACTGCCTACCATAGCAATGGCTTGTAGTGGCCTGCATGGCTTGCTTAAAAGATTTCAGTGATTGCAGGAGGGTTAATACAGACTAACCCTCCTACAATCAGTGAAATTGTTCAAGCAAGCCATTCACGCCACTACAAGCCATTGCTATGGTAGGCAGTGGCTCGTCATAGCTATATTGCATAGTAACATAATGCCTCATATGTCCGTTGGTTTAAGTGGTTTGTGATTGACATATTGCAGGGCATACATTACTTTGTTCCAGACTCAGTGGCTGGTGGTAGGTTACTAATACTATGGAAAGTCTGTGTTTAAAAAATAACTGCTGAAAATCCCAATTAATGGATGATGGAGGCTTGGTATGGTTTATTGGTCTCAATGGCTGATGGTGATTTATTATTGGGAGTTTGGTTACCGTATAATAACCTGCCAAAAAATCAGGTCAACTGTGGTATACATGTGTCTTTATCACATGATAGATGTTGGCTCTGAAAAGAGCCGTTGGTGGTCGTCGCTTTGGCCAGTGTACTCTGCTCAAAATGTCTAGACCACCAAGGGCTCTTTTAAAATCCAACACTCCTCCCAAAGAGATTACTAGTTACACATGGTTGTACCCGCAAGTTTACTACTATAGTTATACTAGTAAAAGTAGTATAGTTTTACTATCATCCACACGGAAATTCATCCACACCATGGCCTTCAACCATCACTTACTAATACTATATAAATAGAATTCGAGTCAACTCGTACCCCAACCAACTCGTACCCAACCAACTCGTACTCCAACCAACCGTACTTAACCAACTCAGATTACCAACCAAGTATTCAATCCACTCGTACCCCAACCAACCTCGTACGAATTGGTTGGAGTACGAGTTTGTCGGGAGTACGAGTTGGTTGGAGCAATGAGTTGGCACGAGTACAGAGTTGACCAAATGAGCACGAGTTGGTTGGAATTTAATGGTTGGAAATACGAGTTGACCTGTTTCCATATAAATAGGACCTAGTTTGGTGTTAAAATGACAGCTCTATACTGTGTTTTGTATAATGTATTGTTCAATAAACTTAAAATATAATGATTATAAAAGAGTTATAATAAGTCAGCTATGTGGCATTTCATAATATTAAACCCAAGAGGCTGTGATCGCTAATTATTATATTACATGTTAATGTCATTATGTTAAATGATTACACTACAGGCAGCCTACGACAAACGTTGCATTGAACTTAGCCTAAATAACAAATGCATCTGAGACTGAGAGCATACTTTTAAAATTGCCAGTAATTTTCTATAGACACATTAGTACACTTGACTTGGCTTACCTGTATCTTGTGAGCGGCTGAAAAATACCGTCTTCTCTCTAGCACTAGCAGGCACGCACTGGTGGAAAGGACGCTATCTTTGAGTATACCAAAAAGCATCTATGCTGATGACAACAACAGCAAACGCGTCTCCACATGTCAAAAGTATTGTAACTAGAGAGGGCGCTGGTACATTTCCAGGCGATTCCGTAAAGTCCCGGACGAATGTGTTACGTCACACTCCGTCGGTTTCTCCATCTAAGACCGAGGACGGCTTTCAAAACGTGAGATATTTCACTGGCCGTCATAAATATGCTCAGAGTTGCCAATTTTCACGTTAGTTCAAATCGAGGACGTCCTCGTTTTGCATCGCGTGCTCGGTTGGCGAGTATGAATTTACATGGAAGACCTCACTTGACATGATTAACACGTACACACACACACACACACACTTCAAATTATAACCAATGCTGTACTTTCCCTTTAAGAGGACAACGGTCACGATCAACAGGGCATGGAATCGGAGTGCTAGTTTTATATTATCTCGGTGACTGAAAATAATATCCATAATATCCATAATATCATAATTGCTGCTGCATAAATGAGCTAGTAAGTTTCAGTCACTGTGTTCATCTTAAACTAGGATACTGATTCCATGCCCTGTTGAAAGTCTGCTCTGATCGTGATATTGTCCCTTTAATATGGACAAGTTAACATTAAGCATGCACAAGGGGAAAAACCCTGAATGCACAACTTCATTTTTTTCTAAATGAGAAATTGTTTCTGTAAATCTGATTTTGTTTGATAGAAAAACAAATATTTACATCAACTAAGTTTTCTATATATACACAAAAATTATGGGATAAAAAAGAAAATCTGAATCAATCCAAGATTGTGGGTTCGAATCACGGTCGTGACACTTGTGTCCTTGAGCAAGACACTTAATCATAATTGCTTCTCTCCACCCAGGGGTTAAATGGGTACCTGTGAAGGCAGAGTCGGTTTGCTCTATATGCGCTAGAAATGGCAGCAATTGAGCTGTATACTCCCCAGGGAGCTGAGATGGTTTCAGGAATGATTTATGAGCCTTATGAGCAGGGATAATAATATAATGCGCCTTGAGTACCACTTAGTTGGTGGATACGTGCGCTATATAAATCCACACATTATTATTATTATTATTATTACTCCACCTTGGCAATGCTTTGTAGCTGTGAATACTGGAAATGGAATCAGGCTGAACATGGTGTTGATGCAATTAAAAATACTAGCAGTGATGTTTTCTCATACTATGAAACAAAACATAACAGCTAATGAAATAATGGTCGTACTCGTATGAATACTCGTACGAATACTCGTACGAATACTTATACGAATACTCGTACGAATACTCGTACGAATACTCGTACGAATACTCGTACTCGTACGAATAATGGTACCTGATGCTATTTCCTCCAGTCCATGTTTGAATTTTCACCATGACCCCTTTTGACCATCTTCCCCATAAAATACCCGGGCATCGATGGTGGAAATTACAACTAATTCACTGGAAATTGTTCTGCTTTCTAAACTATATCTCATAATTATCATGTCTGTATTGTAAACATCATAATATGATTGTGCCTTGGCTATAGGAACTATCAAAAATAATGTGATGGCTCACAGAAATTAATCATAAGAGTTCAGCATACAGCCACACATAAAGCCCTCAGAGTATTATCAAACAATATTTCTCTTTTATTACTCTTACCTGTCCAACAATAATCCTACAAATGCGACATTATTGATGATCTCATCATGGTCACCATCACGTTCAACAATCAAATCCCTGTATGTTTGCCATCATTTGAGGTTGGCTGGCCCGTCAGTGGTCGCCAGGTATGCATCGTTTTTTTGCCGTAGACGGTGAGCCTTTCTTCGCCCAGCCCGCTCTGTCGAAATCTTGGCGTGGATTTTGACTGATGGCCTTCCAAACTGAACAGTTTTTGTCACTTTTTTATTGGCGTTGATATGATGAAGGCTGTGGCGATGTTCCGAATGAATGCGTCATTGTTGTTTCCAAAACTAAACTCGCTGGCAGTATCATAATTCAAAATACCCGACACGAAAAGCACCACAGTGGTCGAGACTCTTCTTTAACGCTTCCACGCGTGTTCCGGACCATAATGTCCGCAAGTACCATTATGTGCGCGAACCGATTTGGGCCCATTATGTCCGAACCATTACGTCCGCGGAACCATTACGTCCCCTGAACCATTACGTCCGACCCATTCCCTCCGCGGAACCATTACGTCCACGGAACCATTACGTCCGACCCATTACGTCCGCGGAACCATTACGTCCGACCCATTACGTCCGCGGGCCCATTATGTCCGACCCATTACGTCCGCGGGCCCATTATGTCCGACCCATTATGTCCGCGCAACCATTATGTCCGACCCATTACGTCAGCGGAACCATTATGTCCGACCCATTACGTCCGCGGGCCCATTATGTCCAACCCATTATGTCCGCGCAACCATTATGTCCGACCCATTACGTCCGAAAAACCCATTATGTCTGACCCATTACGTCCGCGGGCCCATAACTCAAATAATGTTTGAACACGTAACGTTCGGGAAGTTAAAACCAATTACTTAGAACAATTTCATGGCACAGCGCTCTACTGCAAAATTGGGTTGTTAAAAACCACTGGTGTTAATTTAATAAAGTGTCTGAATTATCGTGCTTCATATGAGCACCACTGGTGTACTATTTAACAAACAAGTTTTTGCACTGTAAGTACTTACAGTGCAAAAACGCTTAAATTAACATCAGTGGTTTTTAACAACCCAATTTTGCATTTTTTAAGTAGAGCGCTGTGACATGAAATTGTTGGTTTTAACTTCCCAACGTTACGTGTTCAAACATTATTTCAGTTATGGGTCGGACATAATGGGCCCGCGGACGTAATGGGTCGGACATAATGGACCTGCGGACGTAATGGGTCGGACGTAATGGTTCCGCGGACGTAATGGGTCGGACGTAATGGTTCCGCGGACGTAATGGGTCGGACGTAATGGTTCTGCGGACGTAATGGGTCGGACGTAATGGCCCCGCGGACGTAATGTATCGGACGTAATGGGCCCAAATCGGTTCGCGGACATAATGGTACTTGCGGACATTATGGTCCACCACAAATCAAAATTTCTGAAGGAATAAAAATAAAAAAAACCTCTACTATGACTTTCCTTGCATGCAATGCATACACATGTATTTGTTCTATTTCATTTCATTTCATTTCATTTCATTTCATTGTGGTTTATTGCTAATATCTCATGCCAGACATTATGCTGAATTGCGGATATATTTTACATCAAAATAGTATTAAAAAATAGACATCTATTAAATTTATAATATTAAAAATTATACTACTTTGTACAAAGACAATATACTGCATTTACCAATGCCATGCCTGATACCAAAACAAAAATAAAACACCAATGAGCCAGGAATCATCAGAATCGTGAGTCCGTGTACAGACTAAAAAAAGTCAATGATTGAGGGGGTCCTCCTAATAGGAGGTGCCCTCAAGCTTCCTCCTCCCCCATTTCCTGCCCAACTTTGGGAGAAAAAAAAATCCCTAACCCCCAAGCAATTGAAAAGAAAATGGCCATTCATACCAATGCTGTACCTTGTTTTCCCACTGATAGAAATAGTACCCGCACCCTACACGGTTTATTCTTGGAGGAAATACACAAAAGAAGTTCAGATTAAGATGTGGTAGGAAAAACCCCAGAAAGTGATTCTAGGAAAAACAAAAGCATGTTATCAGGTAGGACCTGAATAACCAATCTACACGTTGACTTGGGATTCAAACCCAGTTCACACAAAGATAAAAATGGACTGTAATTTATATTTTGTATGTTTACAATTTCAGTTGGATGACAAGGTCCATTTGGCAGAGTGCCTGATGAATGAGGCAATGTTGATCGCAGACGACAATCAGGCAAAGGGTCTTGAGGTAATATAGTAAGATATTGTCAGAAGTAAGATGCTGTCAGAACTGAAAAGATATTTTCGGGACTCGAAACAAGACAAGAAATGACAGAATGCTGGGGAGTGTGAACAGAAGAGGAAGATTATGAAGCAATTAAGCATTAACTCTTTAGTTAATAATAATAATACAGAATAATGGTTATTAGCCTTACATTTTGAACCTAGCAGGTTCTTTCTCAAAGGCAAAATGAGACAGAATACAAGCATACATTCGTACATGAACACAAGAGTGAGCAGAAGTTAGTCGGGTGTGAAAATAAACACAAGAAAAATGTACAGAAAGTAGAGTCGGGGACTGCTCATGGGACCGGACCAAGGAGGGGTTACAAGGGACTGCTCATGGGATCGGACCAAGGAGGGGTTACAAGGGACTGCTCATGGGACCGGACCAAGGAGGGGTTACAAGGGACTGCTCATGGGACAGGACCAAGGAGGGGTTACACAATGAATGCCGGATAGAGCTTCCATGTGTTTTTGGCTGGAAGAAGAGTTTATGAGATTAGTGAAAAGCAATGAGTCGGACATGGGGGGTAAAACAAACAAATAGACTAACAAGAAAAACTAATGTAAAAACAAATGTAAAAGAAATGTATTAGACATACTGCAAGAAATACATAGAAGAACACCTGTGTGAAAACAGACAAGAAGTTAATAAGTAAATATGGGTTGGGAGGAGGGCAAAGACAACAGATGATGTAACAAACAAGATGACTAAACAGTCACAAAATACATGGAAGGTAATGAGGATTAGACATACTGTAAGAAATACATAGAAGAACACCTGTGTGAAAACAGACAAGAAGTTTTAAGTAAATATGGGTTGGGAGGAGGGCAAAGACAACAGATGATGTAACAAACAAGATGACTAAACAGTCACAAAATACATGGAAGGTAATGAGGATTAGACATACTGCAAGAAATACATAGAAGAACACCTGTGTGAAAACAGACAAGAAGTTAATAAGTAAATATGGGTTGGGAGGAGGGCAAAGACAATAGATGATGTAACAAACGAGATGACTAAACAGTCACAAAATACATGGAAGGTAATGAGGACCACCACTGGGCGATACATTATTTTGCATTTATACGACAGGTCCTTTAGGTTGGTAAGCAGTTTGCAACAGCTACTTCTCCATCTGGAGACCATTCAAAGATCTACGACAAAAACATGCATTAAAGGGACAATATCGCCTTGATCACAGCAGACTTTCAACAGGGCATGGAATCGGTGTCCTAGTTTAAGATGAACACAGTGACTGAAAATTACTGGCTCGTTTACGCAACAGCAACGGCAATATGACCTTATCATGTGGGGTATTATTTTCAGTCGCTGAGTTAATCTAAAACTCGCATTCTGATTCCATTACCTGTTGATCGTGATGAAACTGTCCCTTTAATCTGTAAATGTGTGTGTGAATAAGTGCAGTGTATGTCTAAAGTTTCTGTGTAAAGAGTGCTAGGTCGTGATTTTCTTTAAGATCTACTGGCTGGGAAGTCCACTGTTCTGGGAGTACTATAATCCATTATTCAGGGAGTATATTTATCCATTGTTCTGAGAGTACAATCCATTGTTCTGGAAGTACAGTAATCCATTGTTCTGGGAGTACAGTAATCCATTGTTCTGGGAGCACAATCCATTGTTCTGGGAGTACAATTCCGTGGACAAGTTTATTACAACCGTTGGCCTATTTTTCAGGATTTTTGTATTTTTGTCCAGTCACACCCCAAGTTGCTAAAATATGTAGAAATAAGATCATAGTAAGTTGAATTTTTTTTTTTGTAGTTATACAATGAGGCTGAGGCGCTGAGTTATCAGGTATGTGGAGAGATGAGTGTATTGTCAAGTCGTATCATCATCAACAAAGGTATACTACTTGAAGAGATGGGGAGGATGGAAGACGCTTATGACTATTTCTACCTCGGTAAAGTCATCAAAACTGAGGTGAGATATTAGATTCTTTGAAATAAGAACTCAAGAGGGCCATCCAAAGTGGTCAACAATTTTGTGGTCGTACAATGTGTATGGGGAGGGGGTCCTAAAATCGTACAAAGCGTTCAATGGGGGGGGGGGGCAGCCACATACATCTTTAAATGCTGCTTGAAAAAGAAAAATTTTCCTAAAATATTACTTATAGTTTCGCATATCGCTTATCGCACTAACCATACTTCGTCGGTTCATGAACACCGTAGCACTGCCCTTCTGCTTGCATCTTTAATAAGAGTAATACTATTTCATAACTTCTGTAGTGCATTTTACATAATGTCTCGATGCGCTTTATATATTACCTTTGATCATTGGGCCAGTATCATTCCTGTAATCTTTCTCAGCTCCCTGTATACATCTCAATATGTGCAACTTTTTTTTGTTTTACAGGCCTAATCAAACAAAATTTCCATAAATTTCTACCCTCAATGGTATCCATTTATACTTTTGGGTGAAGAGAAGCAATTACAATAAGTGTCTTGCTGAAGTACACAAGTACCATGGTCGCCGCCAGTAGTCAAACATTCTGAAGACTCAGCCATCAGAACACAAGTCCAGTGCACTAAACGGCTTGGCCATGGCACCCCTTTTTCCTGTGTACAAGCCTATACAAATAATAATAATAATAATAATAATAATAATGAACATTTGTAATGCGCCGGTATCCGTCAAAAGAGATGCTCATGGCGCAGTGACACATCAGTGTAAAACAAGAAAACAAAATATGCTAGGCAAAGACGATATTCTGACAAGGAAAAACCCTGCATACATAACCATGCAAACAAGGTTGATTTGCAAAAAATGTAAACACCGTAGCGATGCTCTTCACATATTAAACAAAAACAAAAGGTATAAATACGTCATCATAAAAGTCAATAGTTAAACATGAGTAAATTATACATGAATGTTCATCAAATGAGTTTTGAGAGCAGTTTTAAATGAAGCAAGAGATGGAGATTGTTTGACATGCTCAGGTAAATCATTCCACAAAGAAGGAGCAGCAGCAGCAAAAGAACGTTTACCCCAGGATCTCTTTGTCAATTTCTTACTCAGAAGAAGTTTATGATGTGATCTCATGAAATCACGATTTGAGTGATACGGTTGAAGTAATTCTGATAAATATGATGGTGACATATCAGTGGAAGATCTTAAACATACATTAAGATTTTGAAAACAATCCTGTCCTTAATCGGGAGCCAATGAAGATCTTGCAATATTGGCGTAATGTGTTCTCTTGGTTTAATCCGGGTTACAATTCTAGCGGCTATGTGACTTTGTTGGGCACGAGCGCTGAAAATCTCATTATGCATGACCTTTGACATTTTTGGAGTGGTTTGGCGCATGGTTTGGCTGGGTTGTTCTGTAAATCGGTCCAAGAAACTCCACGCGTATGCGTTTGGGATACAAGCAATCACCAACTGCGCTGGTCAATCTCATGCAATCACTGAGGGGTTGCAATCAGACTTGAAATGTTTAAAGTTGGCGTCTGAGTTGTTAACTTTGAGATAATAATTCAGCAGAATTCGTAATTGGGATATAATCAGTGTTGTACCTTTCCTTGAAGTCTTAATTGATTATTTGTGAACAGGTATTCGGGATTGACCACCCCCAAACCCTCCGTATGATTCGCACCCTTGATGAACCAGCATTTAGGAGGGTAGCAGAAAGGCGAGCCAGAGAAGCGAGCAAGACTTGAAAGTCAACTCTGAAGACATCACAACATGCTGGCATCTCCTGAAGTGAATAGAAATAATATAAGCTTTACAATGTAGTTAGGCTTGTCAGCATTACAAATCAAAATTTGTCAGTATTACAAAAAATCTAAATAGTGGAGCTGTTTAGGACAGTTTCTAGAAAGAACCTCAGAGACACAGACTCTTAATAGGATGATCGACAGAATAACCAGTGAATTGGACAGACTTTTGGCACCCAAATAAAACAAAAAACCTGCTTTGCATTCGCTTGAAATATGAACCAGGCTTTAGGCAGTAAAAATTATTAGTAAGATATGATTTTACGGGTCCATTGCAAAATGTTTGAATAAAATCATTTCCTTTTTATGTGAATGCGAAGTGAATTGTGATGTCGGAACTTGAAATCGCAAAAGTTTGAAACCCCTTTCGACTGGAGTGAAGCATTCATTGGCATCTACTATGCAGTAAATTTGCTGTACGTTTGTATGAAGTATGAACTGAATTTAGGAAGTAAAAACCTTTAGTTAATAATTAGATATGATCTGATATATATATTTATAGCTGAAAGTTAATGTCCTCCAGTTGTTTAACAGTGATACATCAGTGACTGCTAGGGTGTCTGGTTTCCAGTAGCAAGCCATTTTTAGGGGATTACCAGTCTAATAGATGAGCTCATTGCACTGGCGTGAATGCAGTGGTAGTGAGTTTTTGTCAGACATCTAGAATGTCTACAATTTTCTCAGGGATGTGACAACATTTGATCTGAAAATTTCACTTTACACTTCTTTATCCTAAGGGCTGATCTCCAATCTCCCCCCCCCCCCTTTTCCCTGCCCGCAGTGATATAGGTCTGTTCTCCCTCTCAAAAACACCCCACAGTTTGCTGTACTGTGGTACATATAGTTACTGGTTAACTAATAACGGTGAGCTAGTGATTTAATTTTGCCCTACACCGACGTGTGTATAGCACTGTATACTCAGTGCTTTCCGAGTGTCTGAAAAAACTACACAGGCGACTCGGGCGGGATTCGAACCCACGACCTCCTGCTTACTAGTGCAGACGTCTTAACCTCTCGACCACCGAGCTTGCGGGTTCCGCGATATATATAGATTGGTGAAATTCTTGCGTCGGGAGATAAACAATTGATTTAATTTTGCCCTACACTTGGTGAGCTATCAGCCGTTTCACTTGAATATAACTCTGAAGCCCCCATTAGCAGACCTAGTGCATATATACATAACAGCAAAAGAAACGTCACCCCCTAAATTTTGATAAGTATGAGAACATGTTTAGCTTATGTGTCCTCAGACGTCATGCATGACGAATTTTGAGGTCAACCAAATTTGCCATATTGCGTTCGTGTTACACTCCATACTCATAATATTCTTCATTAAACAAATTATATTAATTATAAAATGAAAATAATAAATATTTTTAGGGGTGACGTTTCTTTTGCTGTTATGTGTATAATATACCTTGATGTCACAAACCAAAGGATGCCCTCACTCAGAGACAACACTAAGGTCACACATTGGTTCATATTTATGCACAGCTCATTATGCATGTACCAATGAATCGTATGCCTCTGAGAAACGGTTCCCTTCATTTTGTGACATCCATCATAGTGTCGTTAATGCCAAATAACCATGGAAATAACACACTGGGGGTAATTACACCCCCCTCCCCCCCTCCAGGCAGCATAGGAATTCAGCCCTTGTGAAGTATGAATGCACATAATGTTTTCCTGAAGAAAACCCTCAATAAATGCAAATTGCTGTACCCACTGCAAGTAGGATTCTCGGCAGCCTGTTGTCATCAGGCAAGTTTGTTGGTCGAGAGTTTAGGACATTGTGGATTGTGGAGATTTTATCTGTAGACACTAAAAACGTCTTTATAGATAGTCCTCAGTGGGGACATACATGTAGGGCTAATAGTATACACTTATTGAGTGCTTTCACTCATGGTACAGTAAAACTAGCCTTCCTGGGTGATCCCTGGAGCCTTCTATTTTCCCGAGGCGAAGCTCCAGGGATCACCGAGGGAGGCTAGTTTTACTACACCAAGAGCAAAAGCAGTCAGTATTTGTTTTATAACACCTCATACCATGATACCATGCTGGTGGAAGGTTGCTATGGGCCAGTTCATTGGCTGCTATGGAATAGTAATTATGCGGTCATTGCATAGTCTTTTGCATAGCTGTTGCATAGTCTTGCATAGTCTTGTGTGCTTGGCATTAGCGAACATTACGTGACATGCTCTCATCCAATACAAGACAATATCTGTGTATGAGGTGTTATATAATTTACTATTTAACAAAAGGCTTGATTTAGATGTGCATTAAATACATGTTGTGGTTATGACTTAAGGATGCTTTTTGTTATAGGTCAATCTACATACAATGCAGTTACATCCAGTGTAAAAATGCTGCTAAACTTTTTAAAGAACTGCAATAAAAGTATAGTACTCAGTACCAAGTCTTAAATTTGAACTAAAAGTGGAGGAAAATAGTTACACTGTTCTTAACAAATTTAAGTACTTTTTATGACAATCAAATCATTACTCTTATAAAAAATAGAAAATAGTATGTTTCAGTGGGGCTCACTAGGGCCATTCGTTCAGTTTTGTTTTATTTATTTATTTTTATTATTATTATTGGTCCGACTGTTTTTCATTCAAGTCAGACTGTTTTTCATTCACTTATAGTATGTGATATCTGACGTGTGCATTTGTAATGTTATTTTTCATGTATTTACAGAACAATCTTAACAATTTGTAGATGACAGTCTGTTTTAATTAATTTTGTTTTATTTTACGCTAATAATAATAACTAATTATAGGAATATACACAAAGACTAACTTTAGCATGCACTTCAAATTATTTTTCTGTTTTAGGATCATGTGTTGTAAATTATTACTGTCCTCAGTGGATTAACTTACAGTGCCTTAGATACCTAAAATATGTGGTTTTCTGTTTATTTTTATGGAAAGAAAAAAAGTTTATCTTGAGTTAAGATATTTTTGTATGTAAATTTAAATGTTTTCCAAGTGTATATGTACAGTACTATCCTGCATACATCATTCTTGTTGGAGATATTTACCCCAATGAGAAATATATGTATATATTGTTGTATCTACTTTTTCTTTATCTACAAGTGGGTTAAATTGTCAGTATTTCCATTACATTATTCACTTGTTCATTTGTCCTGCTCGTTTGTCTGTCCTTTTTGTATTTCTGTCGGTGTAAGTAATGAAGTATTGTCCATTTTGTTGTAATTCTGTTCTATGTTTAATGCACTCCAATACAAGCCATGGCTTATCAGGACTGCCTCCATGCACATTTAAAAAAAAAAATTGTATGACACATGTATATTGACGATGCTTGTGGTTTTGGTTGAAAATACAGGTGAAAATGCGGCTAGGCTTACCCCATTGCGATTTTGATGAAAACAACTTACTCTTAATGGGATTTTGATGAAAATACGGCAAGGTTACACCTCCTTGTGATTTATGACAAAACTACAAGCATTACGCACCCTTGTGATTTCGTCCCTAATTTGCCATAGTGACCAATCCGACTTTTCAATTTTAAGTTTTTCCACCCATTAGTACATTCAGGAAGAGACCTACCATTGTATCTAATCCACATGCATGTATTCCTTATAGTTTTGGAGATAGAGCATGCATTCAAATGACGAATGCTCTAACTGACTATTTTTGTAATTTGGCAAAGTGACCAATACCGCATTGGTCACTATGCCAACTTAATTCGGAATTGGTCACTATGGCACATTAGGGACGATTTGTGCAGAAAAACCCAAAAGGCTTACCGGTACCCCTCCTGTGATTTTTGGAAAACAACTATAAGCTTAGTTAGCTTACCCCTTGCGATTTATGAAAAACAAATAATAAATAAGAGGGCTATCCCTTCTGAAGAAAAATAACCTTGTGATTTGGAGCTTCAATTTTGTTAAAGGGTTTCCCTTTGCCGTGAATCTCTCTTTAAACCGTATTCTATTTATTGCGTATAAAACAGTCAGAGTTTCGATCAAGCATTAAGAAGACTTTTGAGTCTGGTGATCAACCAGCGTGATGATCTTTTTAGCACCCTTCTGGGGGGCTAACAATCCCTGGTCCCTCATTGTCCTTTCCAGTGGCATAGCAGCAATAGTAAAAAGAAGTTTGTCCTTGTGATTTTTAATGAAAATACGACAAACGTTACTACTTGTGATTTTTGATGAAAATACGGGTGAAAATACGGCAAGGCTTACCCATTGTGATATTGGGTTTTTGGTTGAAATTCGGCAAGGCTGAACCGCTTATTTTTGGGGGTGAACATATGGGTGAAAATGCGGTAAGACATCCCTTGTGATTTTGATGAAAACACGGCAAGGCTTACTCCTTATGATTTTGGGTGAACTCCAGGTGAAAATACCTCAAAATACCCCTTGTGATTTTTGATAAAAATAAAAATACGGTAAGCATATTCACCCTTGTGATTTTGATGAAAATACGGCAAGGCTGAACCGCTTATGATTTTGGGTGAAAATACGGCAAGACTAACACCCCTTGTGATGTTTGATGAAAATACGGCAAGCATATACCCCCTTGTGATTTTGATGAACATACGGCAAGGATTACCTTGTGATTTTGGGTTAAAAAAATACGGCAAGGCTTGTGATTTGTTTTTATAAAAATACGGCAAAGCTTACCCTTGTGATTTTTGATGAAAATACGGTAACGTTTACCCACTATAAAAAATTACCGCAGGCAAGCCTCGAGATTTGGATGAAAATATGGGTGAAAATAACAGCAAGACTAACCCCTTGTGATATTGGTGAAAATACTGCAAGCATTACCCCCTTGTGATTTTTGTGGAAAATATGGCAAGACTTACCCGCTTATGATTTTTGGTGAAATACGATAGGACTTATTCCTTTATGTTTTGGGTGTAAATACGACATGACGAAACTACCAGCGTTGTTCTGAAAAAAAACTTCAACGGCTTACGGCTCTTTATTTCTGAAAAAAAATAAGCTAACCCCTTCCGATTTATGAAAAAAAAAGAAAAAAAAGAAGAAAAAAAACAAGGGCTATCCCTTCTGAAGACAAACAACCTTATGATTTGTAGCTTCAATTTTGTTAAAGGATTTTTCCCCTTAGCCGTGAATCTCTCTTTTACCGTATTCTATTATACAGCTATCATGTGGAGTGTTTTAGCATAATAAATTATTATATAATATGACACTCTAGTTACACTCTAGTTACACTCAGTAAATAATATGCATTGATGGTGAAAATTGCATGAGAAATATGTGCAGATTTCCATTTGCACAAACTGTTTGGAGCATATGTTAAATACTTATAATCAGTGCACAAAAGTGTTAAGTAACATACCGGTAGTTAGCACAATTAATTTTTTGGGGGAAATGTCAATGTTTACCCCCTCGGGATTTTGTGAAAAATTTACAAGGCTAAAAACCCGTTGTGGTTTAAATTGAATCGAATAAGGTATTGCAATCAATATAATCATGTATGCATGTAGGAATGTAATCATGTAGGCTGCAAATGAAGAACATATACAATAACATCACACAAGGAAATATATCAGGAAGGATCCAACTTGCGAAAAAAAAAACCATTGACAAATTATAATACTGTTTTATAGGTCTTCAATTGGCCTACAGACGGCTGCATATCCACACTTAGGGATTATTATATAAAACGGTATTTGCTAGGGACCTTTCCAAAGGGGACCCCCTACTCACCCTCCCTACATCTTTGGCTGTTTTATGTTGAATTTAATTAATTGTTTAATTATTTAATTTATTTGTTAATAAGGTCCCTGACATGTTCAAAGATTTTGTAACAAAAGCGACTCATTATTATTATTTGTTCACAGTGCTGTCATTACTTGTGGGGCTATGCTATGACTATGACATAATAAACTCTACGATATTCAAGCATCCGTTGACAGTTTTTCAAAAGTCCTGGATCCTCTCCCTGGTTACTGGTTACCCCCACCCCCTTTGACAGACAGTAGCTAGCTGCATATTGCCGGCCAGAATTCGCAACCGCGAGTTTCTCAAATTGGGACAGTAAATGTACCAGTTGCTTTTAATTACTTTTGATGTTTTTTCTTTTGTTTATAATCATAAAGAGCACGTCATAGGCTCCGAGCGAACCAAGGGGTTTCATTGGATAACGTCGTGCCAAAGATCTGACGTCACGCTTCGAGGCTCGCGGGCTAGCTACCAACCAAAGTTAAATCACTATGAAACTGAGATGTCGGTATCTGATGTTATTCGCGAAGTGTGACGTCAGATCTTTGGGGTACTATGGTATAGTTTATTATACGGCTCTGATTGAGAGTGAGCGATACCGCCCTCTATCGGTATATTTTACGGGTGGATGGATCGGAGTGCGGCTATAAGCCTAGACTTGGTTCCAAGTCTGTGATCGTGGTTTTATGTCTGAAAGCCAATACGGCTCTGTATGCAGTATCGCATTAAATAGCGCCCTCTTGTGTATTAACCTCCGACATTAACCTTCGATCACAGACTTGGGAATGTTGTTCGTCGGTTTGTACACACCCTATTGCGAATTAGTCCAAAAGTGGACGGAACAATCTGATTGGTCGGAAAGACTTCCATAACATGAATATTCAAACTAAACCTTCTACATGTAATGCAGTTAGTTCGAGGAGATGTACTCGACGATTCCATTTAAACTGTAGGTAAGACGTTTTTTGTAGAAAAGGAATTATGTATTTTATTTTGTGCTTTTTTATACGGAAGCCCAATCGTGCCAGATTTTTGTGAGGTAATTTTTTTTTATTGCGTTATAACGCAATACAATTGCGTTATAACGCAATACAATTGCATTAAAACGCAATACAATTGCGTTATAACGCAATACAATTGCATTAAAACGCAATACAATTGCGTTAAAACGCAATGCAATTGCGTTTAAACGCAATGCTCAATACTTTATAGAACGCCCTCTATATTGTGTGGAGCGCCATGGAGAATGTACATTGTACATCTGTGAAATCGACAGTGCCGGGCTTTTTAGACAGAGACAGTCGGGTTTCCGTACTATACAAATTTAATATCGAATGAATATTACAGAAAGAACTTTAAGTGAGTGTAACCTGTTAGTAATAGACGCGGCTTACAAGGTTTTTGTGGCCTCCTGATTGGCCATCTCTCTAGCATCCGTATTATTATGTAAATTTTAGCTATGAATACATGAATACCCACAAACACAACAGGGTCAAGTCTGAGATCGCGAGTTAGGGCTGTGTGCAGTAGGGGTAAACAGCGTTTTGCGTGGCTGATGCAGACAAAAATAACCGCGATCTCAGACTTGAAATCAAGTCTACTATAAGCCAGGCACTTCGTGTATGACGTCACCAAGTGCAGGCTCATCACATGAGGCCTATTTACGAATTCTCAATTCGTCAAAAAATGACATCATTTTGTAAACAATAAACAGGCATTTTTTGTTGCAAACTGATGTTTTATACCTACCTGTTTACAATTATGAGTGAAATACTACAAATACTGCGACTCGATATAAGCACGCACACGTGTGCATATTGTTTATAATATGTTTGCAAATGGGTTCTCAACTGGGCGCCGCGCGATACCAGATCAAACACAGTGACGTCAGACACGAAGTGCCTGGCTTATAGCCGCACTCGGATGGATCGATTGGCACGTGCGATAGTTTTGAAGGACTGCTTGCACACTGAGAATAGCTTTTCATTTTAGGGCCTATTCGTGTTTGATGTCAGTATGATTCGAGCCGCGTTCGCAGAAGCATGGTGTAATATTATGGAGCAATCTTCATTCCAATAACAAAATAACGTGTCCAAAATAACACTCCATATATTGGTATTTTTTGTCCTAATCATCCTCATCATCATCTCACGTCATCATCTGTGGTTTTACTAGAAATTTTAGTTTCATCAACAGCAACATTTTTAACAAACTATTACATTCAAGTTGATTATTCACCACAGAAAGAAGAGATGTTTCTTCATCTCTTGTTGGTGATCATTCATTGCCTGTCAGTCGAGGCTGCCAGCTCCTGTCAAAACGTAACCGTTAGTAACTCACGTAGCCTGTATTTCAGTGGCATAGCCGACCTTATCCTGCAGGGGCACGGATACCGCAATTTGACGGGGATTTCGAGGATCCGGTGCAGCTCAGCGTGTCTGTCTGATGACCGCTGTTTATCTGTCCACTACTCGGACCAGGATAAACTGTGTGAGCTGAACGGGGCTTCAGCGTCGCAGTTCCCGCAGGCTCTCTCTGTGAAGAAGGGCACATATTATTACGGACCGGAGAAGGTAACATGTTAACCTCGTTTCTTAATACGTTTCTTGTCTTTGGAGCAGTATTTCTTCCACTTGGATATAATAAGGGCCAATAAAGAAACCGGTGAATTTCTCTGAATTCTGAAAGAAAATTCTATTATTACAATGTGATAGGCCTACAAGGCACTCGAGGAACTGGGTATACGAAAACCGGAGGCCTTTACCAATATCAACTAGAGCTCAAGTGTTTGTTAGAACAAACACACGGTGTTCGTGTCAACTTCCGGTTCAATCAAATTATCATCGATGATGTCAATCATATTTTGCAAAGGAGTATCATCTTTTATTATAACAGTATCAATTTCATATTCAAAAGACCTATCAATTTTGCGTTAGAATGAGTTGAAATTGAACTTGCTGTTTAGACCGGAAGTAAGGGTCAGATCAGGTGATTTGAAGGTCATATATATGACACAATAAACATTCCTCATGATCATAAAAATTAACGTTAGTACCTGCTTTAGTTCAATATCTGAGATTGGAAAATAATCCCTTTTTAAAAATGGCGCTAGGGTGCGCTCTGAACTTTGATGACGTCACCAAACATATTTTTAAAAGATAAGATGTCACTAATCACTTTATTCACAAAAGTCATATTCAAATTTCCTATGGTTTTTGAGATAGAAAATTTTTATTTTACTAAACCCGCCGCCAGAGGGCGCTGTGATAGCTGATGACGTCATCAGTCACATTTTTGAAAAGGTCACATGTCAATAGTAATTTTGTTCACGGAAGGCACGCCCAAATACCATATCATGTAAATAAAAGTGCTTCAGAATATTTTTTCACTTAAACTGGGTCATGTCTGTGTACGAAATGTCACATAATTCAAGATCTGTAAGATGATGCACAGATTGTGTAAATATCTTTTGTGGTTCATGGGATATGATTTTTTGAAATATTAAAATTGGATTTTAGTGTATTTCGATATCTGATGACGTCACCACGACGTTACAACTTTACCTGAAATTATACGGTATGTCATAACGTTATTCACAACTACATGTTATGGTCTAAGTATGTGTCAAGTTTGAAGGCTCTGTGAACTTTGGAACTATGTTTGTTTTTGTCTCATCGAGAAGGAGAAGAAAAAAACCGAACAATTTCAAAGAGGTGTTCGCGCTGTCGCACGAACACCTAATAAATAGAACTGCAGAGCAGATTTGTGGTTAGAAGTGAAATTTAATTAAGGTACCAGTAGCAATATACCTCGCAAAAACTGGGCTGTTTAAATAACTCCAGTGTGAATTGTTATTGTTTATATTTGGTGAGTTGCTCAATATGAACACCAGTGGTGTAGTTTGTAACACCCTGTGTGACGTGTATGTGTGTGTGTGTGTGGGAGGGGGAGGGGGGGGGGCTGATTCCCATACTTGGGATCGCCAGTTCCCATATCATGTATTAAATGTCACATCTCACATTAACTTCCCTGATATGTTCCTTATAAAATTTAAGGAAGTATTCTGTCTTCAACAAGAATATTTGTTTTAGAAAAAACTAACCGATAATTGCCTCTTTTGTTTCCTCTCATTGTATGAATTCGTTTCTATAAAAAGCATTTGACTTGGTTCACTATCATTTTCTTGAGTATACACAAATCACTATTACAGTTTCAACTTAAAGGCAGTGTATCACTGTGTCAAGGAGAAAAGAGTGAAATGCATATAATGTAGAAATGGATCCTTGGCTGGTCATCTACTTCAGATTTGTAGATAATAATTGGTTTATACTCCCTTTAAAAGCTGTTTCGGATAAGCAAAATAACAATTATTAATTAAATTATCATCCGCTTTTTTGCAGCTGAGTGTCATTAAACAGCTTCAGTCATCAGTGTCTGACAAAGGAGGTATGTACATTATTTCGATTTTGCCTTTAAGAAAAAAAGTAGGCCTATATAAAACAATTAAGACACTATCAACATTTCAGAGAGCCTGACAGACAGAAATGTGTCTGAGTCCGTTCAAATTGCTGATATAAGCTAGGCTGCATGTTTACGGGTATTTTTGTAAACGTGTATAACTGTTATTCAAAACAGTCGGTTACACGGTTAACCGACCGGAACAATGTTTCTGATTGCCCGTCGTGTTTTTGTTAAAATACTGCAGCAGCATCTAGACCGCGAGGCCAATGTGTAAGGCTATGCCGAGTATCTGGGTAATCGGATACCCGACCGAAACTGTCATTATCCGATTCCTTTATCGGTTCCAATTACCCGCAAACGACTTTTTAAAATGTCCACACAATCGGTTGGGGGCATTGTACGAGTCGTTTTTAATATAGAGATGAGAAATTATTACAGTGAGTCCACATTTATTATGACTCTATAATAAAGACAAGAGGAACTTGTGTTCATATTGGTTATTTTATACATTCGGGAGTATTTTATATGTTTTTACAAATTGTATACGGGTAACTGGGTATCCCAAGATTTCCAATTTCGGGTATCCGGTTCCCGAAATAACCGAAAACGCCTTACCTATGCGAGATAAAAGTAGAAAGGGATTCATAGCGGGTGTTATACCTGCCGTAGCAAATGAAAACTGCATGTGAAAAAGCAAGAGCAAGAGCAACAACAGCAACAGCAGCAGCAGCAGCAGCAGCAGCAACAACAGCAGCAACAACAGCAGCAGCAATAATAATAATAATAATACAAAAATAATAATAATAAATTCTAATAAAGCTTTTAATAATTTGATGTAGCCTACGATTTATTAAATAAAAGTCAACTGTTTAAACTTATCTTGTGTCCGCGTTGCTTTATTTTTAATTATTACTTCACGTAGGCCAGTAGGCATATTCAACATACATCGTCAATCTGTGAATATTTTATACAGCATCCGGCGGCATGTTGACGGTAAACTAGCAGCAGACTGGCGGCAACAGAAAACCAAAATCTACACGTAGGCCTATTCATTTTATTCATTCTCTTTAAACTACTTCATTGTAGCTTTCGACCAGCGGGCAGGATTTGTAAACAATAAATATGTCTAGACTAATATTCATGTATCTTGTCCGAGTGTCCTTGCTTTAATTCCGTCCCCAATCGCGATTTTCCCCCAGGTTCCAGCCCTCTATATCTCCCGACAACGACCCAGTGGGCCAGTAGCGGAACAAGTTACCGCCGGGCCGGGGGGCAGAGCGCACGGTCGCCCTCCCAGGCATCATTCCCTAACCACACGTGATTTCGAGAGACCCGTCATGATTACACTTCATGTTTTCAGGGAGCTCAAAATAAGAAAGGCCCGGTTGATTTGTGTAAGTTCCAGCTCCGGCCCGGTCCCCCAACCACCCCTACCCCCCCCCCCCCCCCCCCTCCACCAGAATGTAAAAAAAAATATATATATATATATATATATTTTTTCTTTGGGGAGCGGTGGTCCGGGCCCCCCCCCCCTCCGGGCCGGGGGACGGCTGCCCCCCAGCCCCCCCTGACGGTCCGCCACAATGTGTAAACTATCTATGTGCATGATGTAATCACAAGAAAAAGTTTCGGCAGAGCCACGTGTGCTTTCGCGCCATCCTGATTAGCGCGCAGTATACGTACGTAATGCTCATTGACTTAGTGACTACCTCGTGGTGTGGTAAATATGAGTAGGCCCCTACCAATCCAAAAACGTCTTTAGAATTAAATTCCAACAACCACATAAAATGAGTTATCCGAACCATTCAAAACTTTGCAAATATCTTTTGTAAAAACAGGTTCGTCTATATTTGACCGTACAAATTAATCATGCAGAGTCGTTTTGTAATCACCAATTTGAATATCCAAAACCAACATATTACTATCAAAGCAAGGCTCAGTCAAAATTAGAATGGTGCTTATAGAACCTTGGACGGCCCACCTACAAATACATGGACCTTGAAGTAGATCTATTTAAATCATTCACAGTAGTTCACGTGAAAATAATGACTGCATTTATACATGGCTAAAGATCTGTGCAGCATTCAAAACATGAACACTTATTGTTAATTGTGTTTCCAGTAAATTTAATTGTGCTGAAGTTGAATGAAAACAAGATTATGAATAGAAATAATAAAATCAGACATTTTTGAAAATATCTTAGCGCATTAGAATTCCTATTATTTCTAAATATAAAGTGTACATGTACATGGACCATTGCTCAGGTCAGGAAATTCTAATACTTGACTAGAGCTTTAAAGTAGGCGTATATGAAACAAGACACTATCAACATTTTAAGGGAGATGGACAGACAGATAGTGAGAAAAGTTAACTGTGTCTGATTCCTCTCAAATTGATAATATAAGCTATTTTGATATCAATAATTTGTTCACAGTAATTGTATATGTTAATACACTAATTAATATACACTAGACAAACATAACAGTGGGGTATCACACTATCCTCAGCTATGTAGTTTACATACGGGTCTGGGTAATTATGAACAATACACTTTATCAATTCAGTTTGAGAATATCAATGAAAATCAATTATTTACATAGTTACATAGATAATCAACACACCAGATGCCTTGAACTACACTGTACAACAGGACATCATTGTATACGGTAATGACTGTCCACCCACGTAAATTACATGGAAACAACACCATGCTGGTTCATGCTCCTATCCGTAGTGCACAGAAAATGGTAAATTGCCTCAATAATCATTTATGTTTTACAATACAATAATAATATAAAGAAATATGTAAGGTACCGTGTTTATTTAAATGAATGGATACAATCAATAATGATGCACGTGCATTAAACTCCTGCCACTGCATTAAATGGGATGAATAATTTAAGAGATTATACACTGCATTTCTCGTATTCCTACAATATTACCACACCATTAAATCAAAGAACATTAAGAAATGTATATCTGAGAAATACCGTCTGTTCTATCCCAAATTTTAAAATTGTTTCAAAGTTTCACTAAGTCATTCAAATTCCACGTATCAAACGCACACCTTGGCTTTGTCCGAGTGCCAAGAGACCGACGAGCACCTCTGCCAACCAACTGGAGAAGGACTACGAGGCGGGATACCTAGGCGCAATATCCACTTACACCGGTTTCTGGTATTCTGTGCCTGAAAGTCAGGTCGATTTGACTTCGTGTGGGCTTGACCTACTTTGGTCTACCAGGTGCACTGATCACAAACACAATGATGTATATTATACTAAATATAATGTAATGCGCCTTGAGCACCAGTTTGGTGGATACGTGCGCCATATAAGTCTACATCTACATCTACATCTACATCTACATCTACATCTACATCTACATCTACATCTACATCATCATCATCATCATCATCATCATCATCATCATCATCATCATCATCATCATCATCATCATCATCATCATCATCATCATCATCATCATCATCATCATCATCATCATCATCATCATTTCGCGTTAGCACAGCATGAAAAGAAAGATCTTGTTTTCCTTTCTGCCGGTTACACCTCAAGTCAAGCTACGTCCCGTAGCCTTAGATCTCAAGTGTCTTTCGCAGAATCCTTGCTGTCCCTAAGAGTGCCGCCTTCTGTAGTAATTCTACTCTAACAGATGTTCCTATCTCCTTGAGATGTTTCTCCAACTGACAGTAATTACAAACAAATTAACATTGTGTGAATTGAGCCGATCTATCACAGACACAACTTGTAAAAACGAATGTTTCGGATATGATAAAATTAGGTAATAATTAAAATATATATTTATTTGATTTTCACTGAAACTACTGGTATATGATAAGTGATGGTAAGTGATCAGACTAATTTCATGGATATAATCTGGCCCCCTGCCAAAATCTGCCCACATGCCTGATTAATTAATAAGCATTAACTAGCTGAAAAAGCTTTATTTTTTCGTTATGTAAATGAACCTCGTAAAACGAAAACTGTAGACAAATCTTGTTTTGCAATTTTACGAAGTGAAACACGTGTATGTAATACGCTGTATAAACAACAAAGGCGCGCTGTGTTGTTCGTCAATCTTCTTCGAAGGTGAATTACGTTTATGTCAGTTTGTGAAACCGAAAATATTTACTTCCACTCAAGTTTTGCTTGTTTTAATTAGTATAATTAAGTTTTGATGATTATAGCCAAAATATGTACATGTATTAAGAAACTAACTAAATTGATTTTATACAAGTGTCATTTCATGGTACCGGTGTCCCTTCAGGGGCACCATAGGTCCCCTTGTTCAGTGGAGCATATAATACATTAGTTCCTTGTTGATACCAATACTAGTCACACCATTCTATGATCACACTAGGCTCAGGTAGGCGTGTAACGATTAAAACATTCCCCGATACGCATCACGATACAAAACCGTGATTTTTGGGTTCCCATAAACTTTCATGACAATATAAAAAACACTGAATTTAATCGAAACCATACTTTCTTTATAAATATTAGCACTTCATACCTGACATTTAAAACACAAACGTTTTCCCTGACAAAAATGCCAAGCGCCGTCTTAAAAATGCCGATGATAAAATCCGTTTTCCATGTGGCACGGCCGCCAGTCAGAAGGACTCTCCGTATTCCCAATATTGTTATTTCAACAAACGATATTATAGCGCCTTATATTGACTTAATTTGTCCAGTGCTACTAGATTTTTCAATGTGATGATCACGTGAGGGAGCTGTACTTTTTTTGATGAAATAAATACAAGAAAGGTGGGGAGTCTTGAATGATGATGAGTTTTTCACAGAATAGACTTCATTGGTGAAATTTTGTCATGGAAAAACGTCATTAACTTCAGTGAGCTATATATAAAGTAAGAATCTCTTATTTGTGAACCAGATTTGGTGTGCATAATAGTCAGTATATTGTGTGTATTATTATGCTGATGAAATTCTGTTACAATTTTGGACTTAATATTTTACACATGATTGAACTTCTGGCTGTATATTTATTTTGCCGAAATTTATTTTATACAATCCTTGAACATAAAACGCAACAACATAACACATTAAAAACAAGTTGATTGAACATAAATCTGCACAAACATTATTTTGTTCATGATTATAAATTATACCAAGCCTAATTTATAGCAGGCCGTAGGCATTTTAAAAGGGGAAGGGGAATACAATAACAACAGAAAACTGCGTAAGTGCTATTTTTATTTTGTCTAAGGCTCTGTACGATATTGGGTAATTCACAACATTACTGACACTTCTTTTAGTGGATTTTTTTTAGTATTCACGATACCTGTTGTGTTTCCCTAGTAACAACATTTCTGGCTATAAAAATTCTTGATGTTACTCAATGGTTGTATAGGCCAGATGCAAATTTTTTGATGGATAACAATTCTATAGATGATGTGACTCATGACATCACATTATTTAAAAAAGAGCCCAAAGGTCAAACTGTGCCGGGCTCAATATGAACACTGTTCTCTTATTTTTGAGATGTCAGCAAAACATCTTAAGTTGATGCATTTCTAACTACCCTCACCCAATTGTGGTGTCATTTTGGTGTAGTTCAGGTGCAGTTTTAGCGTAGGTATTATCAAGTAATTGGTGTACACCAAAACCGCACCACACTGTATATTGTTGTAGTTCTGGTGTACCCCTCCAAAACCGAACCTGAAAACTGTACACTCTGGTGTAGTTCTGGTGCGTTTCAATTATTTAAATTAGCACCAAAACTGCATCAGTGGTGTAGTTTTAGTGCGGTGAGTTTTGGTACGGTTCTGGTGTAACATTGAAATTGTGCAGTGTTAAATCCTACACCAAAACCGCATCACATTTGTGCTCTGGTTTAAATTTGACGTATATTAAATTAGCACGAATGTTAACCTTACACTCGAAATTGCACCACTCAATTACATCTTAACAATTCTCATAAATAAAGTATGGTGCATAATTATTCTTAATTTAAAAAATAACCATTTCCTATCTCTGAGTTCAGAAATATTGGTGGAAATAGTACTGATTTATTATTTACAGGGCAAAGTCTGGTATCGTGGTATGGTACATGTACATTGTTCCATAGTGTACATGGTGCTTGTACATGTACACGGTGCTTGTACATGTACACGGTGCTTGTACATGTACACGGTGCTTGTACATGTACACGGTGCTTGTATATGTACACGGTGCTTGTACATGTACACGGTGCTTGTACATGTACACGGTGCTTGTACATGTACACGGTGCTTGTACATGTACACGGTGCTTGTACATGTACACGGTGCTTGTACATGTACACGGTGCTTGTACATGTACACGGTGCTTGTACATGTACATGACGCTATACAAAGTAATTACAGAAAATACATTTCTGCATAAAATTAACACCATGTCAGCTTAATTAAAGGAACAATATCGTCACGATCAACAGGGTATGGAAATGGAATGCTAGTTTTAGATTGAAAATAATACCCACATGATATGATAAAGTCATATTACCGTTGTTGGTGCATATATGAGCCAGTAATTATCATTCACTGTGTTCATCTTATGACACAGATTCCATGTCCTGTTGAAAGTCTGCTCTGATCGTGACGATACTGTCCCTTAAACTGAAAAAAATAATATCTTTTTGGAATATTTTGGGAACGTAGAGGTGTTGGGTCTTGGATCAATCCACATGTATCCTCCGATGAGTCTGTATTAAGATGGCACATTAATTATCCTAATTTCTAGCTTCTTCACGCATCAATATGAGAGAACATTTAAAACAAAATACACAATGATTTGATAAGAAAACAAATACATATATGTAAACAAAAAATAAATAAAAGAAAATGGCTGATAAATTAAATAGAATTAGACATTTTTCATGTCCACGTGAATCTTAGGGATTAGATGGATCAATGGGAGTACATAGATGATATTTTGTTACAAGTTAAACACACATGTACAGACACAATCCCACTACTAGACTAGCACACAATTGTTTAAGCTATTGTAATGACCCATGAATTTTGTCTATTCCCAGTGCGCAAGCCGCTGTCGGGCCGCCAGCGGCTGGAGAGTGGCTGCGCGGCATCGGCACGCCGCCCGCAACCGACAGTGGTCCGCCGATGGTAGCTGCCAGATAACCGAGCAGTAATTCATCATCGGTTTGCCGCTTGTGGATCGCTCACGGACCAGCGTATGGTCGTCCAGCCGAAGTCGGCCCGACGGAGGACCGAGCACGACAATTAATATTATTATCAAGATCAATTTAAGCTTTGTTGTAATTTACTTTTAAGGGGAAATATGCCAACGGGAGTTGAGATTCAGTTTGAGAGTAAACGTTACTTGATCGTTGGCGTTTTTTTTTTTCCTTTTGTAACTTTTTTAAGCCGCCGCTGGTCCGAACATGGTCCGACCTCGGGCCGCCAGCAGTATTGATTTTTTTTAAATCCCTCCTGTAATAATAAAAAATAAAAAATAAACTACTAAAATGTGTTTAAATGTATTAATCGTGTGATGGAACATGGATGGAACGACCACAGTGTGTTTTCTTTCGTCCGTGGTCTTATAAAAAAAATTATCTGGATCGGTGGAGCTGGGCGATCCGGTCATTGCGTAACGTTACACATAAATTGCTCGGATCGTATCCAAAGCTTCTATAGTAAAAAAATACCAGGCTGTTCGCTCGGTCCCACCACCGAACCAAAGGTTGGATGAGACCGGTGGGGCCGAGCGAAACTGGGCGGTACACTTCCGGGCAGAGGGTCGGGAACGATCTAGTGAACACTAACTGCAGCAAGCATGCAATAAACAAGCAATGTGTGCATGTGATATCTGTGTGACGTATCTACCTGAACGCTTGATCGACTGCATCCTCATTGGCTGTCATGTGGCTGTGTTGACGCACATTTTTCACACATCTTAGATGCAGCCACGATTGCCAAAATTTATCGATAACGTCAGCGTGTGATTTAAGTTCGTTTTCTTCATTTTTGAAAGCAAATATTCTTCAAAAAATCTCACCTCTTTGACGGTTGGAGGACTACGTTAATTTCAGGTGAGTTTTTAGATGGAAACCAGTCATAACTTTGCAGATATGACCATGGGCGGCATGGCTACTCCAGGCCGCCTCTCCCAAACCGCATGGAGTGA
Source organism: Zoroaster sp. YZ-2022 (assembly GCA_029582265.1). Classification (NCBI taxonomy): domain Eukaryota; kingdom Metazoa; phylum Echinodermata; class Asteroidea; order Forcipulatida; family Zoroasteridae; genus Zoroaster; species Zoroaster sp. YZ-2022. Next base: position 42,830,803 of record CM055822.1, on the reverse strand, counting down.
CATGAGTGTGTAAATTAAAGGGATCGTATATGTTTGGTATTTGGAACCGTACGTTTGTTTCAATTCTATATAACTGTAGAAAGTAGGCAGCCTAGAAAGTATACCATTAAAACTAGCGAAAGTAATTGTTCTTTAAAAATTACGATTTTCAAGTTTCCCGCCCAACGGAAAAGAAAAACCTTGATAAATTCCCATTTGGGAGCATTCGTGTAAAATAACATAGGCCCCATAACAATCGTAACAATTAAAATCGATACCCGGCCATACCGAATATTTTCGTATGCACAGTATGCTGTGATAAATAAGTTCTGAATTACCGAAAAGTATTACGGGTTCAATTAGCGTAAGAATCGATGTCTATCAGTGGTATCATACCGCAATACATATGGACATGACGTGTTTCACATCGGGAACCAGTACAGAAACAGTGTTTTCAAGATGGCTTATTCTCTACCGTCTGTAACGTTAGGCCTAGTGCTAGTTCTAACACACGAGAGTTTTTACATTTGCGGTGATTTCATCGTTCAGAAAGTGAAATAGAGAGGACTCTTTTTTCTTGATCTAATCTGCTAATGCAGTAAGGATGTTTTTACAAGGTATAGTTGAGTTTTTTTGCACAACACTCTACGGGCACGCAATTGCTGATACTACAGACAGGTTCAGTAACGTAAACGTTATGTTTTCATGTTTACGTTGTCAAAGTCTATTTCACTAAAATTCTATCAACGAAGAAACACAAACGGCAATAGAAACATATTGGATTAGAATAGAATTAATTTAGGATATATGTCTACGATCAGCCAATGAGGTAAAAACAAATGTTTAACTACGTCTAACGTTAGGGCATGCATGTTCATTGGGCCTAAAGGCCTAGTATTAACGTTAGGCCTATTAATATTCAAAAGCTTAGTCTAGAGTTAGACAAACATGAAAATAGGGTTGCACAGTAGCTACGATTAATCACCAGACTGAAGCTAGCCGCGTATTGGGCCAGAAATTCCAACCGCGGATTCACAAACTACCCAGCCGCGTATTCACAAAAAAAAAATAGAATCCATGCAGTTCAAGGTGGTGAAATAAGCACTCTGTATTTTAGAATGTTTCCTGGATATTTTGAACGAAATTTTATATTATCTATATTTATCACCAATTTTTTTTTCCATATTCTTAAAAATCATAACACTGGGTATACTTGAATGTACACAAAGGTAATTTGGCATATAAATTAGTGAGTAATTAGCCGCTACAACGTATACCTCATTATTCAGTATATACTACACAAATATTGAATAAGTTCCACTCACCCCAAACAAAATGTACCCTTCATGTTCAATAAATTATGAAATTTTATTCTATAATCTTAAAGACCATACCACTGGGCACACTTAATTTTGGAGGTGGCTAATTTGGTTCACTAATTAATGGCTAATTAGCTGCTAGAATAGACGCCATTTTCTTACACAATATGCGGTATATTGTACACATACCGACTATGACATGCACTCACCGAAACAAATGGATCCTTCATGTTCAATAAATTATGAAATTTTATTCTATAATCTTAAAGACCATACCAATGGGCACTTTAATTTTGGAGGTTGCTAATTTGGTTCACTAATTAATGGCCAATTAACCTAGAATG
>CM055822.1:42789332-42828661 GCA_029582265.1 Zoroaster sp. YZ-2022 | reverse complement strand
CCAACTTGCGAAAAAAAACCATTGACAAATTATAATACTTGTTTTATAGGTCTTCAATTGACCACAGACGGCTGTATATCCAATAACTTAGGGATTATTATATAAAACGGTATTTGCTAGGGACCTTTCCAAAGGGGACCCCCCTCTACTCACCCTCCCTACATCTTTGGCTGTTTTATGTTGAATTTAATTAATTGTTTAATTATTTAATTTATTTGTTAATAAGGTCCCTGACATGTTCAAAGATTTTGCAACAAAAAGCGACCTATTATTATTATTTTGTTCACAGTGCTGTCATTACTAGGGCTACAAGCTATGACTATGACATAATAAACTCTACGATATTCAAGCATCCGTTGACGGTTTTTTCAAAAGTCCTGGATCCTCTCCCTGGTTACTGGTTACCCCCACCCCCTTTGACAGACAGTAGCTAGCTGCATATTGCCGGCCAGAATTCGCAACCGCGAGTTTCTCAAATTGGGACAGTAAATGTACCAGTTGCTTTTAATTACTTTTGATGTTTTTTCTTTTGTTTATAATCATAAAGGGCACGTCATAGTGTGGAAGACCCCCGGCTCGGGGTGTGATATTTATTTACTGTCTGGTTTAATTAAATTATCACAGTGGGTTCGAGATTGGCTGTTTAGGTGATTGATTTGACAGCACCAACAACGTGAGGCGAGCAGAACGATGTTTTTTATTTACACCAACAAGCATATCATATAAGGAGAGAAAAGAAAAGAAAAAGAAATAATAAGTAAACCAATTTATACAAGAGGCAAGGCATAATTATACATGTCAAAGAGTATTAAATAATTCACCTGAAAGGACAGTGTTGTCAGAGTTTTAGGCTTACTTAATATTACTTTGCATTGTAACTTCAGCAGGACTAGGTCAAGTCTAGATTAAGTTCTGCTGAGATGAACTACTAATTTTACCTAACTACTAATTCCTTACAGGGTCAATATTAAATTTAACCTGCAGTTCAATAAACCTCAAACAATCCAGCATTACAGTACTCTGGTGTGGGGACATGAACCCAAAATACACAATCGTACCATACAGCATCGCCACCAGAGGGCGCTAATCTGAGATACTTATAAACCCTGGCTACATAGCTGAAGAGTATATATCTAAAATAACCATTAACCCAACAAGCGGCCACCTAATTATATCTCCAGCTACCTAGGGTCTGGCATCCTGGGATTCTCACAGACTCAGGACAATGAAGAACCTTGATATTTTCATGAAAATGGAACCTTTCGTAACCACTGCATAATCACGTTACATGCGCATTTCAAGGGAGTCGCCATCTTGCATAAAAGTTCACAAAGTAAATAAACTTATTATACCACTTCTTCAAAACTGTCTCCTTACTTTAACTATACGGGCGACTAAATAATACAATAATTTACTACACACCTAGGTTTTAGGGCATGGTATTCATAAAAAAGGAATGAAAATGGTACCTGTTTAGGTGATTGATTTGACAGCACCAACAACGTGAGGCGAGCAGAACGATGTTTTGCCCACCGTCACGAGGTGGCGCTGTAACCAATCTGGGGCCGCGGCGTCAGCCGTCACTTACTCTACAACTCTCCCAAAGTTCTAAGTCGTCGCCCCGACGACTCATCAGGTGCTACAACATGCAGTAATCTGATAACAGTTAAAACTTTGGCTACAAGAAAAATGTAAACTAACAATAAAAATTAGCATGGGTAGTAAAGCAACAATAACTTTTGTCAAATAACCAACTGCGGCTAGGGTAATCATCTCAATGCTTCAACACTAATACTGGTTTCAATAACAATAACTTCTCAGGTTCAATCAATGAACATCTGTCAGGGATCTTCGGATGAAATCAATTTGAAAGCGACTACTTTAACTTTGACTTAATCACAAAGACTAAACTTCAAAATAATGTGATTGATATACAGTTCAGTGTTCTCATAGTGCCACAAATAGTCAATGGTGAGTTCAGCCAAACTTTCTTAGTTTTCCAAAGCTACTATCCAGAGTCAGTTTCAGAATCAGAGTCGGAGTTTGTTTGGTGGCCAATTTGCTCACCTGTTTCAGTAGTCTGATCATACTGCTAAACTGGTATCGGTTAGGCGGCTTCCCCTTGGTAGTTCGTCTAGATCGACGAAGCCTTGTTCCACAACTAGCATCTGGGCATCCAGACTCAATAGTATCAGACGAAGTATGCATTTGAGAAGTGCTGGACATGGTAGTTTCATCGGGTAATCCGGCTGTATTGGATGGGGATCGTGTCACGGGGGTATCCACAATGACATCTCTGTGAATGATAGTCTCCTGCGGTTCGTGTACCAACACCTCAGGAAAGGCTGGGGGGACTGCGAGGGCGGAGACATCATCACAGATTGTGGATGGTACCTTCTTCTCTGTCTGGGCCCCAGTTGCAGATTCATGGGGGGATGGAGCACCTTCATGATGGAGCCCAACATCACACAGACCATCATGTGCCGCTGCTGCAGTACCGGTGGTTGATTTCAACTCACTCATCGGGTCAAAGGTTGGGATTGTTGGAACGGTTGGTTTATGCTCGGTCATCATGTCAAGAGTTGGGGCAACTGGAATGGTTGGTTTCTGCTCGGTTGTTGGGATGAGTGTCGTTCCCCATTCGGTCTCACTTCTGGTGGATGAAGTTTGGTCAGTATTGGTCGTATCCATAGTAGTTGTGTCAGCATCGGCTGGTTCTTCTGTGGGTGGGGCGACATTCCATGGACAGTGTTTCAGCTCGCTACGGTGCAGAACTTTCTTGTTGCCCGCTGCATTACGAATGGCATACACTGGTTGTCCCTGAAAAGGTTGCTCCACGACTAGATATGGAGTCCCCTCCCAGAAGTTCTGGATCTTAGCTCTGCCGTAATGGGTACGATCTCGGATCAGCACATACTCCCCAGTGTGTAAGGGCCGCTCAAATACGTCTTTCTCATGAGCAGTCTTTCTAGCCTCTGCCGCTTTGTTCAGGCTTTTCACTGCAACCTTTGCGTGCTAAGTCCAGTTGCATACCATGTTTCCTTACATACTGGTGAACATTGAATCCCTCAACTTGGGGCGTGGCTCTACACCAAGGCTGAGATGTTGTGGTAAGCGGGCTGTTCTCCAAACAGTAAGAAGAAAGGCTCGTACCCAGTACTGGAGTGGATTGTGTTGTTATACATGGATACCAACTGTGGAAGATATTCAGTCCATCTTGGCTTTTTGTCAGTTGGTAGGGTGACCAGTAGATTGTGCAATGTACGGTTAAACTGTTCACACTGGCCGTTGCCTTGAGGGTGGTACGGGTGGTGCGAACGACCAATGCCATAGAGGTTGCAAAGTTCTTGGATGATTTGGGCCTCAAAACACTTTCCGTTGTCCGAGTGTAACCTCAGTGGGCCCGAATGGTGTAATGATATGTTTAACCAGACACTTGGCTACGGTATCTGCACGTTGGTTCCTCGTCGGTATGGCCCAAGCAAATTTTGTGAAAACGTCTGTACAGACCAGCACGTTCTCATGTCCACTGGTGGATCGTTCTAACACTGTAAAGTCCATGGAGACGACCTCCAGTGGTGCTGTCGCTCTAAGGGTTCCCATGGATGGTTTCGTCTGTCGGTTGGGTTTCTTGCCTACTGCACATCGCTCACACTTTGGCACCATGCTTGAACTGAATCCCCATACCTGGCCAGAAAAACAGTGGCTGAATCAGCTTGAATGTTCTTCTTGGACCAAAATGTCCCACATCATCATGAAAGGAGCGCACAACTTCACGCAGTCGAGCTGGAACCACCAAGCGTTCGCTTTGCCTTCCTGAAGAATGGAGGAGCGATAGAGTACACCATCTCTAAGTATGAGTTGACCCCAGTATTTCAGGACAGCTGATACCTCCCTGGGATCGGTTTGTCTCTCGTCACGATTAGGCTTGTGGCCTCCCAAAGTACGTCACAACTCTATGCAAGATGATGTCTTCACCCTGAAGAGATCGTAGATCTGAGGGTGTGTAGCCTGGAAGGCAACGACTCCCTTCATAGTGTTCCACTCTAATATGATGAAGGAGAGCTGGGGGTGCCTCAGAGCCACAGTGAGTAGAGCCATTCAAAGTACGAACTGCGCATGATGACACCTCTATCTCGGGTCCCAACTGAGGAATCCCCGGGTTACCGGTTGGTTCACTGGCGGGTTCATGCTGAAGTCGGGACAGGGCGTCTGGGGCCTGATTGGTCTTTCCAGGTCGGTACTCCAGCTGATAATCGAAGGCGGACAACTGTTGCACCCATCTCAATTCAGCGGCACTCAGATTAGCCGTGTCCAAGTACTTCAGTGGGTTGTGGTCTGTGTAGATAGTACACTGTGTACCCATTAGATAATCTCTGAAGGACTGGCAAACGGCCCATCGAACAGCAAGCAGTTCCAACTTGAAGGCGGAATAATTTCTGTCATTTCGTTCAGCAGGCCGCAGGGCTCTAGATGCATACGCGATGACTGCCTTTGATCCATCCTCCCGCCGTTGGGAAAGTACCGCTCCCAAACCGGACAAACTTGCGTCTGTCTCCACGATAAATGGGCGGTCAAAGTCAGCAAACCGTAGCACCGGTTCCTCTGTGAGTCTCTCCTTGAGGGTTGAGAACGCCAATACAGCTGTCTCATCTAGATCAATCTTCCGGCAGGATTTGTTCTTTGTGTTCCCTTTACCTGATGATCCCCTAAGGTAGGTGAATAATGGGGAGGCAATACTGGAGTACTGCCGAATGAACTTTCTAAAAAAACCTGTGAACCCTAGGAAGGACCGCAACTCTGTTACTGTGTTCGGCTGGGGCCAGTCTTGTACAACCGCTATCTTTTCTGGATCTGGTTTAATTCCCTCACCCGCCACGACCAAATGACCCAAGTACCTCACTTCTGTCTGGAAGAACGAGCATTTAGCTGGTTTGACCTTCAGGCCGTGTTGCTGCAGCCGAGTAAACACCAACTCCAGTCGTTCTAAGTGTTCCTCAAAGGACGCAGAAAACACGATAATATCGTCGAGGTAGATGAGGAGGCTCAGGAGGGCTTGATCCCCAAGACAACGTTGCATCAGCCTTTGGAAGGTGGCAGGGCTGTTGCAGAGGCCAAAGGGCATCCTGGTATATTCCCACAGGCCAAATGGGGTTACAAAAGCTGTTTTTTCCCTATCAGCCTCTCCCATGGCCACCTGGTGGTATCCAGATGTTAAGTCGAGAACACTGAAGAACTTTGCTTCACCAAGTGCCTGCAGGGATTCGTCTATCCGTGGCAGGGGGAAAGAGTTCTTGGTTGTAACCGAATTTAGCTTCCTGTAGTCCACACACAGGCGGATAGAGTTGTCTTTCTTTCGGACGACCACAATCGGAGACGCCCAAGGGCTCGTGCTTTCTTTGACTACACCTGCTTCCAGCAATTCCTGTATATGTTTACGAACCTCCTGGTATTGTGAGGGTGGTAGGGAACGATATCTCTGTCTAATGGGTTGTGCATCACCCGTGTGGATAGTGTGTCTCACGGTGTCAGTGTAGCCAATGTCTCTATCGTGCTTTGAGAAAACACTGTCATGCTTCCTGAGAAATTCTCCAAACTGCTTTTGTTGCTGCATCGGAAGATGGCTCCCTATCTCAAAGTCATAAATCTTTAGCGGGTTGATTAGGGCAGGAGCTGTTATAGAAGAACAGGATGCCGGCCCACTACCAGGGGTGCAGGGGGAACACACTGATTCTACAGGTTCTGCATGGTGAAGCGTTCCAATGCATGTGTGACCAGACAGCGTAAGGTCAAATGCACTCTCATTTGTGACAGCCAGTGAAAACCTACCGCCTACTACCTTCACAAAGCACAGACCAATTTGGATGGTATCTGGTAACGAAGAGGGTACAAGGGGTTCAAGGACAGCTTGATAATTCATATTGGCTGACCTGGTCGGCCAGACGCTTGAAGTACAACTGTCTGTTTGGCTGGAATCACAATAGTACGCCCTCTTGGAAGATATGCTCGACTGATTGGACCGTCCATGTCTGCAAAATGTACACGCTTCTCTACCAACTTCATTGTTCGTTCCCATGAGGTACCCTGATCATCTGTTGTTATCTATTGTAGATATTTCTGACCATGATCAGCTACTAAGTTACTCCAGCACTCTGCCAGGATGTTCATACCAAGAATACAGGTTGGGATGTCCGTGTTGGACTACTGTTGGTTACCTCCTTCAAGACGAGTACCAGGCGTGATGGGATGCGGATACCCATTGTCATGACATCTGTTTCAAAACAACCCATGTAAGGAATGTTGCCTCCGTTTGCTGATTGAAGTTCAAAATGTTCTGGAATCGTCTTCAGTTGGAACTCACCCCTTCAAGTGTTGATTGTAGAAAGACTCACTGACCGTAGTTACCATTGACCCCGTATCTAGCAAACATGGGATTTCTTTATGGCCAAACCAAACACTAACGTAGAAACAGTTGGCAACTGCCTTGTCTAAGAACAGATTATTTAGTGAGCCCTGTTTCTTCCCTCGCTGTCTGGCTCCGGACAGATGAGGTTGATAGTTTTCCGACACTCTGGAACTGCTGACTGGCTGACTCATGTGACGGTCACTTGGTGAGGGTTGATAGGATGGGTGACTCCTTGGGGCCTGTCGAGGAGCTGGGCAATTGCGCAAAGTGCCCCACCTGGCCACAGTTGTAGCATCGTCGGTCATCAGGGGGGAAGGGGCCACTGCCAGACCCATATTGAAAAGGGTGTGGTTGTTGACAGGGTGATGAAGTCAGGCTCTTAAGCGAGTTTATCACCCACTCCATCTGACCCTCGAGTCGTTTGATTGGGTCATCCTCTTTGGCTTGAAGGTTGGCAATCATACCTCGTTGGTTTAAGGCTGAAGGTTGGGTGGAGTGGACAAGCTCCTTTCTGCCCTCTTGATTGCCCAGTCCTTGAGTTCATTAAAGTTGATTATGGTCTCCTGTCAATCGAGATCCCTGCAGGACAGGCGAAGTCCTTCATCCCGCAAGCCATCGACAAACTGTTTCCTTATGATCTGATCCGGCTGTTTATACAGGTCGGGTCCCTTTTTCAGCCTCGTGAAAACCTTCTGCAGGCCGACGGCAAAATCTCTTGTACTTTCATTAGTTTCCTGGCGCTTCCAGAAATCGCTGCTGGAGTTGACTACTGGTTAGCGCTTCACCATACGCACTTAGTGAGAAAATCAGAACTCGCTCACGGTTGCACCCGAGTTGATCAGTGCTTTCGCTTCTACCCGTGGGCTGCCTTTAAGGGTGTCTAGTATGAATTGGGTGCGCTGCCCCTCCGGAACCTGATAGCGCTGAAATGCATGTTGTATTGCAGTTACGTATTCATCCACTGGAGTTCTGCTCACTGGATCTTCACTTCCGCTGAAGGTTGGTAGTCGCCGCTCTGGGGCCATAACGACGGTTGAAGGACCCATGGTCAGCTCGGCCTTCACGGGTATGGCAGGTTGGTAATTCGCCTCATCCGCCCAACCCCCTGGTGGAGCCAAAATGCTGTCGTTGGCAATGGAGAGTACGGTCTCCTCTGCCCCATCAATCTGAAGGAGCCCTGTTGCCTTGGGCCAGTAAACACGAAGGGTAGAAAGTGGAAGTTTACCATCCACCAAGTTGAACTTTACTGTTTTGTCCTCTCCAGTGCACCCCACTTTGATGACAGCTGCCATGTCAGTCACTAGTCGGAGGTGAAGGAGAATGCACTAGAACTTGGGTTTTCAGCCTCTGAATGATGTTGCTCTCTGAAATAACTGCAGCCAATCCCACTTCTGACACTTGTGGAAGACCCCCGGCTCGGGGTGTGATATTTATTTACTGTCTGGTTTAATTAAATTATCACAGTGGGTTCGAGATTGGCTGTTTAGGTGATTGATTTGACAGCACCAACAACGTGAGGCGAGCAGAACGATGTTTTTTTATTTACACCAACAAGCATATCATATAAGGAGAGAAAAGAAAAGAAAAAGAAATAATAAGTAAACCAATTTATACAAGAGGCAAGGCATAATTATACATGTCAAAGAGTATTAAATAATTCACCTGAAAGGACAGTGTTGTCAGAGTTTTAGGCTTACTTAATATTACTTTGCATTGTAACTTCAGCAGGACTAGGTCAAGTCTAGATTAAGTTCTGCTGAGATGAACTACTAATTTTACCTAACTACTAATTCCTTACAGGGTCAATATTAAATTTAACCTGCAGTTCAATAAACCTCAAACAATCCAGCATTACAGTACTCTGGTGTGGGGACATGAACCCAAAATACACAATCGTACCATACAGCATCGCCACCAGAGGGCGCTAATCTGAGATACTTATAAACCCTGGCTACATAGCTGAAGAGTATATATCTAAAATAACCATTAACCCAACAAGCGGCCACCTAATTATATCTCCAGCTACCTAGGGTCTGGCATCCTGGGATTCTCACAGACTCAGGACAATGAAGAACCTTGATATTTTCATGAAAATGGAACCTTTCGTAACCACTGCATAATCACGTTACATGCGCATTTCAAGGGAGTCGCCATCTTGCATAAAAGTTCACAAAGTAAATAAACTTATTATACCACTTCTTCAAAACTGTCTCCTTACTTTAACTATACGGGCGACTAAATAATACAATAATTTACTACACACCTAGGTTTTAGGGCATGGTATTCATAAAAAAGGAATGAAAATGGTACCTGTTTAGGTGATTGATTTGACAGCACCAACAACGTGAGGCGAGCAGAACGATGTTTTGCCCACCGTCACGAGGTGGCGCTGTAACCAATCTGGGGCCGCGGCGTCAGCCGTCACTTACTCTACAATAGGCTCCGAGCGAACCAAGGGGTTTCATTGGATAACGTCGTGCCAAAGATCTGACGTCACGCTTCGAGGCTCGCTGGCTAGCTACCAACCAAAGTTAAATCACTATGAAACTGAGATGTTGGTACATGTATCTGATGTTATTCGCGAAGCGTGACGTCAGATCTTTGGGGTACTGTGGTATAGTTTATTATACGGCTCTGATTGCGAGTGAGCGATACCGCCCTCTATCGGTATATTTTACGGGTGGATGGATCGGAGTGCGGCTATAAGCCAGGCACTTCGTGAATGACGTCACCAAGTGCAGGCTCATCACATGAGGCCTATTTACGAATTCTCAATTCGTCAAAAAATGACATCATTTTGTAAACAATAAACAGGCATTTTTTGTTGCAAACTGATGTTTTATACCTACCTGTTTACAATTATGAGTGAAATACTACAAATACTGCGACTCGATATAAGCACGCACACGTGTGCATATTGTTTATAATATGTTTGCAAATGGGTTCTCAACTGGGCGCCGCGCGATACCAGATCAAACACAGTGACGTCAGACACGAAGTGCCTGGCTTATAGCCGCACTCGGATGGATCGATAGTTTTGAAGGACTGCTTGCACACTGAGAATAGCTTTTCATTTTAGGGCCTATTCTTGTTTGATGTCAGTATGATTCGAGCCGCGTTCGCAGAAGCATGGTGTAAAATTATGGAGCGATCTTCATTCCAATAACAAAATAACGTGTCCAAAATAACACTCCATATTGGTATTTTTTGTCCTAATCATCCTCATCATCATCTCACGTCATCATCTGTGGTTTTACTAGAAATTTTAGTTTCATCAACAGCAACATTTGTAACAAACTATTACATTCAAGTTGATTATTCACCACAGAAAGAAGAGATGTTTCTTCATCTCTTGATGGTGATCATTCATTGCCTGTCAGTCGAGGCTGCCAGCTCCTGTCAAAACGCAACCGTTAGTAACTCACGTAGCCTGTATTTCAGTGGCATAGCCGACCTTATCCTGAAGGGGCACGGATACCGCAATTTGACGGGGATTTCGAGGATCCGGTGTAGCTCAGCGTGTCTGTCTGATGACCGCTGTTTATCTGTCCACTACTCGGACCAGGATAAACTGTGTGAGCTGAACGGGGCTTCAGCGTCGCAGTTCCCGCAGGCTCTCTCTGCGAAGAAGGGCACATATTATTACGGACCGGAGAAGGTAACATGTTAACCTCGTTTCTTAATATGTTTCTTGTCTTTGGAGCTGTATTTCTTCCACTTGGATATAATAAGGGCCAATAAAGAAACCGGTGAATTTCTCTGAATTCTGAAAGAAAATTATATTATTACAATGTGATAGGCCCACAAGGCACTCGAGCAACTGGGTATACGAAAACTGGAGACCTTTACCAATATCAACTAGAGCTCAAGGGTTTGTTAGAACAAACACACGGTGTTCGTGTCAACTTCCGGTTCAATCAAATTATCATCGATGATGTCAATCATATTTTGCAAAGGAGTATCATCTTTTATTATAACAATATCAATTTCATATTCAAAAGACCTATCAATTTTGCGTTAGAATGAGTTGAAATTGAACTTGCTGTTTAGACCGGAAGTAAGGGTCAGATCAGGTGATTTGAAGGTCATATATATGACACAATAAAAATTCCTCATGATCATAAAAATTAACGTTAGTATCTGCTTTAGTTCAATATCTGAGATTGGAAAATAATCCCTTTTTAAAAATGGCGCTAGGGTGCGCTCTGAACTTTGTTGACGTCACCAAACATATTTTTAAAAGATAAGATGTCACTAATCACTTTATTCACAAAAGTCATATTCAAATTTCCTATGGTTTTTGAGATAGAAAATTATTATTTTTCTAAACTCGCCGCCAGAGGGCGCTGTGATAGGTGATGACGTCACCAGTCACATTTTTGAAAAGGTCACATGTCAATAGTAATTTTGTTCACGGAAGGCACGCCCAAATACCATATCATGTAAATAAAAGTGCTTCAGAATATTTTTTCACTTAAACTGGGTCATGTCTGTGTACGAAATGTCACATAATTCAAGATCTGTAAGATGATGCAAAGATTGTGTAAATATCTTTTGTGTTTCATGGGATATGATTTTTTGAAATATTAAAATTGGATTTTAGTGTATTTCGATATCTGATGACGTCACCACGACGTTACAACTTTACCTGAAACTACACGGTATGTCATAACGTTATTCACAACTACATGTTATGGTCTAAGTATGTGTCAAGTTTGAAGGCTCTGTGAACTTTGGAACTATGTTTGTTTTTGTCTCATCGAGAAGGAGAAGAAAAAAAACCGAACAATTTCAAAGAGGTGTTCGCGCTGTCGCACGAACACCTAATAAATAGAACTGCAGAGCAGATTTGTGGTTAGAAGTGAAATTTAATTAAGGTACCAGTAGCAATATACCTCGCAAAAACTGGGCTGCTCAAATAACTCCAGTGTGAATTGTTATTGTTTATATTTGGTGAGTTGCTCAATATGAACACCAGTGGTGTAGTTTGTAACACCCTGTGTGACGTGTATGTGTGTGTGTGTGTGTGGGAGGGGGAGGGGGGGGGGGCTGATTCCCATACTTGGGACCGCCAGTTCCCATATCATGTATTAAATGTCACATCTCACATTAACTTCCCTGATATGTTCCTTATAAAAGTTAAGGAAGTATTCTGTCTTCAACAAGAATATTTGTTTTAGAAAAAACTAATCGATAATTGCCTCTTTTGTTTCCTCTCATTGTATAAATTCGTTTCTATAAAAAGCATTTGACTTGGTTCACTATCATTTTCTTGAGTATACACAAATCACTATTACAGTTTCAACTTAAAGGCAGTGTATCACTGTGTCAAGGAGAAAAGAGTGAAATGCATATAATGTAGAAATGGATCCTTGTCTGGTCATCTACTTCAGATTTGTAGATAATAATTGGTTTATACTCCCTTTAAAAGCTGTTTCGGATAAGCAAAATAACAATTATTAATTAAATTATCATCCGCTTTTTTGCAGCTGAGTGTCATTAAACAGCTTCAGTCATCAGTGTCTGACAAAGGAGGTATGTACATTATTTCGATTTTGCCTTTAAGAAAAAAAGTAGGCCTATATAAAACAATTAAGACACTATCAACATTTCAGAGAGCCGGACGGACAGAAATGTGTCTGAGTCCGTTCAAATTGCTGATATAAGCTAGGCTGCATGTTTACGGGTATTTTTGTAAACGTGTACGTGTATAACTGTTATTCAAAATAGTCGGTTACACGGTTAACCGACCGGAACAATGTTTCTGATTGCCCGTCGTGTTTTTGTTAAAATACTGGAGCAGCATCTAGCCCGCGAGGCCAATGTGTAAGGCTATGCCGAGTATCTGGGTAATCGGATACCCGACCGAAACTGTCATTATCCGATTCCTTTATCGGTTCCAATTACCCGCAAACGACTTTTTAAAATGTCCACACAATCGGTTGGGGGCATTGTACGAGTCGTTTTTAATATAGAGATGAGAAATTATTACAGTGAGTCCACATTTATTATGACTCTATAATAAAGACAAGAGGAACTTGTGTTCATATTGGTTATTTTATACATTCGGGAGTATTTTATATGTTTTTACAAATTGTATACGGGTAACTGGGTATCCCAAGATTTCCAATTTCGGGTATCCGGTTCCCGAAATAACCGAAAACGCCTTACCTATGCGAGATAAAAGTAGAAAGGGATTCATAGCGGGTGTTATACCTGCCGTAGGAAATGAAAACTGCATGTGAAAAAGCAAGAGCAAGAGCAAGAGCAACAACAGCAACAGCAGCAGCAGCAACAACAGCAGCAGCAATAATAATAATAATAATACAAAAATAATAATAATAAATTCTAATAAAGCTTTTAATAATTTGATGTAGCCTACGATTTATTAAATAAAAGTCAACTGTTAAAACTTATCTTGTGTCCGCGTTGCTTTATTTTTAATTATTACTTCACGTAGGCCAGTAGGCATATTCAACATACATCGTCAATCTGTGAATATTGTATACAGCATCCGGCGGCATGTTGACGGTAAACTAGCAGCAGATTGGCGGCAACAGAAAACCAAAATCTACACGTAGGCCTAATCATTTTATTAATTCTCTTTAAACTACTTCATTGTAGCTTTCGACCAGCGGGCAGGATTTGTAAACAATAAATATGTCTAGACTAATATTCATGTATCTTGTCCGAGTGTCCTTGCTTTAATTCCGTCTCCAATCGCGATTTTCCCCCAGGTTCCAGCCCTCTATATCTCCCGACTACGACCCAGTGGACATACATGTGTAAACTATCTATGTGCATGATGTAATCACAAGAAAAAGTTTCGGCAGAGCCACGTGTGCTTCCGCGCCATCCAGATTAGCGCGCAGTATACGTACGCAATGCTCATTGACTTAGTGACTACCTCGTGGTGTGGTAAAAATGAGTAGGCCCCTACCAATCCAAAAACGTCTTTAGAATTAAATTCCAACAACCACATAAAATGAGTGTTATCCGAACCATTCAAAACTTTACAAATATCTTTTGTAAAAACAGGTTCGTCTATATTTGACCGTACAAATTAATCATGCAGAGTCGTTTTGTAATCACCAATTTGAATATCCAAAACCAACATATTACTATCAAAGCAAGGCTCAGTCATAATTAGAATGGTGCTTATAGAACCTTGGACGGTCCACCTACAATACATGGACCTTGAAGTAGATCTATTTAAATCATTCACAGTAGTTCACGTGAAAATAATGACTGCATTTATGCATGGCTAAAGATCTGTGCAGCATTCAAAACATGAACACTGATTGTTAATTGTGTTTCCAGTAAATTTAATTGTGCTGAAGTTGAATGAAAACAAGATTATGAATAGAAATAATAAAATCAGACATTTTTGAAAATATCTTAGCGCATTAGAATTCCTATTATTTCTAAATATAAAGTGTACATGTACATGGACCATTGCTCAGGTCAGGAAATTCTAATACTTGACTAGAGCTTTAAAGTAGGCCTATATGAAACAAGACACTATCAACATTTTAAGGGAGATGGACAGACAGATAGTGAGAAAAGTTAACTGTGTCTGATTCCTCTCAAATTGATAATATAAGCTGTTTTGATATTAACAAATTTTTCACAATAATTGTGTAGGCCTATGTTAATACACTAATTAATATACAATAGATAAACATAACAGTTTGAGAATATCAATGAAAATCAATTATTTACATAGTTTACATATTTACATAGATAATCAACACACCAGATGCCTTGAACTACTCTGTACAACAGGACATTTATTTATTACATTTATTTACCTAGGGTATGCCCAAACAGTTAAAAACTGGTTTCCATTGGGGCCCTGCATATGTCAACTTTAAAAATTAAAACATACAGAAAATACGACAATCCACGTAAAAAATAACAATTAGATACAACATCACAGAAGTAATTAAAATTGTACATAGATTAAGATCAACAATTATAAGCTGTGTGAAATCTTAACATACAAATTTGGGCACCAACATATACGCCGAGTACGGGAAGGGCGAAAACCCCGCGAAAACCCTTCTTGGGGAAAAAAGCGAGGAAATTCCCTTCCGCCTCCGAAATTTCGCGGCAACCAAGTTTATAAACTCCGTAAGTCAGCACAGAAATAATTAATTTTTATTGACAGCGTTAAGTACATATAAGAATGCCTTGTATACAGTATAAACATTATTGGATGAACGTTTTACGAAGTTCAACTTTGAACGAACCCAGTGAATTTACGGCTCTTAGTTGGGCATTCGGTTATTCCATATGTGCGCACCTTTACAGCAAAGCTCGTAAAGTAGGATTCCTCTTCGCAAAAGGAACCCTTAGTGCCGAGTCAGTGGATCGTCTCGTTTCACGAATCTGTGTAAGCGGTGTGAATAGATTAGTCATGTACAGAGGACCCATTTTGTTTATGCATTTGTAAACAAGAACAGCTTTTTTGTACATAACTATTTCAGAAAATGAGAGCCAATTAAGTTTAGCAAACATTTCAGATGATGGTGTAAGAAAGTCACACTTCAGAATTATCCGCGCGGCCCTTTTCAGGCATTTGTTAAGAATAACATTGTGAGATATGTATCAATCTCCCCAAACAGTACAACAGTAATCTAAGGATGGCTTAACTAAGCTTACAAACAGGATTTGCAGGCAGCTTTGTGGAACACAATCGCGAATTCTATTTAACATACCCAGTTTAGAAGCGACCTTAGTCTTGACGTATTCAACGTGAGGAATCCAACTTAAAGTTTCATCAATAATAACACCCAAACATTTACATGAATTCACCTTTACAATTGGACCATCGTCAATGCTTACATTAAGGCCAGTGTTTGAAACCTTTTGCCTGGATCCAATGAGCATGGATTAGTTTTGGTGGCATTTATTGTAAGTTTGTTTTGACGCACCAATCATGGATTCTGACTAGGGCTATATTCAAGATATTCTCTATTTCATTAACACTGGAGGAACTACAAGTTAGTGTAGAGTCATCTGCATACATGAACAAACTGCAGTTTGGGGGGATACAAAGTGGAAGATCACTAGTATAAATAATGAATAACAGAGGGCCTAGGATTGAACCCTGCGGCACGCCAACATTTAATGGCAAGGCCTTAGATATATTACCATCGATTTTCACAGATTGACTACGTTCACTCAGATATGATTTAAAACCATTGAATTACAGAAGTTGACATATTCAACTGTTTAAGTTTCTAGCAGAATGTTATGATTAACAGAATCGAATGCTTTACTGAGATCTATAAAGACTGTGCCTGTCATTTCCCCACGTTCCATAGCTTGAAAACATTTGTTCGTTAAGTCATGTAGGGTACTTTCAGTCGAGTGTAATGGCCTAAACCCGATTGGCAAGCAGGAATAAGATTACTTTCATCGAGGTAAGAATAAATAGCTGAATGTACCCATCTTTCTAAAATCTTCGAGATAATCGGCAGGATGGAAATAGGCCGATAGTTACTTGTGTTACATTTGTCTCCTCCCTTATGAATAGGTGTGACCAGAGCTTGTTTCCAATCCTTAGGGTACTGGTCACATCTTATCGATAAGTTAAAAATGTGGGTTAATGATCTAATAATATACGGAGAAGCTATTTTAATCATTTTAACACTGATGCCATCAGGACCTGTTGCTTTCCCGACTAACATTGATGCTATTTGCTTTTGCACATAATCTTCTGTTATGTCGGGCAATATGCATTGCTCATAGACTGAGTTATGAAGAGATGAATCGATATTGTCGTCTACTTCAAAATCACGAGGGGTGGCATTACTATACGTTCCCCAATTGTGGAAAAGTGCTCATTAAATGTATCAGCGATGTCAACAAGATCCTCGATATTTTCACCATTCGCAGAAAGGATAGAATTTGGAGTAATTCTGTTTTTGTTAGGAAGCACCTCTTTTAGTTTTTTCCACAGCATAGATGAATTACTTTTATTGTCCTCAATGGTAGACGTAAAGTATTCACTTTTCGTCGTACGGATTTTCTTAGTAACCGTGTTCCGCAACTTTTTGTATGCATCCCAATCATTTTGTGAACCTGAACGTTTTGCGATTTTATGTGCACGGTCACGTTGTCGCATAAGTTGAAGAATGTCTCCATTGTATACGGTAATGACTGTCCACCCACGTAAATTATATGGAAACAACACCATACTGGTTCATGCTCCTATCCGTAGTGCACAGAAAATGGTAAATTGCCTCAATAATCATTTATGTTTTACAATACAATAATAATATAAAGAAATATGTAAGGTACTGTGTTTATTTAAATGAATGGATATAATCAATAATGATGCACGTGCATTAAACTCCCGCCACTGCATTAAAAGGGATGAACAATTTAAGAGATTATACACTGCATTTCTCGTATTCCTACAATATTACCACACCATTAAATCAAAGAACATTAAGAAATGTATATCTGAGAAATGCCGTCTGTTCTATCCCAAATTTTAAAATTGTTTCAAAGTTTCACTAAGTCATTCAAATTCCACGTATCAAACGCACACGTTGGCTTTGTCCGAGTGCCAAGAGACCGACGAGCACCTCTCCCAACCAACTGGAGAAGGACTACGAGGCGGGATACCTAGGCGCAATATCCACTTACACCGGTTTCTGGTATTCTGTGCCTGAAAGTCAGGTCGATTTGACTTACTGACCTACTTTGGTCTACCAGGTCCACTGATCACAAACACAATGATGCATATTATACTAAATATAATGTAATGCGCCTTGAGCACCAGTTTGGTGGATACGTGCGCCATATAAGTCTACATCTACATCTACATCTACATCTACATCTACATCTACATCTACATCTACATCTACATCATCATCATCATCATCATCATCATCATCATCATCATCATCATCATCATCATCATCATCATCATCATCATCATCATCATCATCATCATCATCATCATCATCATCATCATCATCATCATCATCATCATCATCATCATCATCATCATCATTTCGCGTTAGCACAGCATGAAAAGAAAGATCTTGTTTTCCTTTCTGCCGGTTACACCTCAAGTCAAGCTACGTCCCGTAGCCTTAGATCTCGAGTGTCTTTCGCAGAATCCTTGCTGTCCCTAAGAGTGCCGCCTTCTGTAGTAATTCTACTCTAACAGATGTTCCTATCTCCTTGAGATGTTTCTCCAACTGACAGTAATTACAAACAAATTAACATTGTGTGAATTGAGCCGATCTATCACAGACACAACTTGTAAAACCGAATATTTCGGATATGATAAAATTAGGTAATAATTAAAATATATATTTATTTGGTTTTCACTGAAACTACTGGTATATGATAAGTGATGGTAAGTGATCAGACTAATTTCATGGATATAATCTGGCCCCCTGCCAAAATCTGCCCTCATGCCTGATTAATTAATAAGCATTAACTAGCTGAAAAAGCATTATTTTTTCGTTATGTAAATGAACCTCGTAAAACGAAAACTGTAGACAAATCTTGTTTTGCGATTTTACGAAGTGAAACACGTGTATGTAATACGCTGTATAAACAACAAAGGCGCGCTGTGTTGTTCGTCAATCTTCTTCGAAGGTGAATTACGTTTATGTCAGTTTGTGAAACCGAAAATATTTACTTCCACTCAAGTTTTGCTTGTTTTAATTAGTATAATATAAGCTTTGATGATTATAGCCAAAATATGTACATGTATTAAGAAACTAACTAAATTGATTTTATACAAGTGTCATTTCATGGTACCGGTGTCCCTTCAGGGAGCATATAATACATTAGTTCCTTGTTGATACCAATACTAGTCACACCATTCTATGATCACACTAGGCTCATGTAGGGCTGTAACGATTCAAAAATTCCCCGATACGCATCACGATACAAAACCGTGTATCGTGATACTGATGATGTTTGGGTTCCCATAAACTTTCATGACAATATAAAAAACACTGAATTTCATCGAAACCATACTTTCTTTATAAATATTAGCACTTCATACCTGACATTTAAACCACAAAAGTTTTCCCTGACAAAAATGCCTAAGCGCCGTCTTAAAAATGCCGATGATAAATTCCGTTTTCCATGTGGCACGGCCGCCAGTCAGAAGGACTCTCCGTATTCCCAATATTTTTATTTCAACAAACGATATTATAGCGCCTTATATTGACTTAATTTGTCCAGTGCTACTAGATTTTTCAATGTGAGGGAGCTGTACGTTTTTTGATGAAATAAATACAAGAAAGGTGGGGAGTCTTGAATGATGATGAGTTCTTCACAGAATAGACTTCATTGGTGAAATTTTGTCATGGAAAAACTTCATTAACTTCAGTGAGCTATATATAAAGTAAAACATTCTTATTTGTGAACCAGATTTGGTGTGCATAATAGTCAGTATATTGTGTGTATTATTATGCTGATGAAATTCTGTTACAATTTTGGACTTAATATTTTACACATGATTGAACTTCTGGCTGTATATTTATTTTGCCGAATTTATTTTATACAATCCTTGAACATAAAACACAACAACATAATACATTAAAAACAAGTTGATTGAACAAAAATCTGCACAAACATTATTTTGTTCATGATTATAAATTATACCAAGCCTAATGTATAGCAGGCCGTAGGCATTTTAAGAAGGGGAAGGGGAATACAATAACAACAGAAAACTGCGTAAGTGCTATTTTTACTTTGTCTAAGGCTCTGTACGATATTGGGTAATTCACATTACTGACACTTCTTTTAAAGGATTTTTTAGTATTCACAATACCTATCGTGTTTCCCTAGTAACAAGATTTCTGGCTATAAACATTCTTGATGTTACTTAATGGTTTTATAGGCCAGATGCTATTTTTTGATGGATAACAATTCTATAGATGATGTGACTCATGACAACACATATTTACAAAAGAACTCAAAGGTCAAACTGCGCCGGGCTCACTATGAACACTGGCTCTTATTTTTGAGATGTCAGCAAAACATCTTAAGTTGATGCATTTCTAACTACCCTCACCCAATTGTGGTGTCATTTTGGTGTAGTTCAGGTGCAGCTTTAGCGTAGGCATTATCAAGTAATTGGTGTACACCAAAACCGCACCACACTGTATATTGTTGTAGTTCTGGTGTACCCCTCCAAAACCGAACCTGAAACTGTACACTCTGGTGTAGTTCTGGTGCATTTCAATTATTTAAATTAGCACCAAAGCTGCATCAGTGGTGTAGTTTTAGTGCGGTGAGTTTTGGTACGGTTCTGGTGTAACATTGAAATTGTGTAGTGTTAAATCCTACACCAAAACCGCATCACATTTTTGCTCTGGTTTAAATTTGATGTATATTAAATTAGCACGATTGTTAACCTTACACTCGAAATTGCACCACTCAATTGCACCTTAACAATTCTCATAAATAAAGTATGGTGCATAATTATTCTTCATTTTAAAAATAGCCATTTCCTATCTCTGAGTTCAGAAATATTGGTGGAAATAGTACTGATTTATTATTTACAGGGCAAGGTCTCAACGGCGCACCCAGGATTTTGTCTTGGGGGGGGGGGGGGGGTCAAAGAAAATGTTACTCTCACAAATCAACTAGGCCTAGTATGTATATGTATGTATGTCATTTTGGGTTGTATGTATGTATAATATGTATGGATGGATCTTCCCATTAGGAACTCGGTAACCTCCCATGGAGGGGCGTAAACGCCAAGCTGGCAAAAGCCAATCTCACTCACACACAAACATTAGTGTATCGTCTATAATTATAAACTGCACAAATCAATCAATTGTGATTCAGTAACTAGACGATAATACTTAATATAGGCATTGTGAAATCAGCGGTCAGCCTGGGATTCCGAACTCACAACCTTGTGATTGCAAGCCCTGCAGTCTAACCACGTGACCACGGTGCCATTAGTATAATAGGGGGCAGCAATTGTTAACCTCTATAGTCCTAGTAGAGGCATAGGATGTAAGGGTGTTCAAAAACTGGTTAGGTAGAGGCATAGGGTATAATAATAAGGGTGTTCAAAAACTGGCTCCTAATCCTTTCATTTATGATACCTATAGTTGTAGATTGAAAAAAAATCATTTATTTGTGACAAATGTACAACTTTACTTAATAAATCTAGTGAGGCTATAACATTAAAGTGAAAAGTCCAATCTACGACGCTTTAGTGCCATCCGATTTATGACGTCATCGATGTCCACATCTATTGCTCTATGTATGGCAGCCATCAAAGCAAGGCCTGTCAGACGCTGGTTGCTCATGGTTGACCTCAAGTAGGATTTAAGGCGACGAAGGGTACTGAAGGTGCGTTCTGCAGTAGCTGAGGTAGGCAGGGATGACTGCAAATATCGTGATAAGTGCGTGTATATTCGGGCACAGGTCCGCCAATCCTGGTACTGAAGTCAGAGTCTCTGTAGGTGTAGATGGTACATTACCGACAGCATTTTCCACCGCGCACACCACATATCAAACTCGCCTCTCACTATGCCTTCAGATTCGATGTCTTGTGCGTACATTTGCACAATGTCCTGGAGTTGATTGAAGTTGGTATCATTGCAGTATGCAGGCAATATGTACTGTAGTTTGGCGCATCTTTCAAAGTGGACTGAAAACCTTGTGCTGAGTTCACTTAGCAATTGATCAATGTAGATGCCAAACATTGATACCCTGAAGTATTCTTCAGCTGATTGAGATGGATGATTTTCTAGCTGTTTGACGAGATGCTGTCCGTGGTTTGCGTATGACGCCGTCTACTTCATCAGCCAACTTCGTTGCGTCACTAAACAACCGTCCAAACTCCTCTTCACTGTTTTCCCTCATTTGCTTGATGATCTGCTGCACATCACGCACAAGTCTAACGCATCCAACGAGGTCACATGTAGGTGACTGCAATTTCCGGGATAAGGGTAGGACTCCGCTGAGCCGGTTTAGTATGGTTGTGGCCACGATAAATACTGAAGATCTGAGAGCAGTAAGCAATGTGGACGCTCTTTGCGACGATGATCTGTCACCATTATGTGACACATACTCAAGGGCCTCCTCTATAGGGACGTAGAGTTCATAGAAGACGTTAACAGCCTCGTGCCTCTCAACCCATCTTGTGGTGCATAGTTTTTTCAGACGTTTGTGTGACGACTCTGGGGCCGTCTTGGTGATGTAGTCACTTAGGAGGCTTTGTCTCTTGGCCGAAGAACCAAAACGAACAAATCTCCTGAATGGTGCTGATCGTGTTTAGTATTGTAGGTAAGTTACTTCCCATGAGAGACAACCAGATTTAATACATGACTTGCACAATGTGTGTACACTGCGAGTGGGTTTTTCTCTTATGCATGCTTGGACTCCATTAAATTGCCCGCTCATAGCCGAAGCCCCATCATAACCTTGACCACGCATATTCATGGGATCTAGAGTTTTCTCATGGAGTATGTCAAGTATGCTTTTCGCAAGTCCGTGTCCTGTGAGATCATTCACTGTTACAAAAGTCAAAAACTTCTCACATACTTTGCCATCATGCACATATCTCACTGACAGGCTCATTTGTTCTTTTGTGGAACAGTCTGTTGTCTCATCCACCAATACACTGAAGTATTTCGCATCCTTCACTTCATCAACTATCTTTTCAGAGATAATATCTCCAACGGTGTTGATGATCTCATTTTGTGTGTTCCAACTTGTGTACATGGCGTTTCCTCCTGCAGTTTCTATGTGCCTCTTCAGATAATTGTCTCCAGCGTTGATGCGGAAACGAAGGGCTGACCTGAAGTTTCCATCATTTTCCGTGGATGTGTTGGCGATGTTGGCGATACTGCCGCTGTCTCGGTGACCACGAAATGAAATTTCTTGCCTTCCCAAAAAGAACACAGTTTCAATCATAGGTCTGATACGCTGTCTATTGGTTATTATTTGTTGTTGTCTTGTGTTGTCAAGTTGATTGTCAATGCTTGGTACCTTGTTGGTCACAACCTTGAGAAACATCTGACATGAGTTGACAGCATCAGCATGATACTTTGCACTGTTGTGCTTGTTGAAGACTTCAATTGCGTCTTTGTATTTGTTAAAGGGAGTGCTTACTAAGGTTTTTAATATTTGATTGCCGTGTGCTCCGGCAGATTCAGGGGCAAAGATGAGACATGGTTTGCAGAAAACACCCTTCTCTGCATCGCTGTATGCCAACCAGTTGTATCGTTTTAGCCAGCTATGTTGAAATCGTCTCCTAGAATTTGCACACTGTGGGAAGTTGAAGGAGGAATCAGGTACCAGCAGCAGTCTGTAATGAGGGCCAACTTTGTTTCATCGTTCAGCAATTTCCTCCCGTGCGCTTTACTGTAGTTTCCAATGTCGTACTTATTTGTGAAACCTGTACAGTTAGACCCTTCTATTATGACAGCTGTGGCAGACTCAATTTGTTTATTGCAGTCGTATGAGCTTTCACTGCTTCCACGCTGTGGAACGGACTTAAGGATGCCGAAGTCATCAGGGAAAGGGTCATCAGGGTGTCTTTAGAGCTACTCTCTTTGCTTACTGGGGCAAAGCTTAATTTGGCTTGCTTCAGTTTCTTGGGTGGGGGCCCACTGGTGCTCATTCTTAATTTCTGAGAAAGTACAAATCAAAATTACACATTTTAATTTAATTTACTTTATTTTAATGCTAGCCCTTAATTTGAATCTTTAACATGGTGTTTATTTTTTTGTATTCAGTATAGGGGCATATATATTTAGTTCTAAACTTATTTATAATGGATGTTCGTCAGATTGTCAATATAGGCTCAAAACAAGAAATAGGGCCCAAGTATATATGTTAGACTTATTGCCACTCATCTGGGTTAGGCTGGTGCCCGCATGGTTTCCCCAGAATGTTGTGGTATGTTGGTGTAATCTGTACAGTGCTGCAAAACAGCCCACTGGACTTCCAATTGATTATACTTACCGATGAAGCCAATCTCTGGAGTCTGGATTGCAATTTTTCAGTAATACTCCTCTTGATAAACATGAACTTGAGTGTATATCGTCGGCAAGATTTTGCTTTAAATAATTATATAGCGGACGTTGTTGAAGAGATCATTCCGGGGCGGTGCTACCTACTTTCCATCAATGGGCGGCAAATTCCATGAACAAGTGGGCGGGAAATCCAGATCCTACCGGTAATCTTTTTCTTCTTTTTTTTGCTAAAACGGTGTCACATAATAATTATTTATATCAGATTACTAAACTAAAACTAAAACCCTAACCTGGGCATGTATGTGATGTGTAATTTGGAAAGGGTAGGATTGCAGGCCTTTTTAATGTCCTGCACACAGCCGAGTTAAAGAAAAATGGAGAAAAGGAAACAACACATGATAAAATAAGATTGGATCTGGTCGTTGCACCAGAGTTACATGTTCATGCATATTCATTATACATCATACATCATCTAAAAATAAATTGTGGGTAAACAAAAATGCATTACTTTATCCTTACACTTGTCCGGCATTCCCTTGAAAAGGGAAAAACACTTAAATTTGAAAAATGCGGGAACCACGTAAAATATATTTTAGCCCGGACAAATTGGCACGTTGGTTTCGAATGTTTATGTTATTGTTGCAAATTTAAACAATTATAGTGAGATTTCACGAGACATCATAATAACATAATTTTGGCAGAAAGAAGAAAACAATTCCAGTGGCATAAGATGAAAAGGGCTGGAAAAAAAACATTTGCAACTTTTCTCCTCCCCCCTCTCTCTCTCCTTTTTTTCCTTCTTCTTTTTGTCCCTTTTTTTTCGGGGACCCTCTTGGGGCGCGGGGGCTTTAAGCCCCCAAGCCCCCTTGGGTGCGCCGTTGCAAGGTCTGGTATCGTGGTATGGTACATGTACATTGTTCCATATTGTACATGATGCTTGTACATGTACATGATGCTATACAAACTAATTACAGAAAATACATTTCTGCATAAAATTAACACCATGTCAGCTTAATGGTGCATCTGTCCAAGTTTGGCCGCAATAGGCCACAAAATGTGGGAGAAGAAGCATTTTGTAAATATTCAGTAAATTACCACTACTGACCACTGGGTGACCGTTGGCCGAAATTTATGAACATGCCTCGATGGCGCATTTATTCCTCCATGATTTGACAAAGTTTGTTTGAAATCGGCCGAATAGTTTTAGAGTTATGACCATTTTTATTTTAGTCACGTGACCGTGATTTTCGTCACGTGACCGTTTGACCGAAGAAAGAATTTTTAGATTACAATATATCAGCCTGCTTCGCAGGGCTGATATAAAGAAAGAAAGAAAGAGTTGTTGCATTACAATATATCAGCCTGCTTCGCAGGGCTGATATAACTAGAGCTAATGTGCTTCACGAAGCACGAATATCAGCCCTATAAACTAAATTTAAAATGTAAAAACGACATTTTTATATATTTTTTTATACAAAATTACCACTGCTGACCAATAGGTGACCACTGGCCAAAATATGTGTATTCGAGCCAATGAAGCATTGGACCTAGTCAGGTTGCAATTGGCTAAAGAATGTGGGAGAAGAAGCATTTTGTAAATATTGATTAAATGACCACTACTGACCACTAGATGACCATCGGCCAAACTTTATGAAAATCCCCAGATAGATGAAATACATTGAAAATGTGAAAACGACATTTTAATTTTTTTAAATAAAATGACCACTGCTGACCGATAGGTGACCACTGGCCCAAATCTGTGTATTCGAGCAATGAAGCATTGGACCAAGTTAGGCTGCAATCGGCTGAAGAATGTGGTAGAAGAAGCTATTTGTAAATATTGATTATAATTAAATGACCACAACTGACCACTAGATGACCATCGGCCAAACTTTATGAAAATCCCCAGATAGATGAAATACGTTTAAAATGTGAAAAAGACATTTTAAATTTGTTTTCATAAAATGACCACTGCTGACCGATAAGTGACCACTGGCCGAAATCTGTGTACACCCCAAATGGGACTCGAGTCAATGAAGCATTGGACCAAGTTAGGCTGCAATCTTCTAAAGAATGTGGGAGAAGAAGCATTTGTAAATATTCATGAAATGACCACTGCTGACCGATAGGTGACCACTGGCCGAAATCTGTGTACACCCCATATGTAGCACAGGTTATTGGTGCATCTGTCCAAGATTGGCTGCAATAGGCCACAAAATGGGGCAGAAGAAGCATTTTGTAAATATTCAGTAAATGACCACTACTGACCACTGGGTGACCGTTGGCCGAAATTTATGAACATGCCTCGATGGCGCATTTATTCCTCCATGATTTGATAAAGTTTGTTTGAAATCGGCCGAATAGTTTTAGAGTTATGGCCATTTTTATTTTAGTCACGTGACCGTGATTTTAGTCACGTAACCGTTTGACCGAAGAAAGAATTTTTAGATTACAATATATCAGCCTGCTTCGCAGGGCTGATATAAAGAAAGAAAGAAAGAAAGAAAGTGTTGTTGCATTACAATATATCAGCCTGCTTCGCAGGGCTGATATAAAGAAAGAAAGAAAGAAAGAACTAGAGCTAATGTGCTTCACGAAGCACGAATATCAGCCCTATAAACTAAATTTAAAATGCAAAAAACGATTTTTTTTAATTTTTTTAAACAAAATTACCACTGCTGACCAATAGGTGACCACTGGCCAAAATATGTGTATTCGAGCCAATGAAGCATTGGACCTAGTCAGGTTGCAATCGGCTAAAGAATGTGGGAGAAGAAGCATTTTGTAAATATTAATTAAATGACCACTACTGACCACTAGATGACCATCGGCCAAACTTTATGAAAATCCCCAGATAGATGAAATACATTGAAAATGTGAAAACGACATTTTAATTTTTTTTTTAAATGACCACTGCTGACCGATAGGTGACCATTGGCCCAAATCTGTGTATTCGAGCAATGAAGTATTGGACCAAGTTAGGCTGCAATCGGCTGAAGAATGTGGTAGAAGAATCTATTTGTAAATATTGATTATAATTAAATGACCACAACTGACCACTAGATGACCATCGGCCAAACTTTATGAAAATCCCCAGATAGATGAAATACATTTAAAATGTGAATAAGACATTTTTGTATTTTTTCATAAAATGACCACTGCTGACCGATAAGTGACCACTGGCCGAAATCTTTGTGCACCCCAAATGGGACTCGAGTCAATGAAGCATTGGACCAAGTTAGGCTGCAATCGGCTAAAGAATGTGGCAGAAGTAGCATTTTGTAAATATTAATGAAATGACCGATAGGTGACCACTGGCCGAAATCTGTGTACACCCCATATGTAGCACAGGTTAATGGTGCATCTGTCCAAGTTTGGCCGCAATAGGCCACAAAATGTGGGAGAAGAAGCATTTTGTAAATATTCAGTAGGGCTGATATAAAGAAAGAAAGAAAGAAAGAAAGAAAGAAATTTTGCATTACAATATATCAGCCTGCTTCGCAGGGCTGATATAAAGAAAGAAAGAAATAATTTTTGCATTACAATATATCAGCCTTCTTCGCAGGGCTGATATAAAGATATGCACTAAAACTGCACCAAAGCCACACAAAAACTGCACCACACAATTAATAATAATAATAATAATAATGTATAGATTTATATAGCGCACGTATCCACCAACTAAGTGGCGCTCAAGGCGCATTATATTATTATCCCTGCTCATAAGGCTCATAAGGCTCATAAATCATTCCTGAGACCATCTCAGCTCCCTGGGGAGTATACAGCTCAATTGCTGCCATTTCTAGCGCATATAGAGCAAACCATCTCTGCCTTCACAGGTACCCATTTAACCCCTGGGTGGAGAGAAGCAATTATGGTTAAGTGTCTTGCTCAAGGACACAGGTGTCACGGCCGGGGCTCGAACCCACACTCTGCTGCTGGCAACACCAGAACTTGAGTTCAGTGCGCTAGACCGCACGACAATCCACTTTTACGTGCATTATACAACACACGGGACCTACTCAACCACAGCTGGTGCAAACAGTACATGTGAATAAAACATGTGAATAAAACATGTGAATAAAACAGCAAAAACAATGTCCAATAGGGCCTAACATTCAGTGATCCCCATGATAAAATTAAATGGTTACAAGAATAAGAACTTCTTTGGCCAGTATTTACCTTTATTTTATAAAGCAAGTCCCATTTGGAATTAAATATAGCTTAGCGGAATGTGGAGGAGGGGTAAGAATAGTCATACATTATAGGCCCGGGCTCCCCCTTTGTTTTTAAGCACCACACATTATAAATTTACTGTTTTCGTATGCGTTCACACTTTCTTACTGTCTGCTCCCTATTTATTGTCCTCCTGGATCTGCCCCATCATCAGTACACAAATTCTGTACTTGACAAAATTGGTTAAACTGCATACCGCCATAATGATGTAATATACAAAATCATAATTACTAGTTTATGGGCTCATTATTATTTATGCAGCCAGGATAACAGGATCCGGCATCGCACCCTGTTATCTAAGCCAACGAGACTTCGTCTGCAACGACTGGCCACAATTGAAATCTCCCAACACTGGCAAAATTGTCCCAAAATTTATGAACTAGACCTATACTCTTTGTAAGTACATAGTTTGCATAGGCTACATATTTCATGATCCAAATATGGCAGCAGTGTAAAAGGATGTTCGAAGTGATCGTAATAAACGCTGGACTTTCCAATGGTCGGTACCTAGACGGACATCGTCGTCAATCCACCGGCGGTGGAAGCGAGGGGTACATCTCTTAAGAGATTACTTATACGGTGCTCCCGCAAACCTTACTTCAAAATTAACTTTAACCAAGCAAGAAGATTTGGTTGGAAACTAGAAACTTTACACTTGAAAAAATTTAACTCTAATTAAGCAGGAAGATGGATTATGCTATTAATGCATTACTTAATTTTCATAATTATTATTTTTTGGAGGGTGGGAATTCATTTCAAAAATGTCTGGAATAAAGAAACAGAACTTGGTGATACGTTTTATACAATAATAATAATAATAATAATAATGTGTGGACTTATATAGCGCACGTATCCACCAACTGAGTGGTGTTCAAGGCGCATTATATTATTATCCCTGCTCATAAGGCTCATAAGGCTCATAAATCATTCCTGAAACCATCTCAGCTCCCTGGGGAGTATACAGCTCAATTGCTGCCATTACAGCGCATATAGGGCTAATCAACCAACTCTGCCCTCACAGGTACCCCGCAAACCCCTCATTTGTGTACATTTTGTATATCGCACTCAACCAATTTGTATTACAAAAGGGCAACAGACTGAATTAATGGAGTCCCAAGACTTACTGTGGTGTTTTGTTGGATCATAATTTTTTATGATGAACATTGTTATAACGCAGTATTGATATTTGTTTTATTGTAAGGTCTTCTGATTATCAATTATTGATGTACTGTAATGCATGGTTGCCCTTGGTAACTGGCTCGCTTATAGCATTTTTTATTACTGGCATCAAGCAAGACTAGCTTTGTAAGAAGCTCCATTACTCGAATTAAACATGAATTATTGTACTGCTGGTGATGTGAACACCATGAACCCTAACCACCTAATGTAGGCCTAATGGTTCTGTTTATCAATTATTGATGTAATGCATGGTTGCTCTTGGTAACTGGTTCGCTTTTGATGATGTTCTCACCAGTTAAATGGATTTATTAATGGCATAGTTATCATCTACGCAACGTACAATACTACGTTGTGACAGAACCAAAATACTATGTCTAAGCAACGTAATGGTTAGAACATAAATACTACGTTGAGATAAAACCAAAATCAAACGTAAATACTACGTACTTTTAACAACATAAATACAACGTTATCAAAAACTAACCTATAACGTTGTTATATTATTATTATTTACCACTGCTGACGAATAGGTGACCACTGGGCAAAATATGTGTATTCGAGCCAATGAAGCATTGGACCTAGTCAGGTTGCAATCGGCTAAAGAATGTGGGAGAAGAAGCATTTTGTAAATATTAATTAAATGACCACTACTGACCACTAGATGACCATCGGCCAAACTTTATGAAAATCCCCAGATAGATGAAATACATTGAAAATGTGAAAACGACATTTTAATTTGTTTTTTAAATGACCACTGCTGACCGATAGGTGACCATTGGCCCAAATCTGTGTATTCGAGCAATGAAGTATTGGACCAAGTTAGGCTGCAATCGGCTGAAGAATGTGGTAGAAGAATCTATTTGTAAATATTGATTATAATTAAATGACCACAACTGACCACTAGATGACCATCGGCCAAACTTTATGAAAATCCCCAGATAGATGAAATACATTTAAAATGTGAATAAGACATTTTTGTATTTTTTCATAAAATGACCACTGCTGACCGATAAGTGACCACTGGCCGAAATCTTTGTGCACCCCAAATGGGACTCGAGTCAATGAAGCATTGGACCAAGTTAGGCTGCAATCGGCTAAAGAATGTGGGAGAAGTAGCATTTTGTAAATATTCATGAAATGACCGATAGGTGACCACTGGCCGAAATCTGTGTACACCCCAAATGTAGCACAGGTTAATGGTGCATCTGTCCAAGTTTGGCCGCAATAGGCCACAACATGTGGGAGAAGAAGCATTTTGTAAATATTCAGTAAATGACCACTACTGACCACTGGGTGACCGTTGGCCGAAATTTATGAACATGCCTCGATGGCGCATTTATTCCTCCATGATTTGACAAAGTTTGTTTGAAATCGGCCGAATAGTTTTAGAGTTATGGCCATTTTTATTTTAGTCACGTGACCGTTTGACCGAAGAAAGAATTTTTAGATTACAATATATCAGCCTGCTTCGCAGGGCTGATATAAAGAAAGAAAGAAAGAAAGAAAGAAAGAAAGAAAGAAAGAAAGAAAGAAAGAAAGAAAGAAAGAAAGAAAGAAAGAAAGAAAGAAATTTTGCATTACAATATATCAGCCTGCTTTGCAGGGCTGATATAAAGAAAGAATTTTTGCATTACAATATATCAGCCTGCTTCGCAGGGCTGATATAAAGAAAGAAAGAACTAATTTTTGCATTACAATATATCAGCCTGCTTCGCAGGGCTGATATAAAGATATGCACTAAAACTGCACCAAAGCCACACAAAAACTGCACCACACAATTGCCACTCAACCACAGCTGGTGCAAACAGTACATGTGAATAAAACATGTGAATAAAACAGCAAAAACAATGTCCAATAGGGCCTAACATTCAGTGATCCCCATGATAAAATTAAATGGTTACAAGAATAAGAACTTCTTTGGCCAGTATTTACCTTTATTTTATAAAGCAAGTCCCATTTGGAATTAAATATAGCTTAGCGGAAGTGGAGGAGGGGTAAGAATAGTCATACATTATAGGCCCGGGCTCCCCCTTTGTTTTTAAGCACCACACATTATAAATTTACTGTTTTCGTATGCGTTCACACTTTCTTACTGTCTGCTCCCTATTTATTGTCCTCCTGGATCTGCCCCATCATCAGTACACAAATTCTGTACTTGACAAAATTGGTTAAACTGCATACCGCCATAATGATGTAATATACAAAATCATAATTACTAGTTTATGGGCTCATTATTATTTATGCAGCCAGGATAACAGGATCCGGCATCGCACCCTGTTATCTAAGCCAACGAGACTTCGTCTGCAACGACTGGCCACAATTGAAATCTCCCAACACTGGCAAAATTGTCCCAAAATTTATGAACTAGACCTATACTCTTTGTAAGTACATAGTTTGCATAGGCTACATATTTCATGATCCAAATATGGCAGCAGTGTAAAAAGGATGTTCGAAGTGATCGTAATAAACGCTGGACTTTCCAATGGTCGGTACCTAGACGGACATCGTCGTCAATCCACCGGCGGTGGAAGCGAGGGGTACATCTCTTAAGAGATTACTTATACGGTGCTCCCGCAAACCTTACTTCAAAATTAACTTTAACCAAGCAAGAAGATTTGGTTGGAAACTAGAAACTTTACACTTGAAAAAATTTAACTCTAATTAAGCAGGAAGATGGATTATGCTATTAATGCATTACTTAATTTTCATAATTATTATTTTTTGGAGGGTGGGAATTCATTTCAAAAATGTCTGGAATAAAGAAACAGAACTTGGTGATACGTTTTATACAATAATAATAATAATAATAATAATGTGTGGACTTATATAGCGCACATATCCACCAACTGAGTGGTGCTCAAGGCGCATTATATTATTACCCCTGCTCATCAGGCTCATAAGGCTCATAAATCATTCCTGAAACCATCTCAGCTCCCTGGGGAGTATACAGCTCAATTGCTGCCATTACAGCGCATATAGGGCTAATCAACCAACTCTGCCCTCACAGGTACCCCGCAAACCCCTCATTTGTGTACATTTTGTATATCGCACTCAACCAATTTGTATTACAAAAGGGCAACAGACTGAATTAATGGAGTCCCAAGACTTACTGTAGTGTTTTGTTGGATCATAATTTTTTATGATGAATATTGTTATAACGCAGTATTGATATTTGTTTTATTGTAAGGTCTTCTGATTATCAATTATTGATGTACCGTAATGCATGGTTGCCCTTGGTAACTGGCTCGCTTATAGCATTTTTTATTACTGGCATCAAGCAAGACTAGCTTTGTAAAAAGCTCCATTACTCGAATTAAATATGAATTATTGTACCGCTGGTGATGTGAACACCATGAACCTAACCACCTAATGTAGGCCTAATGGTTCTGTTTATCAATTATTGATGTAATACTGCTCTTGGTAACTGGTTCGCTTTTGATGATGTTCTCACCAGTTAAATGGATTTATTAATGGCATAGTTATCATCTACGCAACGTACAATACTACGTTGTGACAGAACCAAAATACTATGTCTAAGCAACGTGATGGTTAGAACATAAATACTACGTTGAGATAAAACCAAAATCAAACGTAAATACTACGTACTTTTAACAACATAAATACAACGTTATCAAAAACTAACATATAACGTTGTTATATTATTATTATTTACCACTGCTGACCAATAGGTGACCACTGGGCAAAATATGTGTATTCGAGCCAATGAAGCATTGGACCTAGTCAGGTTGCAATCGGCTAAAGAATGTGGGAGAAGAAGCATTTTGTAAATATTAATTAAATGACCACTACTGACCACTAGATGACCATCGGCCAAACTTTATGAAAATCCCCAGATAGATGAAATACATTGAAAATGTGAAAACGACATTTTAATTTGTTTTTTAAATGACCACTGCTGACCGATAGGTGACCATTGGCCCAAATCTGTGTATTCGAGCAATGAAGTATTGGACCAAGTTAGGCTGCAATCGGCTGAAGAATGTGGTAGAAGAATCTATTTGTAAATATTGATTATAATTAAATGACCACAACTGACCACTAGATGACCATCGGCCAAACTTTATGAAAATCCCCAGATAGATGAAATACATTTAAAATGTGAATAAGACATTTTTGTATTTTTTCATAAAATGACCACTGCTGACCGATAAGTGACCACTGGCCGAAATCTTTGTGCACCCCAAATGGGACTCGAGTCAATGAAGCATTGGACCAAGTTAGGCTGCAATCGGCTAAAGAATGTGGGAGAAGTAGCATTTTGTAAATATTCATGAAATGACCGATAGGTGACCACTGGCCGAAATCTGTGTACACCCCATATGTAGCACAGGTTAATGGTGCATCTGTCCAAGTTTGGCCGCAATAGGCCACAAAATGTGGGAGAAGAAGCATTTTGTAAATATTCAGTAAATGACCACTACTGACCACTGGGTGACCGTTGGCCGAAATTTATGAACATGCCTCGATGGCGCATTTATTCCTCCATGATTTGACAAAGTTTGTTTGAAATCGGCCGAACAGTTTTAGAGTTATGGCCATTTTTATTTTAGTCACGTGACCGTTTGACCGAAGAAAGAATTTTTAGATTACAATATATCAGCCTGCTTCGCAGGGCTGATATAAAGAAAGAAAGAAAGAACTAGAGCTAATGTGCTTCACGAAGCACGAATATCAGCCCTATAAACTAAATTTAAAATGTAAAAACGACATTTTAATTTTTTTAAACAAAATGACCACTGCTGACCAATAGGTGACCACTGGCCAAAATCTGTATTCGAGACAATGAAGCATTGGACCTAGTCAGGTTATCGGCTAAAGAATGTGGGAGAAGAAGCATTTTGTAAATATTGATTAAATGACCACTACTGACCACTAGATGACCATCGGCCAAACTTTATGAAAATCCCCAGATAGATGAAATACATTAAAAATGTGAAAACGAAATTAAAAAAAAAAAAAAAATGACCACTTAGGTGACCACTGGCCAAAATCTGTGTATTCGAGCAATGAAGAATTGGACCAAGTTAGGCTGCAATCGGCTGAAGAATGTGGTAGAAGAAGCTATTTGTAAATATTGATTATAATTAAATGACCACAACTGACCACTAGATGACCATCGGCCAAACTTTATGAAAATCCCCAGATAGATGAAATACATTTAAAATGTGAATAAGAAATTTTTGTATTTTTTCACAAAATGACCACTGGTGACCGATAGGTGACCACTGGCCGAAATCTGTGTACACCCCATATGTAGCACAGGGTAATGGTGCATCTGTCCAAGTTTGGCCGCAATAGGCCACAAAATGTGGGAGAAGAAGCATTTTGTAAATATTTAGTAAATGACCACTACTGACCACTGGGTGACTGTTGGCCGAAATTTATGAACATGCCTCGATGGCGCATTTATTCCTCCATGATTTGACAAAGTTTGTTTGAAATCGGCAGAATAGTTTTAGAGTTATGGCCATTTTTATTTTAGTCACGTGACCGTTTGACCGAAGAAAGAAAGAACTAGAGCTAATGTGCTTCACGAAGCACGAATATCAGCCCTATAAACTAAATTTAAAATGTAAAAACGACATTTTTATATTTTTTTACAAAATGACCACTGCTGACCAATAGGTGACCACTGGCCAAAATCTGTGTATTCGAGCCAATGAAGCATTGGACCTAGTCAGGTTATCGGCTAAAGAATGTGGGAGAAGTAGCATTTTGTAAATATTGATTAAATGACCACTACTGACCACTAGATGATCATCGGCCAAACTTTATGAAAATCCCCAGATAGATGAAATACATTGAAAATGTGAAAACGAAATTTTTTTTAAAAATAAAATGACCACTGCTGACCGATAGGTGACCACTGGCCAAAATCTGTGTATTCGAGCAATGAAGCATTGGACCAAGTTAGGCTGGAATCGGCTGAAGAATGTGGTAGAAGATGCTATTTGTAAATATTGATTATAATTAAATGACCACAACTGACCAACAGATGACCATCGGCCAAACTTTATGAAAATCCCCAAATAGATGAAATACATTTAAAATGTGAATAAGACATTTTTGTATTTTTTCATAAAATGACCACTGGTGACCGATAGGTGACCACTGGCCGAAATCTGTGTACACCCCATATGTAGCACAGGGTAATGGTGCATCTGTCCAAGTTTGGCAGCAATAGGCCACAAAATGTGGGAGAAGAAGCATTTTGTAAATATTCATGAAATGACCACTACTGACCACCAGATGACCATTGGCCAAATTTTATGACGATCCTTATATAGGGCAGGTGTCAAGGTTTAATTTGACCAAGTTTGTTTAAAATCGGCCAAATAGTTTAGGAGTTATGCCCATTTTTATTTTGGTCACGTGACCGTTTGCCCGAAGAAAGAAAGAAAGAAAGAAAGAAAGAAAGAAAGAAAGAAAGAAGTTGTAGCATTACAATATATCAGCCTGCTTCGCAGGGCTGATATAAAGAAAGAAAGAAAGAATTTTTGCATTACAATATATCAGCCTGCTTCGCAGGGCTGATATAAAGAAAGAAAGAAAGAAAGAAAGAAATTTTGCATTACAATATATCAGCCTGCTTCGCAGGGCTGATATAAAGAAAGAATTTTTGCATTACAATATGTCAGCCTGCTTCGCAGGGCTGATATAAAGAAAGAAAGAAAGAAATTTTGCATTACAATATATCAGCCTGCTTCGCAGGGCTGATATAAAGAAAGAAAGAAAGAAAGAAAGAAAGAAAGAAAGAAAGAAAGAAAGAAAGAAAGAAAGAAAGAAAGAAAGAAAGAAAGAAAGAAAGAAATTTTGCATTACAATATATCAGCCTGCTTTGCAGGGCTGATATAAAGAAAGAATTTTTGCATTACAATATATCAGCCTGCTTCGCAGGGCTGATATAAAGAAAGAAAGAACTAATTTTTGCATTACAATATATCAGCCTGCTTCGCAGGGCTGATATAAAGATATGCACTAAAACTGCACCAAAGCCACACAAAAACTGCACCACACAATTGCCACTCAACCACAGCTGGTGCAAACAGTACATGTGAATAAAACATGTGAATAAAACAGCAAAAAACAATGTCCAATAGGGCCTAACATTCAGTGATCCCCATGATAAAATTAAATGGTTACAAGAATTAAGAACTTCTTTGGCCAGTATTTACCTTTATTTTATAAAGCAAGTCCCATTTGGAATTAAATATAGCTTAGCGGAATGTGGGGGAGGGGTAAGAATAGTCATACATTATAGGCCTGGCTCCCCTTTGTTGTTAAGCACCACACATTGTAAATTTACTGTTTTCGTATGCGTTCACACTTTCTTACTGTCTGCTCCCTATTTATTGTCCTCCTGGATCTTCCCCATCATCAGTACACAAATTCTGTACTTGACAAAATTGGTTAAACTGCATGCCGCCATAATGATGTCATATACAAAATCATAATTACTAGTTTATGGGCTCATTATTATTTATGCAGCCAGGATAATAGGATCCGCATCGCACCCTGTTATCTAAGCCAACGAGGCTTCGTCTGCAACGACTGGCCACAATTGAAAT
Source organism: Zoroaster sp. YZ-2022 (assembly GCA_029582265.1). NCBI lineage: Eukaryota > Metazoa > Echinodermata > Asteroidea > Forcipulatida > Zoroasteridae > Zoroaster > Zoroaster sp. YZ-2022. The sequence continues at coordinate 42,792,266 of CM055822.1, read as the reverse complement.
CTCCCAACCCTGGCAAAATTGTCCCAAAATTTATGAACTAGGCCTATACTCTTTGTAAGTACATAGTTTGCATAGGCTACATATTTCATGATCCAAATATGGCAGCAGTGTAAAAGGATGTTCAGTGATCGTAATAAACGCTGGACTTTCCAATGGTCGGTACCTAGACGGACATCGTCGTCAATCCACCGGCGGTGGAAGCGAGGGGTACATCTCTTAAGAGATTACTTATACGGTGCTCCCGCAAACCTTACTTCAAAATTAACTTTAACCAAGCAAGAAGATTTGGTTGAAACTAGAAACTTACACTTGAAAAAATTTAACTCTAATTAAGCAGGAAGATGGATTATGCTATTAATGCATTACTTAATTTTCATAATTATTATTTTTTGGAGGGTGGGAATTCATTTCAAAAATGTCTGGAATAAAGAAACAGAACTTGGTGATACGTTTTATACAATAATAATAATAATAATAATAATGTGTGGACTTATATAGCGCACGTATCCACCAACTGAGTGGTGCTCAAGGCGCATTATATTATTACCCCTGCTCATAAGGCTCATAAGGCTCATAAATCATTCCTGAAACCATCTCAGCTCCCTGGGGAGTATACAGCTCAATTGCTGCCATTACAGCGCATATAGGGCTAATCAACCAACTCTGCCCTCACAGTTACCCCGCAAACCCCTCATTTGTGTACATTTTGTATATCGCACTCAACCAATTTGTATTACAAAAGGGCAACAGACTGAATTAATGGAGTCCCAAGACTTACTGTAGTGTTTTGTTGGATCATAATTTGTTATGATGGATACTGTTATAATGCAGTATTGATATTTGTTTTATTGTAAGGTCTTCTGATTATCAATTATTGATGTACCGTAATGCATGGTTGCCCTTGGTAACTGGCTCGCTTATAGCATTTTTTATTACTGGCATCAAGCAAGACTAGCTTTGTAAAAAGCTCCATTACTCGAATTAAATATGAATTATTGTACTGCTGGTGATGTGAACACCATGAACCTAACCACCTAATGTAGGCCTAATGGTTCTGTTTATCAATTATTGATGTAATGCTGCTCTTGGTAACTGGTTCGCTTTTGATGATGTTCTCACCAGTTAAATGGATTTATTAATGGCATAGTTATCATCTACGCAACGTACAATACTACGTTGTGACAGAACCAAAATACTATGTCTAAGCAACGTAATGGTTAGAACATAAATACTACGTTGAGATAAAACCAAAATCAAACGTAAATACTACGTACTTTTAACAACATAAATACAACGTTATCAAAAACTAACATATAACGTTGTTATATTATTATTATTTACATTACATGTAAAACTTACATAAAACTTTGTGCAAAATACCAATATACAACCATTGTGCAACACTGAGTAAAAAAAAACATCGAACAGTCTGACGTAGCTGTAACGTTGTCAAGACATTCATAGCACATGACCAAATTACAACCTTATCACAACGTTGTACAATGTTGTAGCAACGTAGTGTGTTAACTGGGGGTCCTGATCCCCACACACTTTTGAACAATATTGTAGGCCTACATGTAGCATTGAGTATTTTTGTTTGTAACCAGCGGAGTCAATTGTTCTTTAAAACTAAATTGCCGTCAGTGGATTCACACTGTGCTCTCACCTGATTACATTTCCCAATGTTCACGAAATGTTTTCCCAGGTATACTCATATAACATTGTTTATTTTGAAGATTGATTTTTTTACAAAATGGACTCAATAAAATAACATTTTATAGGCTGGCCCCAGGTCCCGGATCCTACACATGCAACCTAAGTCGGGCCAGGATCCCAGGATGATAAATAATGCCTGTAGTGCTGGCCGGCCCTGCTCAACGATATCCGTCTAGGTACCAGCCGTGATTGCGTAATCATGTTTAATTTATGCGGAGTGTGTACATCCGCTGTAAAACAGTGCATCTTTGTCGAGAATAGAGCTGCTTCGAAAATTGTTTATGGAAAAAGAAAAGTAAATAAAATGTGTATATTCACACGAGAAAAGCAACTGGTATAGGGGCCTAGTTAAATCAAATTGGTACTATTTTGTTGGATCTATTTTCGGATCACTATTAATTAAATAATAATGAAGTAAGTTATATCCATACGCGCACCACCCGCACAGCACACGTAATGTGGCGGTTGAAGCGGCAGCGGATTTGTAATGAATTTCGACAGCTTGTTGTCCTATTTTTCTTCTGAAGGCCCACCAGTTGGTGAGTAATAAAAGCAAGTAGTAATGAGTTTATTGACATGTTAGTACAATATAAATAATGTTACAAATCCAAAACGGGATGTGTTTTTTCAGAGTGGAACAATTAGAAGCAACACTGCGACACCGCTGGATGAGAGAATCCGTAATGATTGACTTGAAACTTCTCTTTTCTTAATTTTTTTTTTTTTAAATAAGGCAATAGCATTACATCTCAAATCTTATTCAAATCTTACACAAAATTATAGATGTTATGTGGAGAAGTACAAAATGTTCAAACTCTGCATACAAATACACACAGGCGTGAAATCACCCTGGTACTCGCAAATTGTTAACAAGTCACATGGTCTATACTTTACCCACCAGAAAATCCAATTTTATCAACTCATCACTGTTAATTGCAACTCTTATAGATGATGTTATAAGGATTTCAAACTAAACATTTTTAAAATAGACAACAGAAATGTCATTAAAGGTAGGCCTATAAGGTGTATATTTGGTAATTCAAAATTAATAAAGTGGTCAAATTTTAATGATGGAATTTGGATGGTATTAATCTAAAAAGAAATTGTCGCAATTTTTTACAATTCCTTTACCGATATAATTTACGATTTCTGCGAGTTCCATTTGCACCAACAACAATTAATCAATTGTTTTAAATTTCACAAGAACAATTTGGGGAA
>CM055822.1:42744942-42788832 GCA_029582265.1 Zoroaster sp. YZ-2022 | reverse complement strand
GGTTACGCCTTGAAAGGGATAAAAAGGGTTAAAAAAGAGTTGATTTGTACGTATTCATAGTGCATTGTTTTACGATGGTGTTATTCATTATATTTTACATACTTGACTCATTGAAGTTCAGACAAATATTGCTTGTGTTAACTGTAACGTTTAGCTGGTAATTTGACACCAGAATTATTGTGTTAAATTTTTATTACGGTGGTTTCGTTCAGCTAAAGGAAAACCACTTTTGAGGATCGCTTTGTTTAAAAATTAGACGATTTTGTTGTTTTCATGGTTTATCAGAGGAATTGCACGAAAAAAACTGGGTGAAGATAAGAATTAATACCACCAAGTCCAAAAACAAAACTGCAAATACAAAATTCAAAGTATTTTCTTAAACGTTTTTATTTTTTATCCGGTCATAGCGCAAAATCTGCCTGTGCGACTTGTTTTATTAGTTGCCTTCATTATTAACCCTTTTCGGTCCCACGGGCTCTAAAGAGCCTTTGTTGTGTGCTTCTTCCGTGGGCTCTAAAGGTGCGGAATCAGCATGCCCTTGACGATACGGCGACCGTCCTGCACCTGAAAGTGCTTGAGTGGTTTTTGGGGTTGCTCCCTGTTGACAGGAATGCAGTGTATAAAGTTTATGAAAAGAAAAAGTGCGTCACTTTGCGGTTTTTTGTATGGTGCTAGCGATCGTTGAATTTAGTTTTAATCATGATGGAAACGGACATAAATGATTTGGCATTTTGGCTGAAATTTTTGGCAGACAATTGGCTTAAGAGTCAGAGATGACAGTAATGGATGACTGACGACGACGACGTTGAACTTGGAAGAGGTGACCAAATCACAGTAAAAATGAATAACTAATATTAATAACAGTTAACGTTACTCTTCCTGTGGCCCAATGGCAATGCAAATTAACCCGTAATTCACTTGTTTTCCTGGGCTATAGGTAATGATAGCGTTAGAACTGTTGGGAGTTGAGTAGTATGTAAATTTGAAAAATGGATCCTTTTATTAGGATTGCCCAAAACCGTCCCACCCTGGACTGGGTCAAAAACGTCAAGAAGTGAAAATGTACATTATTAGTGGTTTGTTGGGGTAATATTTTGTGTTATTCATTGAAACAATAAGTTGATGTTAGATAGTATATAACATAGGGGCCCAACATTTACCCATAGCGATCCGTATGTTTGGCGTTAACAGGCTAAAAATGCACTCTTAGTCTGAAGCTTCCAAAAAGAATATTGCTTGTATTCGAAGCCTTTCATAAGTCGTATTATGCAAGAAGTTGAAATTCATTCACAATCCCACATTAAACGAACATTTCTCGATAGCGAGTTTTGGAAGTGGATGGGTCTATATTTTTTTTTCAGCACAATATTCATTTTAACGACCCCCTATTGGCCTGTGTGCACATGCAGCAGTAGCATTGAGATATTGTATTTTACAAATGTGTAGTCGAGATGTCCTCCTTCATTTTTCTGTTGCAGCCGACACCTACCAAGGTGATAGCCGACCCGAGATCAAGGAGGACGACAGGAAAGGATTAGATTTCGGTCACCAGTTTGAGCAACCGAGACCATTACAGTGTGGGACTGTGCCCAAGTTCACTGCAAATTCTGGCCCTGACGACTTTTGCCACACTGTCAGCAGTAGAGATCTTCAAACTGTATTTTGTCAACTTGTGTGGAATATGCTGCGTCGGCGGACTAATCGCTATCTTGCCAGCAAACAATAGAGTCAATTTCCCTGATGAACAGTGTCTGGCACCCAAACCCAACATTTCCCAGAAATGATGGCATTTGTGGCACTTCTTCATTACTATGGGCATATAAATCCTCTCAATACACAAGATGTACTGGTCGACATCAGGAAATTCTTCACATCCCATTCTATCCGTCGATCATGTCCAGTAATAGAGTTCAATTCAATTCTTCGGTTCCTCCACATCTCAAATAACCAAAATTCCTCATTAGAGAGCCTTGGCTAAGCGGGACAAACTTTTCCAAATTCGGCCCTTGATAGAAGTCTCGTCCGGTTTCTCCAACCTGTATAACCTGCACAGAATCTGTCTCCAGACGAGTATGTGTTGAAATTCAAGGGGCCAACGTTTGAGTTTTGTTCAGTACAGCCTAACAAACCTATCAAGCGAATTGACAAAAACCTTCTCCCTGAAACTTGGTCAAAAACGGGATACACGTGTTAGCGACTGTACACGAAGGGCGGCGACACCCCAAACTGTTTGTGATGCCAGGCGTGGTTTAATTCATCGGACATATCCACCGAACCCAACAGTTACAGGAAAGAAGTCGTCATTGATCGATCCATGGACTTGAGAATAATAAGGGACACGTAATATATTGTGATAGTACTACTTTTCTTGACTCTTGCATAGCTAAACTTGCTAAACTAGGATTCGGATGTTGTGGAACGCTGTTCGTTTACACACTACAGGAATACCCAGGCCGCAAACCAAAAAACATAAAATGAAGAAAAGGAGAATGACCCATTTTTTGGTGAAGGTGGGCAATTGTGTATCGTTGGCAAAGACAAAAATCTGTAACACTTTTTAACTAATGTAGGCAACACTGATTTGTCCAAAAACAAAATTCGGTGTAATAAAGCACAAAGTGGATTTTGTGATGTTATGAAGCCCAATTGTATTGAAGATTACAACAAAAAACATGGGTGGAACTGATCACTTGCCAGCAATGTTTTCCAGTACTGCAATCATACACAGAGAAGCTTGAAATGGTGGAAAAGAGTTTTTTCCATATGCTGAATATCTGTATTGTCAATAGCAGAGTAATATTCACCAACAAGCCAGGAACAAAAATATCAGTAATCTTGATTTTCGTATAGGGGATTGTACAGGAGCTTGCTGTTGGAGTTTGGGGCGTAACGAAACCAACAAGGTCAATTGAGATACCATATTCCTATTGAGTTGACAGAGCAGCAACACTATCACAGCAAAACCCCAATGGAAAGCAACGACTGCATTGTTTGCGTGGCAAAGGTGGGTAGTGAAACAAACAAAGATGATCTGTAAACAATGTACACCCATGTTATAGTTCCTTGCTTTGAGAAATATCCACATCAGCAGATTGTAAGTCTGTATTGTTTGTAAACTGATTCTCTCTCAATGTTGGAATGGTCAGACAGAGCCGCAGATTACGAGTCCAAACCAACATTGGGTGAGAGGTAGAAATTAAGGTGATAAGCATGGTTGTGATGTATTTACACTGAATACAAGTAAATGATTTCATTCCAAGTGAACAGCAAAAAAATCCCCCCAAAATCTCATCCAAGTTGTTTTCAATGGAAAAAAATCTTGCTTCTACCAACCGTATTTGCATGGAAATCACCCAGTTGTATTACTTTACTTTAGTGTACAGACTGATCAAAGTATTTAATTGTTTTGATTTTAGTCTTACAAAATCTGCAGATTCGTACAAGCCAACATTGAATTGGGGGGTGTTAGCATGGTTGTGATGTGTTTACACTGAATACAAGTAATGGTTCATTCAATGAATAACCAAAAACAATCCCCAAATCTCATCCAAGTTGTTTTCACATGGAAAAAATCTTATACTGTACATGTTTACATGAAATATCACCCATTTGTATTACTTTACTTTAATGTAAATACTGATCCAAATATTTAGCTTTTGCACAATGTTTTCCTCTCTTTTGTATACTCATTTTTACATACAAATGAGAAAGTTAAACTGTGTCTATTCCTGCACCGTGTGAGGGCACTTCAATGAAGTGGTGTGAAAAATCCACTGGTGCTGGAAGTGACATTGGGCTCTAATTACTGTGGTAAAGAAGGGTAATCTCTGCCATAACTGGCTGGTAATGAAAGGGTTAATAGAGCATGCTGTGTAAGGAGGTATGCCTTGCAAGTGGCAGCTGGAACTGGAAAGTGTTAATAAATGGCAGTTAGCTAATATTATTCATAGTGCATTGTTCTGTGATAATTTAAATTATTAGATATTTACATACTTCACTATTGTTCAGACAAAATATTGTTTGTTAACCCTCAAACCAAAAAAAAAATAAAAAATAAATGTAGGAAATATGTTTTCATAGTGGCACCATGCGACTATCTTTCTTGAGTTGAGGTTCTTAAAAGAACCGTTTTGGTTTCAACAAGTTGTTCTGGGAACCTACAACTTATGAATATTAATGCTATCAGTGCCACCTCAAATTTCTCGTGTCATTCCCACTATACATAGCTAAAGTGTTATTTATCACTATATTACAGAGTTAGGTTATTCCTTGCAAAGAGTGCCAAAAAAAGGCATGGTAACTTAGTCATAATTATGTCTAAATTATAATACTTTGTGTTTTGTGCCAAGAATAAACACTGCATGAATAAAACGCATAAATCACACCACAGTTTTGGTTTTTGTTGCTAAATTTTTTTATTGTTTTGACTTCTGTTTACATTTCCCACACACATTTGTGACCTCTCTCACAAAACCATAAACAAGTCATATTTTGTTGAGATTAAGTTTTATAATTGCAGATGGAAAGAGGACAACGTTGTTTAAATTTGACACCAGAATTATTGTTGTATATTTAATTTCAGTATGGGTGGTTTCATTCAGCTAAAGGAAAACTTGAGCACTTTCTTGTTTTCCTTGAGACATCAGAGGTGCATTAGGATTTTACCAAATTGACCGATGTTTGTTCTTGCAAAATAAACAAAAATAACACGGTGAAAGATAAGAGATTAATGTCTAAATCACCCAAAAACTGCAAATACTAAATTCACTAAATTTTCACCCCCATTTTATTTCATCCGGTCATAGTACAAGAAATCAGGGCCATTAATAAACTTTTTTGTTTTGTTAGAAACAGAGTCACATTTATTAGTTACGTGGTAAATTTAACACATATTTGCATTTTTCGTTTGTTGAACTGAAATACCTAGCAACAGTTCCAAAACAAAAGGAAAAAAACTATTAATTACCAGTACACCATAATTGACAATCTCTGATCCAGAAACCGTATTGAGTCATTTTTTAAATAATATTTAATATCAAGGGGCATTACCGTCATTTTTGTTTACTGGGCCCCAACACCAATTTTCTAAACAAAGTCCTATTTTAACAATATACAATCCAAGAAAGTCCTCCCTTTATGCTTTTTTTGTTTCTAATTTCACAAACTATTGAGCACTTTTTTTTTTTTTTTTTTGAAGCACCTGTTTTTGGTTGGGTATAATATCAGTTTAGTATCTTTTCATTTGAAATTATAAAAAGAAATTTGATAATTATTATGAAATACCTTGCTTTACTGTAAGTGGTAACAGCTCTCAGCATCTTGTGAAATAACGGCACATGCTGTTGCTGTGGTCCCTCGAAAATTGGAGTTATGTATCAATTTCCAACGATTGCCGGCCCGGCAATCATTGGGAAAACCCAACATTTTCAAACACTGACCACAAGACAACCAGAACAGCATTTATTTTGGAGGAGGGGGGAGGATTTTCAAGAATCTATGAACACAAAACTTTAAAAACAGGTCACATCATAATGTACACTATAATATGAATCCTAACCCCATCCATGTTCAAAGAGTACAACAAAACAAATGGTGTACTACCTTTTTAAACCGCAAAATGACAACGCATTGGACATGTTTATACATAAACACTGTAGTAGAACAAATGTGAAAGAGTGGTCATGAATATTACATTTTAAATAATTCATTCAAGATGCGATGGCCCGGCTTAATCTGAACAATGTTTTTATTTCATGAAGTATTTCTTAATATCATTCATAACAAACAAATTAAACTCATTGACAAATATGGGCGGGGAAGTAGCGGATGTGTGAATCTATCATCAAATTATTTTTTGGATTGGTTATAAATTATTTTAATAGTTTTCTAGTACTGGTTTGATTTGTTAAATTCCAATACGATGTCATTCAGATAGACTCAACCAGAGAACCCAAAATTTGAGTTATTCACCACGGGACCTCTGGGCAGTTCATATGGAATGACTATAATTCTAACAACTTCAAACCATTTGAAAATCTTTTGGTTTGAAATCGTCTTATTTGGGATGCTTGGTATTATCCTTATTGGCTATTTTTATTGGCTAAATTTTTATTTTGTTTGACTTCTGTTTTACATTTCCACATTTGTGACCTACTCTCTAAAACCATAAATAAGTCATATTTTGTTGAAATTAAGTTTCTGGTACAGATGGAAAGAGGACATACGTTTAACTTTAAATTTGACACCAGAATTATTGTTATGTGTTAATTTCAGTATGGGTGGTTTCATTCAGCTAAAAAGGAAAAAACTTGAGCACTCTTTCTTGTTTTCATGGTTTTATCAGAGGAATTCACAGTTTACCAATTGACCAGTGTTTGATGTACAAAATAAACAAAAATAACACACGGTGAAAGATAAGATTAATGTCACTAAATCCACCCAAAACTACAAATACAATTCACTAAATTTTCACCCCATTTTATTTCATCGGTCATAGCACAAAAAATCAGCATGTCGACTTGTTTTTGTTTTCGTTGAAACAGGTCACATTTATTAGTTACATTAAATTTCATACTTACATGTTGCATTTTTTCGTTTTGTTGAACTGAAATACCTAGCAGGGTCCAAACAAAAGGAAAACTATTAGTACCAATGCACCATAATTGACAATCTCTGATCCAGAAACTAAGTAATGAGTCATTTTTTAAAATATTTAATATCAAGAGACGTGCAATGTTTTTGATTTGGTTATACGGGACCCAACACCAATTTTCTAAACAAAGTCTATTTTAACAATATACCCCAATCCAAAAGAGTCCCTCTCCTTATACTGTTTAAATTCATAAGCTATTGAGCACTTTTTTCTTTTTTGGGGGCTTTGTTTTTCCTGGTTGAGTATTATATCAGTTTAGTATACACCATTTGCAAACATAAAAAGAACTAGTGGAATTGTTATGAAATACCTTACTTGACTGTAGAAGTGAGTAACAGTCTCAGCATCTTGTGAAATAACGGCACATGCTGTGCACCAATGGTCCTCAGAAAAGGTGGAATTATGTATCAATTGTCATCGTTTGCCGGCCGGCAGTCATTGGAAAAAACCAACATTTTCAAATACTGACCTGAAGACTACCAGAACAGCATTTTTATTTTGGAGGAGGGATTTTCAAAATCTATGAACACAAAACTTTAAAACAGGTCACCGTCACAATATTTCCTATAATATGAATCCCTAAACCCATCCACCTTCGAAAATTGGCAGAAACAAATGGTGTGTATACTACCTTTTAAAACTATAAATGACCTTTTGTTTTGGACAATGTTGCACATACATAAGCATATAGTAGACAAATGAAAAGTGGTCATGAATATTGTTTTAAATAATTCATTCAAGATGCATTATTGACTAATCTGAACAATGTTTTGTTCACCAGTTTTCTTAATATCAATTCATAACGAACAAATTAAACTCATTGACAAATATGTGGCAGGGGGCGCATGTGTGTAATCTATCATCAAGTGTTTTTGGATTGGTTATAAATTATTTTAATAGGTTCTAGTACTGGTTGAGTTTGATTTAAAATTCCAATACGTGTCATTAAGGCAAAACTCAACCTTGAAGAACCCCAACATTGAGGTTAGTCTCCACTGGGACCTCTGGGCGAGTTCATATCAGATGACCATGTACAGTGTAACAACCATACCATTTGAAAATCTTTGGTTTGAAATCGTCTTATTTGGGGATGTTTAATTATTATCCTTATTATTTATTATTTCACTGGGGTATAATGAGACATCGGTTTTTCATGTCGGCGAAAATGGACCTTGTTTTCCATAAAGATTTTGTTTAGTAACTTTCAAATTACACAATATGTTAATGTGAGCAAGAATCAACTCGGAGTATACAATTGTATCAGTTTGTTAGTAACTCTAAGAATTACTACTACTTTGGTCCATGAAATTATTAATTTTTAATTTAACAATAATCCATTTATAAAATACAATGATTGCATTGTGAGTGCCTCATTTAAATCATCTTCATTAATATTGTCCAATATGAAATGTGCAAAGCAAAAGGGGACATGCAGGTATATCCTTTTTTGTTATTCTTTTTTTTGAAATTTTGATATGAAAATGCAAATGTGTTCCACCTAACAGACATCATCTCAATCTTGTGTTCATCTACAGAGCCACCACTAATGTAAAACCAAAGACACTGTTCCACTGCAAAATGTGGGAACGTCCTTATCGAAAGGATTAGATCTCTTGCATAATGACTCTTGGGTGCTGATATGGACTGTTTGCCCTTCTAATAAAAGCAGCATATCATTCCAGGCAATACTTGTGCAGTGTAAAAATCGTTAAACACAAAGCTCACTGACTTTGCTTAGCAGGCAAATGTACCTGTCGCTGGATTGGTGAAGGTTTTGAATAATGTTATTCAATAAATTTCAATCGAAAGTTTGCCACAATTTGCTAGCCGGTTATCTTATCTTTTGTATTTTCCCTCTCCCCTTATACCGTATACAAATATTGCCCATTCCCGATCTCAATTTTATATTTTGAATCATGTTTTTCCCTAAGGCACAGTACCTTCTCATTGCAATTACAGCCAGACGGGGGCGTTTGGGCAACGGTGAAGGTTCAATTCTGCGTGAGTGGCCATTAATAACTCCCATGCATTCTGTGAAAACATAATTTGAGACGAGTCCGTATTATAAATACATTGATTGGATTATATTTTGACACTTGGTAGTCAGGGAATGGAGAGGAGTGGGGTAGATATTTTCCAAAAAAGTTAAAAGTACAAATGAAAACAGGGACAATAGAGATACCGACTGGGCCAATTGTCTGAAGCCGAGAGGTGAGTGGGTGGGTAAAACAACAATGCATTTCTTTGGCCCGTTACTGAGACAAGGAGAATATACAATGAATTGCAATCACGTGACAGTGCACAAATTATGTACAAGCCATGTTTTGCACAATAGAAAGAGTGCTTAAAAACTTCCTTGTACTAATTTCCAGCTTAGGAACTCAACTATAAATGTGGGACAGAAACTTGTGTTACATAAACTGTATGGGTTAACCAATTCGAAACTATTTTCTGCCCTTTTTTCTCGTCATATCTAACCCACTATTGCCATCAATCATTGTAAATACGAGTACAAAATGTGATTTCAGCAGAGATAATTCAATATGGTGTGTACATTTTATTAATGATTTCTGAGACCTCATAGACTTTACTGAAGTTCAATAGTGGGACACACCGCCGATTTTTGTATCAACATTTGTTGGTTTTAAACGCAACAGCATAGCTTACAGTTGGTGGCTTATATCGTGCTTCCGGAGTCCATGTGCTTAGAAAAAGCAAAACCACTCAATAGATGTAAACTGAGCCTATATCGCCATAGTGGTACCATCTTATGAACCAACGTCCCTACGGACGTCTCGTTTGTTTACATGTGAAAACGCCACTTCCGTTATCAACGGATGGAAAAACTTTTATTAAAAAAGGTGCGCATTGTCGTTTTATTTCATTGGACACTGAAGGTTTACTGAACTGGCAGAATCCACATAAAAGTGTTTCCAAGTCCAAAATAGATTGTGTATAAAAGCCTAAATATCACATTGTACATGACGAACCCTAAATATGCAATGATAATTATACGTAATTATGCATTATAACGATACCTGTATCACTTTTTTGGCCCCTATTTCATAATAGATCGAGCAAGAGTCAGTACGCCCGCTTCCGACTTCTGTGTAGATAAACAGAGTAAATAATAGTATCAGGTATTAATAATAATATAAAATAATAATATAATATAGAACAATAACAATAATATCCATATAATAATATGTAATAATAATAATAATAAGATTTGTGGCGCACTATATCCACCCTGCTGGGCGCTCGAGCATGAAACAAAGAAAAACATGAATACAAACGTATACAATGATATCATAAGGAGAAAATTATGTACATCAGTTTGCAAACGCGTCTAGATCCCTTCATGTGTACCACAACATTTTACACTACGTGCAATGGGTCTCGGTAGATATCTGAGACGGAAATGACATGCAGTGCCTTTATGTCCAAATGCGTTGTGACTACAGTCTGCTGACTGCTGTATTTATGTGTAAAATTAGCCCGATCATGGCATTATTTTGATCGGTTGAAATGATTAACTGACAATATACTTTACCAACCAATCCACAAATTTGGTTAAATTTAGCTTTGTTGTCCTAACAGTCTTACATAAGTCTCACAAAATTTTCCATTTCTCAAAGAAAAAAACCTTCAATGTGAAACATCTGTCATTATAGTGGATGCTTGTAAATATTCAAACATTCCTGAGTGCTTATTACACGAGCGCCTGACGGTGATTGGATGTCACCAGGGTTACATGGCTCAAACGGTAAAGGTTGACGGTTTACCGATTTTAAAGTAATGAGACTATTTTAAAGACTATCAAAATCTTATAGAGATATAAATTTAGTGAACCGTGTGCATGTGTTTCTAATAGGGTTGGGAAAGAAGTATATGGTAAAGTAGTAAGCAGGTTCATTTTACAGGGGACCAGCCTAGAGGTCCTTTTGAAAGTGCACGTGTGCACAACGCATGCCAACCCATTGCACATTCCACTGCCTATATGCATACTGGGGTTGCAATTTTACAGTGTATTACTATTCGTCATTGGCAAATCATTTTTGACAACTGGAGCAGAACAGGAAAATCAGATAACCGGGGCAAAGCAGGTCGAATCGTGGAAGATACGATACAGAGTGGGTAGGTGCCTCTCTACTGACATTTTTTTTCTTTCTCATTCCTGAGTGACTACAGACCATGTTGCATTTCTTATTGCCCTTTGGTATGTGGTTCAAAATGAATTTGCTCCATACAATCTGCACAACATAATGGATGCGCCAATAAAATGTCACAAAGCATGCTGTGGTAAGGGGAGGTGAGGCTACTGCCTTGCAAAGGCTGGTACTGAAAATAGTTAATAATGGCAGATTTAGCTACTGTGTTCTAAAGATGCATTGTTTTACGATAATTGTTATTCCGTATGTTTGCATACTTGACTCATTGAAGTTCAAGACAAATATTGCTTGTGTTAACTGCCAACGTTGGCTTTAATTTGACACAGGAGGTATTATGTTAATTTTAGTACAGGTGGTTTCGTTCAGCTAAAGGAAAGCCACTTTTGAGATAAACACTGTTTAAAATTGAGCATTTTTTGTTGTTTTCATGGTTTTATCCCAGAGGAATTGCACGAAAAAAACTGGAGTGAAAGATAAGAGATTAATGCCACCAAGTCCAAACAAAACTGCAAATACAAAATTTAAACATTTTCACCCATTTTTCATTTTATCCGGTCATAGCTTTTAAAATCTGCCTGTACGACATGTTTATTGGTTGCCTTCACATTAATTAACCCTTTTCAGTCCCACAAAACTCTAAAAGAGCCTTTGTTGTGATACGCTTCCTTCCCGTAAAAGATCTAAAAGGTGCCGAATCGGCATGCCACTTGACGACCACGGCGACCGTCACCGCCTGAAAATGCTTGAGTGGTTTTGGGTTTGGCGCCTCTATTGACAGGAGATACAGTGTATAAAGTTTTATGAAAAAAAGTGCGTCACTTTGCGGTTTTTGTATGGTGCTGGCCTCGGTTGGATTTAGTTGCAATCATGATGGAAACGGACATAAATGATGGCATTTTGGCTGATTTTTGGCAGACAGTGGCTCAGAATCAGATGACGAAGTAATGGACGACGACGACGACGACAGACTTGAAAGAGGTGGGCCAAAATCACGGTAAAAATGAATAACTAATATTAATAACAGTTAACGTTTACTCTTCCTGGCCCAATGGCAAAGTGCAAATTAACGTATATTCACTTATTTTCCTAGGCTATAGCGTAAATAGCGTTAGAACTGTTGGAGTGAGTAATGTAAATTTCTAGAAAATGGATCCCTTTTAATAGGATTGACCAAATCCCACCCCTGGACTGGGTCAAAAACGTCAAGTGAAAATGTACAATTATTAGTAGTTTGTTGGGTAATATTTGTATTCATTGGAAACAGCAAGTTGATGTATAGATATAGCATAGAAATTTTAACATTTACCCATAGCGGTTGTGCTGTTTAGCGTTAACAGGCTGAAAATGCACTCTTAGTCTGCAAGCTTCCAAAAGAATAGCCTTTGTATTCGAAAACCCTCATAAGTCGTATTATGCAAGCATAGTTGGGGAATTCACATTCACAATCCCACATTAAAACGAACATTTATCTAGATAACGGAAAGTTTTGGAGAGTGGATGGAATCTGCCATATTATTTTTTTCAGCACACATATTCATTTTATGATGACCCCCCTGTGGCCTGTGTGCACATGCAGCAAAGTAGCATTGAGATATTGTATTTACAAATGCGATCGAGATTAATCCTCCTTGCTCTTGTATTTTTCTGTTGCAGCTTCACGACCTACCAAGGTGATAGCCGACCGAGATCAAGGAGGACGACAGGAAAGTTAGATTTCTCCGATCTGGTTGGAGCGACGATTTAGACCATTACGAGTGTGGGACTGTGCAGTTCGCACTGGAAATTCTGGCTCCCACCGGCGACTTTGCCACACTGCTTCGGCAGTAGAGATCTTCAAAGCCGTATTTTTGTCAACTTGTGTGGAATATGCTCGTCGACGAGACTAACAATCGCTATGCGCAGCAAACAATAGAATCAATTCCTGATGGGAACAATTATCCTGGCACCCAACCAACATTCCAGAAATGATGGCATTTGTGGCACCTTCTCATTGCTATGGGCATAAACAAATCCTCTCAATACAAAGATGTACTGGTCGACATCTGAAATTCCTCACATCCCATTCTATCCGTCGATCATGTCCCGTAATCGGTTCAGTTCAATTCCTTCGGTTCCTCCACATCTCACAAATAACCAAATTCCTCGTGGAGTTTGGCTAAACGGGACAAACTTTCCAAAGTTCGGACCTTGATAGAAGTCCTCGTCCAGAAGTTTCTCAACCTGTATAACCCTATAAGTGAGAATCTGTCTCCAGACGAGTATGTTGAAATTCAAGGGACGGCTTTGAGTTTTGTTCAGTACATGCCTAACAAACCTATCAAACAGGGGGTATTAAAGCCTTCTCCTTGAACGAGTCCAAAACAGGATACACGTAAAGTTGGAAGATCTGTACAAGGAGCTACGACACCCAAACTGTTGTGATGCAGACGTGAGATTAAATTCATCAGACTGCCATCCACCAAACCCAACAGTTGCAGTGAAAAGTCGTCATTGATCTGGTCCATGGACTTGAGAATAAGGGACACGTAATATATTGTGATAATTACTATACTAGCCCAGCTCTTTGTTAGCTAAACTTGCTAAACTAGGTAGTTCGGATGTTGTGGAACTGTTCAATTTTACACTAACACGAGGAATACCCCAGGCCGCAAACCCAAAAAACCATAAAAATGAAGAAAGGAGATGACCCATTTTTTTTTGGGTGAAAGGATTGGCAATTGTGTATTCGTTTGGCAAGACAAAAAAATCTGTAACACTTTTACCCAACTAATGTAGGCAACACTGATTTGTCCAAAAAGCAAATTCGGTGTAATAAAAGCACAAGTGGATTTTGTGATGTTATGAAGCCCAATTGTATTGAAGATTACAACAAAAACATGGGTGGAACTGATCTTGCCAACCAATGTTTTCAGTACTACTAAATCATAACACATGAAGCTTGAAATGGTGGAAAAGAGTTTTTTTCCATATGCTGAATATCTGTATTGTCAATAGCAGAGTAATATTCACCAGCATAGCAGGAACAAAATATGTCAGTAATCTTGATTTTCGTATAGAGGATTTGTACAGGGCTTGCTGTTGGGTTTGGGGTACCCAACGCAACCAAGTCAATTGAGAATACCATATTCCTATTGAGTTGACAGGGCAACAGCACCTATCCTGGCAAAACCCCTAAAATGGAAAGAAATCAGCGACTTATTGTTTGCAGTAACCGAAAATTTGTAAGGCAATGAAAACAAACAAAGATGATCTCAGGTAAACAATGTGCACACACCCTATGTGCATAGTTCCTTGCTTTGAGAAATACCACATCACTTGATTTTAAATCTATATTATTTGCCTTAGCCGTTAACTTTCTCTCTCTGTTCATCGTGTTGGGAATGGTCAGACAAGCCGCGAGATTACAGTCCAAACCAACATTGGAATTGGGTGTGGGGAATGAGAGGGGTGTAATTAGCATGGATTGTGATGAGTGTTACACTGAATACAAGTAAATGGTTCATTTCAAGTAGATAATCCAAAAAAATCCCCAAAATCTCATCATCAAGTTGTTTTTCACTAATGGAAAAAAAATTCATACCTGTACCGTATTTGCATGAAATCACCCATTTGTATTACTTTACTTTAGTGTAAATACTGGATCCAAATATTTAATTGTTTTGCTTTTAATTTCTTACAAAATCTACCAGATTAGTCCAAACCAACATTGAATTGGTGGGGGGTGTTAGCACATTGGATTATGATGTATTTACACTGAATACAAGTAAATGGTTCCATTTCAAGTAGATAACCAAAAACAATCCCCAAAATCTCATCCAAGTTAAAGCTTTTTTCACATGGAAAAAATCTTATACCTGTAAATTGCAGTATTGCATGTAAATATCACCCATTTGTATTACTTTACTTTAGTGTAAATACTGATCCAAATATTAGCTTTTGCACAATGTTTTCCTCTCTTTGTATACTCATTTACATAAGCAAATGAGAAAGTTAAAACAATAATACTCTATTCCTCCGTGTGAGGGGCGCACTTCAATGAAATTGTGAAAAATCCACTGGGTTGCTGAAGTGACATTGGGCTCCTAATTACTGTGGTAAAGAAGGGTAATCTCTGCCATAACTGACTGGTAATGAAAGGGTTAATAGAGCATGCTGTGGTAAGGGAGGGCTATGCCTTACAGAAGTGGCTGGAACTGGAAAGTGTTAATAAATAGCTGATTTAGCTAATGTATTCATAGTGGCATTGTTCTGTGATAATTATTATTAATGATGTTTACATTACTTCACTCATTGTTCAGACAACATATTGTTTGTTAACCCCTCAAACTAAAAAAAAAAAATAAATAAAAAATGTAGGAAATATGTTTTCATAAGTGGCACTCATGCGACTATCTTTTGAGGTGTGAGTTCTTAAAAGAACTGTTTGGTTTCAACCAAGTTGTTCTTTAAGAACCCACACAACTTAGAAAGATATTAGTCACATGGTTACCACCAAACTTTATCGTGTCATTCCACTATGCATAGCCTGAAGTGTTATTTATCACTAAATTACTGGAGTTAGGTTATTCCTTGCAAAAGAGTGCCAAAAGGGCTTGGTGACTTAGTCATATAATTATGTCTAAATTGTAATACTTTTGTGTTTTTGTGCCAAGAATAAACACTGATGAATAAAAACGCTAAATCACACCACAGTTTTTGGTTTTTATTTGCTAAATTTTTATTGTTTTTGACTTCTGTTTTATATTTCCACATTTAGGACCTACTCTCACAAAACCATAAAACAAGTCATATTTTGTTGGAGATTAAGTTTCTGGTACCAGATGGAAAAGAGGAACAACGTTTAGCTTTTAAATTTGACACCAGAATTATTGTTATTTAATGTTCAGTATGGAATTGGTTTCATTCAGCTCAGCGAAAACTTGAGCACTTGCCCATTTTCTGTTTTCATGGTTTATCAGAGGAATTGCAGATTTTACCAATTCGACCGATGTTTGTTCTGCAAAATAAACAAAACAACACGGTGAAAGATAAAGACGATTAATGTCACTAAATCCACCCAAAACTGCACAAATACTAAATTCACTAAATTTTCACCCCATTTTTATTTCATCCGGTCATAGTACAAAAATCAAGTAATGCAGCGACTTTTTTTATTTTTGTTGAAACAGAGTCACATTTATTAGTTACATTAATTAATTACATATGTTGCATTTTTTCGTTTGTTGAACTGGAAATACCTAGCAGCAGCAGGTCCAAACAAAAAGGAAAAACTGTTAATTACCAGTACAATTGTATAATTGAGCAATCTCTGGATCCAGAAACTAAGTAATGAGTCATTTTTTAAATATTTAATATCTGAAGGGCATTACCGTCATAGCTTTTTGGTTACACTGGGCCCCAACACCAATTTTCTAAACAAAGTCTATTTTAACAATATACCCAATCCAAAAAGAAAGTCCTCCCTTATACTTTTTTGTTCTAATTCACAAACTATTGAGAGCACTTTTTTTTTTTTGGGGGCTATTTTTTTGGTTGGGTGTATATCAGTTTAAGTATACACCATTTGCAAACATAAAAAGAACTAGTGAATTATTATGAAATACCTTACTTTACTGTAAGAAGTGAGTAACAGTCTCCAGCATCTTGTAGAAACTAACGGCACATGCTGTGCTGTGGGCCTCAAGAAAAATTGGAATTATGTATCCAAATTTTCCAACGATTGCCGGCCCGGCAACTCATTGGAAAAACCCAACATTTTCAAACACTGACCACAAGAGCTACCAAGAACATGCATTTTTATTTTGGAGGGGGAGGGGGGGGATTTTCTAGAATCTATGTACAAAAATCTTTAAAACAGGTCACCGTCACAATATTTACATTTATAATATGAACTTCCCTAACCCATCCATGTTCCGAAGAAATTACAGCAAAGCAAATGGTGTATACTACCTTTTTAAACCATGTAAATGACAAAGCGCATTTGGACATGTTGCACCATACATAAACACTGTAAGTAGACAAATGAAAAAGTGGTCATGAATATTACATTTTAAATAATTCATTCAAGATGCATTATTTGACTTAATCACAGACAATGTTTTGTTCATAGTATTTCTAATATCAATTCACATAACAAACAAATTAAACTCATTGACAACATGTATGGGCGGGCGCGGACGTGTGTGTGAATCTAAAGAGAGAAGGCGATCATCAAATTATTTTTGGATTGGTTATAAATTATTTTAATAGTTTCTAGTACTGGTTTGATTTGTTTAAAAATTCTAATACGTGTCATTCCAGATGAACTCAACCAGAGAACTTAAAATTTGAGTTAGTCACCACGGGACCTCTGGGCGAAGTTCATATGGAATGACCCATCTTCTAATTCTTAACAACTTCAAACCATTTTGAAAATCTTTGGTTTGAAATCGTCTTCATTGGGATGTTTAATTATTATCCTTATTGGCTATTTTTATTGGCTAAATTTTATTTGTTTTGACTTCTGTTTTTTACATTTCCACATTTGTGTGACCTACATCTCCACAAAACCATAAACAAGTCATATTTTGTTGAAATTAAGTTTCTGGTAAGCAGACAAGGAAAGAGGACAACGTTTAGCTTTAAATTTGACACCAGAATTAGTTGTATATATGTTAATTTCAGTACATGGGTGGTTTTCATTCAGCTAAAGGAAAACTTGAGAGCACTCTTTCTTGTTTTCATGGTTTATCAGAGGAATTGCAGGATTTTACCAATTGACCAATGTTTGTTCTTGCAAAATAAACAAAAATAACACGATTGTAGAAAGATAAAGAGAGATTAATGTCACTAGAAATCCACCCAAAACTGCAAATACTAAATTCACCAAATTTTCACCCCATTTTATTTCATCCGGTCATAGCACAAAAGAAATCAGCATAAAGCGACTTGTTTTTGTTTTCGTTGAAACAGGTCACATTTATTAGTTACATTAATTCATTACTACATATTTGCATTTTTCGTTTGTTGAACTGAAATACCTAAGCAGCAGTCCAAACAAAAGGAAAAAACTTTGTTAATTCACTAGTACACCCATAATTGACAATCTCGATCCAGAAACTAAGTAATGAGTCATTTTTTTTTTTAATATTTAATATCAAGGGGCATTACTGTCTATTTTTTGGTTACACTGGGGCCCAACACCAATTTTCTAAACAAAGTCTATTTAACAATATACCCAATCCAAAAAGAAAGTCCCTCCCTTATACTTTTTTGTTCTAATTCACAAAGCTATTGAGCACTTTTTCTTTTTTTGGGGGCTTTTCATTTTTGGTAATTGGGTCAATATATCAGTTTAGTATACACCATTTGCAAACATAAAAAAGAACTAGTGAATTATTATGAAATACCTTACTTTACTGTGAAGTGAGTAACAGATCTCCAGCATCTTGTGAAATAACGGCATTGATGCTGTGCTGTGGTCCCATCAAGAAAAGTGGAATTATGTATCAATTTTTCAACGATTGCCGGCCGGGCAATCATTGGAAAAAACCAACATTTTCAAACACTGACCACAAGACTACCAGAACAGCATTTTTATTTTGGAGGGGGATTTTCAAGAATCTATGAACACAAAACTTTAAAACAGGTCACCGTCACAATATTTACTATAATATGAATCCTTAACCATCCATGTTCCGAAAATTACAGCAAAAGCAAATGGTTGGTATACTACCTTTTAAACCACCAAATGACAACGCATTTGGACATGTTGCACATACATAAACACTGCTATAGCAGACAAATGAAAAGTGGTCATGAATATTACATTTTAAATAATTCATTCAAGATGCATTATTTGGACTTAATCACAGAACAATGTTTGTTCATAGTATTTCTTAATATCAATTCCATAACAAACAAATTAAACTCATTGACAAATATGTGGCGGGGTGCATGTGTAAATCTATCATCAAATTGTTTTGGATTGGTTATAAATTATTTTAATAGGTTCTAGTACTGGTTTTGATTTTGTTTAAAAATTCAATACGTGTCATTCGACATGAACTCAACCAGAGAACCCAACATTTGGAAGTTAGTCACCACGGGACCTCTGGATGAGTTCATATGGAATGACCCATGTACAATTGTAACAACTTCATACCATTTGAAAATCTTTGGTTTGAAATCGTCTTATTTTGGGATGTTTAATTATTATCCTTATTGGCGGCTATTTTCACTAGGGTATAATGAGACATCGGCTGTTTCAGTAATCGGCAGAAATGGACCTTTGTTTTCCTTAAGATTTTGTTTAGTAACTTTTCAAGTACACAATATGTTAATGGCTTGAGAGCAGAGAATCAACTCGCCGAGTATGCAATTGTATCAGTTTGTGACCAGTGGCAATCCTCACAAGAATTACTACTACTACTTTGGTCATGAGGGTAGTAATTTTAATTCTAACAATAGTCATTTATAAAATGCAATGATTGCATTGGTAGTGCCCTCATTTAAATCATCTTCATTAATATTATCCAGTATGTAAATGTGCAAAGCAAAGGGACATGCAGGTATATCCTTTTGTTATTACTTTGAAATTTGATATGAAAATGCACAAATGTGTTCCACCTTCAACAGACATCATCTCTCAATCTTGTGTTCATCTACAGAGCCACCACTAATGTGTAAACCAAGGGCTGCTTTCCACTGCAAAATGTGGGAGCGTCTCCTTATCAAAAAGTTAGATCTCTTTGGTATAATGACTCTTGGTTTTGATATGGACTGTTTGCCCTTCTAATAAAAAGCAGCATATCATTCCGCGCAATACTTATGCAGTACAACAAAAATCGTTAAGAAACACAAGCTCACTTATTTTCTGCTCCAACCTAGGCAAATGTACCTGTCACTGGATTGGTGAAGGTTTTGAATAATGTTATTTAATGAATTCAATCGAAAAGTTTTGCCACAATTTACTGTTTGGTTACATTCATGTTTCTGTATTTCCTCTCCATACTACGATATACAAATGTACTTGCCGGTATCTCAATTTTATTTTGAATCAATATTTCTGCAGGCTTTAGTACAGCTACTCCATTGCACTACAGCCAGACTGGGCAGCTTGGTGAAGGAGTTCAATTCACGTGAGAGGTTAGCCCGTAGCTCCCATGCATTCTGTGAAAACATAATTTGAGACAGTCCGTATTATAAATATGACTGATTGGATTATATTTTGACACTTGGTAGTCAGGGAATGGAAGGGAAGTGGGGGTAAGGTCTTCCAAAAAGTTAAAGTACAAACAAAACAGGGACAATGAGAGGGGTCTACGACTGCAGGTATCTACAAAGCCGAGTGAGTGGGTGGGTAAACAACAAATGCATTTTCTTTGGCTGTCACGCAGACAAGGGAGAATATACAATGAATTGCAATCACGTGACAGTGACAAATTATGTACAAGCCATGTTTTGCACAATAGAAAGAGTGCTTAAACTTCCTTGTACTAATTCCAGCTAGGAACTCAACTATAAATAATGGGACAGAAACTTGTGCAGTAACTGTATGGAACAACCATATCTGAAACTATTTTTCTGCCACTTTCTCGTCATATCTAACTCTATATTACCATCAATCATTGTAAATGCGAGTACAAATGTGATTTCAGCAGAGATAAATTCAATATGGTGTGCACATTTGACAATGATTTCTGAGACCCCTCGTAGACTTTTGCACACAGTTCAATGATGGTGGCGGCACACTGCCGATTTTTGTATCAACATTTGTTAGTTTTTAAAGCGCAACAGCATTAAACTTACGAGTTGGTGAAACTATATCGTGCTTCTTTTGGAGTCCATGTGTTTAGAAAAAGCAAAAGCAAAAACCACTAATAGATGTAAACTAGGCCTATATCATGCATAATTAGTACCATCTTATGAACCAGCGTCACTGCAGACGTCTCGTTTGTTTACATGTGAAGCGCCCTCTTCGTTACTCAACGGATGGCTGAAAACTTTTATACAAAAGGTACGCATTGTCGTTTTATTTCATTGGACATGACACTGGAAGGTTTCACTGAATCCGGCGAAGAGTCCACATAAAAGTGTTTCCAAGTCCAAAATAGATTATGTATAAAGGCCTACAAATATCAATTTGTACATGACGAACCTAAATATGCAACTGATATACAATAATTATGCATTATAACATACCTGTATCACTTTTGGCCACCCTATTTCATAATAGATCGAGTGAGGTCAGTGCCCTTCCGACTTCTGTAGATAAGCGAAGTAAATAATAGTATCAAATGATAATAATAATATAAAATAATAAATATATAATATATCCAACTAATAACAATAATATCATATAATAATAATAATAACCTTAATAATAATAAAGATTTTGTATACAACATACTGCTGGGTACTCAAGGTATGGAAACAAAAAACATGAATACAAACAATATGCAATGATATCATAGGGAGAAAATTGTATGTACATCAGTTTGCAAACGCGTCCTGAATCCCTTCTGTACCTAACATTTACATCATGCGAAGTAGGTCTCACGGTGAATATCTAAGACAGGAAGCAGCATGCAGTGCAACATGTCCAAATACATTGTGACTACAGTCTGCTACGACTGCTGTATTTATGTGTAAAATGGCGATCATGGCATTATTTTGATCGGTTGAAATGATTAACTGACAATATACTGCCAATAATCCACGAATTTGATTGAATGCTTTATTGTCCTATGAGTCTTACATCTAAGTCTCACACAAATCTTCCATTCTCTCAAGAAAAAAAACCTTCAATGTGAAACATCTGTCATTATAGTGGATGCTTGTAAATATTCAAACATTCTATAAGGTTGGCCCAATACGAGCGCCTGACGGTGATTGGATATACACCAGGGTTACTTGAAAAACAAACGAGTAAAGGTTGACGGTTTACCATTTTTAAAGTAAAAAGACTATTTTAAAGACTATCAAAATCTTACTAGAGAATACCAAATGGTAGACCGTGTGCATGTTTCTAATACCTGGGTTGATGCTAAGTATATGGTAAAGTGGTAAACCGTTCACACTTTACCAGGGGACCAGCCTAGGAGTCCCTTTTGAAAATTGCATGTGTGCTAACGCATGCCCAGCCCATTGCATTCACGCTGCCCTATATATACTGGGGTTGCAATTTTACAGTGTATTACTATTCGTCGGTGGCAAATCATTTTGACAACTGAGCAGCAGAGACAGTGAAGGAAATCGGATAACCGGGGCAAGCGAATTCGAATCGTGGAAGATGCGATACAGGTAAATTAGGTGCCTCTCTACGGCTTGACCATTTTTTCTTTCTCATTCCACAGAGTGACTACAGACCATGTTGCATTTCTTTATTGCCCTGTGTATGTGGTTCAAAAATGAATTGCTCTGTAACCACAATCTGCACAACATAATGGGATGCGCCAATAAAGTATACCAAAGCATGCTGTGGTAAGGAGGGGGTAGGCTACTGCCTTGCAAAGGCTGGTACTGAAAATGGTTAATAAAGCTAGCTGATTTAGCTACTGTATTCATAGTGCATTGTTTTACGATAATTGTTATTCATTATGTTTACATACTTGACTCTCATTGAAGTTCAGACAAATATTGCTTGCATGTTAACTGCCAACGTTTAGCTTTTAATTTGACACCAGAATTATTATGTTAATTTTTAGTACGGGTGGTTTCACGTTCAGCTAAAGGAAAACCACTTTTGAGATAAACATGTTTAAAATTGAGCATTTTTGTTGTTTTTCATGGTTTATCAGAGGAATTGCACGAAAAAAAAAACTGGGTGAAAGATAAAGAGATTAATGCCACCAAGTCCAAACAAAACTGCAAATACAAAATTCCAAAACATTTTCACCCCGTTTTTATTTTATCCGGTCATTGGCGCAAAATCTGCCTGTGCGACTTGTTTACGGTTGCCTTCACATTAATTAACCCTTTCGATCCCACGGGCTCTAAAAGAGCCAACTGTTGTGATACGCTTCCTTCCCGTGGGCTCTAAAGGGTGCTGGAATCGGCATGCCCATGTGACGACCACGGCGACTTAAATCACCACCTGAAAATGCTTGAGTGGTTTTGTGGGGTTGGCGCCCTCTATTGACCCAGGAATGCAGTTAAGTATAAAAGTTTATGAAAAGAAAAGTGCGTCACTTTGCGGTTTTTGTATGGTGCTAGCGTCCAGTTGAATTTAGTTGCAATCATGATGGAAACGGACATAAATGATTGCATTTTGGCTGAGATTTTTGACAAGTGGACAGTGGCTCAGAATCAGATGACGAAGTAATGGATGACGAAGTAATGGATGACGACGACGACGTTGAACTTGAAGAGGTAGGCCAAAATCACAGTAAAAATGAATAACTAATATTAATAACACTACAGTTAACGTTACTCTTCCTGGCCCAATGGCAATGCAAATTAACGTAATTCACTTATTTTCCTAGGCTATAGCGTAAATAGCGTTAGAACTGTTGGAGTTGAGTAATGTAAATTTAGAAAATGGATCCCTTTTAATAGGATTGACCAAATCCCCACCCCCTGGACTGGGTCAAAAACGTCAGAAGTGAAAATGTTACAATTATTAGTAGTTTGTTTAAGGGTAATATTTGTATTCATTGAAACAGCAAGTTGATGTGTATAGATATAGCATAGAAATTTTAACATTTACCCATAGCCGTGGTCGTGCTGTTTAGCGTTAACAGGCTGAAAATGCACTCTTAGTCTGAGGCTTCCAAAAGAATAACAGTTTTGTTATTCGAAAGGCCCTCATAAGTTGTATGTTATGCAGAAGTTGGGGAATTCCACATTCACAATCCCACATTAAAAACGAACATTTATCTAGATAAGCGAAGTTTTTGGAGAGTGGATGGAATCTGCCTATTTTTTTTCAGCACAATATTCATTTTGCGCATAGACCCCCTGTGGCCTGTGTGCACATGCAGCAAAGTAGCATTGAGATATTGTATTTACAAATGTATGATCGAGATTAATCCTCCTTGCCTTGTTTTTTCTGTTTGCAGCCGACCTACCAAGGTGATAGCCGACCGAGAGATCAAGGAGGACGACAGGAAAGTTAGATTTCGATCTGGTTGGGAACTAACCGAGACCATTACTTAGTGAGACTGTGCAGTTCACTGGAAATTCTGGCCCACCGGGCGCACTTTGCCACACTGTCGTGGCAGTAGAGATCTTTCAAGCTGTATTTTGTCAACTTCAGTAGTGAATATGCTCGTCGACGAGACTAATCGCTTTATGCGCAGCAAACAATAGAGATCAATTCTGATGAACAACAATTATCCTGGCACCCAAACCCAACATGTTCCAGAAATGATGGCATTTGTGGTGCACTTCTCATTGTTATGGCCATACAAACAAATCCTCTCAATACAAGATGTACTGAGGTCGACATCTGAAATTCTTCACATCCCATTCTATCCGCGATCATGTCCCGTAATCGGGTTCAGTTCAATTCTTGGTTCCTCCACATCTCAAATAACCAGAAATTCCTCGGAGGCCTTTGGCTAAAAACGGGACAAAATCTCTTTCCAAAGTTAGGCCCTTGATAGAAGTCTCCCTCGTCCAGAAGTTTCTCCATACCAACTGTAAACCCTCATGCAGAATCTGTCTCCAGACGAGAGGTATGTTGAAAATTAAGGGGACGCTTTGAGGTTTTGTTCAGTACATGCCTAACAAACCTATCAAACGGGGTGGTAAAGCCTTCTCCTGAACAGAGTCCAAAACAGGATGCCACGTGTGCTTTGGAAACTGTACACAGGAGCCGACGACACCCAAACTGTTTGTGATGATGCAGGCGTGATTTCAATTCATCAGACTGCCATCCACCAAACCCAACAGTTGCAGGAAAAGTCGTCATCGATCTGGTCCATGGACTTGAGAATAAGGGACACCGTAATATATTTGTGATAATTACTACTACTAGCCCATTGCTCTTGTAGCTAAACTTGCTAAACTAGGATTCGGATGTTGTGGAACTGTTGATTTACACCACACAGGAATACTCCTGCGTCGCATAAACCCAAAAAACCATAAAATGAAGAAAGGAGATGACCCATTTTTTGGGGGTGAAAGGTTGGCAATTGTGTATCGTTTGGCAAGACAAAAAATCTGTAACACTTTTAACTAATGTAGGTAACACTGATTTGGTTGTCCAAAAAAGCAAATTCGGTGTAATAAAAGCATCAAGTTAAGGATTTTGTGATGTTATGAAGCCCAATTGTATTGAAGATTACAACAAAAACATGGGTGGAACTGATCTTGCCAACCAATGTTTTCTAGCACTACTAATCATACACACAGAAGCTTGAAATGGTGGAAAAGAGTTTTTTCCATATGCTTTCGAGATATCTGTATTGTCAATAAGCAGGTAATATTCACCTCAGCACAGCAAGGGAACAAAAATGTCAGTTGCAATCTTTGATTTCTCGTATGCTAGGGATTGGTACAGGGCTTGCTGTTGGGTTGGGAACGAACGTGCTTGTAAACAAGTCAATTGAGATACCATATTCCTATTGAGTTGACAGAGGCAACAGCACTATCCCTGGCAAAACCCCAATGGAAAAGAAACGCGACTGCATTGTTTGCAGTAACCGAAAATTAGGCAGGCGAAAACAAACAAAGATGATCTGCCAAACAATGTGCACACCTATGTACATAGTTCCTTGCTTTGAGAAATACCACATCACTTGATTGTAAATCTATATTATTTAGCTTAACCCCCGTTCAATGTTGGGAATGGTCAGACAGAAGCCGCAGATTACAGTCCAAACCAACATTGAATTGAGAGAATTGGGGGGGGAATGAAAATCTGTTAGCGCTATGGTGGATTGTGATGTATTACACTGAATACAAGTAAATGGTTCATTTCAAGTAGATAACCAAAAAATCCCCAAAATCTCATTCATCCAAGTTGTTTTCACATAAAAATCTTATAATTTGCAAATTGCATTTGCATGAAACCCATTTGTATTACTTCTTTACTTTAAAATACTGATCCAAATATTTAATTGTTTGTTTTTACACTACAAAATCTGCAGATTAGTCCAAACCAACATTGAATTGGGTGGGGGTGTTGGTATGGATTGTGATGTATTTACACTGAATACAAGTAAATGGTTCATTTCAAGTAGATAACCAAAAACCTGCATCTCATCCAAGTTGTTTCTTCACATGGAAAAAAAATCTTATACCTGTACCGTGATTGCATGAAATATCACCCATTTGTATTACTTTACTTTAGTGTAAATACTGATCCAAGCTAATTGTTTTGCTTTTTACACTTACAAAATCTTGCCAGATTAGTCCAAACCAACACATTGAATTGGAAGTGTTAGCATGGATTGTGGGTATATTTTGAATACAAGTAAATGGTTCATTTCCAAGTAGATAACCCAAAAAACAATCCCCAAAATCTCATCAGAGTTGTTTTCACATGGAAAAAAATCTTATACCTGTACCGTGTTGCATGAAATATCTTATTTGTATTACTTTACTTTAGTGTAAATACTGATCCAATATATTTAGCTTTGCAACAATGTTTTTTTCCTCTCTTTTGTATACTCATTTTACATACAAATGAGAAAGTTAAACAATGTTCAATTCCTGCCGATGCAGGGCACTTCAATGAAATATTGTGAAAAATCCACTTGGTGCTGAAGTGACATTGGGCTCCTAATTACTGTGGTAAAGAAGGGTAATCTCTGCCATAACTGGCTGGTAATGAAAAGGGTTAATAGAGCATGCTGTGGTAAGGAGGGCTATGCCTTACAGAAGTGGCTGGAACTGGAAAGTGTTAATACAATAGCTGATTTAGCTAATGTATTCATAGTGCATTGTTCTGTGATAATTATTTATTAATGATATTTACATATTTCACTCATTGTTTGTGAACCAAAATATTGTTTGTTACCAACCCTCCAAACCAAAAAAAAAAAAAAAAATAAATAAAATGTGTGTAGAAATATAGTTTTCATAGTGGTACCACTGTCGACTATCTTTCTTGAGTTGTAGGTTCTTAAAAGAACCGTTTGGTTTCAACCAAGGTTGTTCTTTCAGAACCTACACAACTTGTGAAAGATATTAGTCACATGGTGCCACCTCAAACTTTATCGTGTCATGTTCCACGCCTATGCATAGCCTGGAAGTGTTATTTATCACTAAATTACTGAGTTAGAGTTATTCACTTGCAAAAGAGTGCCAAAAGGCTTGGTGACTTAGTCATAATTATGTCTAAATTGTGTAATACTTTTGTGTTTTTGTGCCAAGAAATAAACATCAGCATGAATAAAACGCATAAATCACACCACAGTTTTTGGTTTTTATTTGCTAAATTTTTATTGTTTTGACTTCTGTTTTACATTTCAATATTTCCAGTATTCTCTCTCACAAAACCATAAACCAAAGTCATATTTTGTTGAGATTAAGTTTCTAGTACAGATGGAAAGAGGACAACGTTTAGTTTTAAATTTGACATACCAGAATTATTGTTATATTAATTTCAGTATGGGTGGTTTCATTCAGCTAAAGGAAAACTTGAGCACTTTTTTCTGTTGTTTTCATGGTTTATCAGAGGAATTGCAGGTACTTGCTCAATTGACCGATGTTTGTTCTTGCAAAATAAACAACAAAAATAACACGGTGAAAGATAAAGAGATTAATGTCACTAAATCCACCCAAAACTGCAAATACTAAATTCACTTTAAATTTTCACCCCATTTTATTTTCATCCGGTCATAGTACAAAAACTGAAGGTATATTTTGACTTTGTTTTGTTTTTGCTGAAAGCAAGGTCACATTTTATTAGTTACATTAATTAGTACTTACATATTTGCATTTTTCGTTTGTTGAACTGGAAATACCTAGCAGCAGGTCCCAACAAAAAGGAAAACTGTTAATTACCAGGTACACCATAATTGACGATCTCTGATCCAGAAACTAATGTAATGAGTCATTTTTAAATATTTAATATCAAGGGCATTACAGTCGCTATTTTTTGGTTACACTGGGCCCCAACACCAATTTTCTAAACAAAGTCTATTTTAACAATATACCCAATCCAAAAGAAAAGTCCCCTCCCTTTATAATTTTTGTTCTAATTCACAAACTATTGAGCACTTTTTTTTTTTTTTTTTGGAGGCTTTGTTTTTGGTTGCGTGTATATCAGTTTAGTATACACCATTTGCAAAACATAAAAAAAGAACTATAGTGAATTATTATGAAATACCTTACTTTACTGTAAGTGAGTAACAGTCTCCACATCTTGTGAAATAACGGCACATGCTGTGCTGTGGTCCTCAGAAAAATTGGAATTGTCTTGTCAATTTTCAACGATTGCCAGCCGGCAATCATTGGAAAAACCAACATTTTTCAAACACTGACCACAAGACTACCAGAACAGCATTTTATTTTGGAGGGGGAGGGAGGGGATTTTCAAGAATCTATGAACACAAACTTTAAAACAGGTCACCAAATCACAATATGTTACTATAATATGAATCCCCTAACCCATCTCCATGTTCCGAAAATTACAGCAAAAGCGAATAGTGTATACTACCTTTTTAAACATAAAATGACAACGCATGTTTGGACATGTTGCACATACATAAACACTGAAGTAGACAAATGAAAAGTGGTCATGAATATTACATTTAAAATAATTCATTCAAGATGCATTGTTTGACTTAATCACAATTAATGTTTTGTCTCTAGTATTCTTAATATCAATTTCATAACAAACAAATTAAACTCATTGACAAATATGGCGGGGGCGCGGATGTGTGTGAATCTATCGCTCAAATTATTTTAGATTGGTTATAAATTATTTTAATAGTTTTCTAATACTGGTTTGATTGTTAAAATTCCCAAATACGTGTCATTCCCAGATGAACTCAGCAGGAACCCAAAATTTGAGTTCAGTCCTTACGGGACCTCTGGGCGAGTTCATGTGGGATGACCATTTCATATCTAATTCTAACTTCAAAACCATTTGAAAATCTTTGGTTTGAAATCGTCTTATTTAAGGATGCTTAATTATTATCCTTATTGGCTTTATTTTTATTGGCTAAATTTTATTTGTTTTGACTTCATTTTTACATTTCCACATTTGTGACCTACTCTCACAAAACCATAAACAAGTCATATTTTAATTTGAAATTAAGTTTCTGGTACAGATGGAAAGAGGACAACGTTTAGCTTTAAATTTGACACCAGAATTATTGTTATATGTTAATTTCAGTATGGGTGGTTTCCATTCAGCTAAAGGAAAACTTAGGCACTCTTTCTTGTTTTCATAGTTTATCAGAGAATTGCAGGATTTTACCAATTGACCAATGTTTGTTCTTGCAAAATAAACAAAATAACACGGTGAAAGATAAAGAGATTAATGTCCACTAAATCCACCCAAAACTGCAAATGCTAAATTCACTAAATTTTCACCCATTTTATTTCATCCGGTCATAGCACAAAAATCAGCATATGCGACTTGTTTTTGTTTTAGTTGAAACAGGTCCACATTTAGTGGTTACTTAATTCATACTTACATGTTTGCATTTTTTCGTTTGTTGAACTGAAATACCTAGCAGCAGGTCCAAACAAAGGAAAACTGTCAATGATACAAATACACCACCATTGGGCAATCTCTGATCCAGAAACTAAGTAATGGGTCATTTTTAAATATTTAATATCAAGGGCATGCAGTCATTTTTTAATTTACACTGGGCCCAACATAATTTTCTAAAACAAAGTCTATTTTAACAATATACCCAATCCAAAAAGAAAGTCCCTCCCTTACTTTTTTGTTCTAATCACAAACTATTGAGCACTTTTTCCTTTTTTTTTTTTTGGGGGCTGTTTTCAGTTAGTGTATATCAATTTAATATACACCATTTGCAAACATAAAAAAGACTAGTGAATTATTGTGAAATGCCTTACTTGACTGTAAGTGAGTAACAGTCTCCAGCATCTTGTAAAATAACGGCACATGCTGTTGCTGTGGTCCCTCAAGAAAAAGTGGAATTATGTATCAATTTCCAACGATTGCCGGCCAGCAATCATTGAGAAAAACCAACATTTTCAAACGCAACCACAAGACTACCAGAACAGCATTTTATTTTGGGGAGGATTTTCAGAATCTATGAACCTGAAACTTTAAAACAGATTTAATCACAATATTTACTATAATGTGAATCCCTAACCCATCCATGTTCGAAAGTACAGCAAAAGCAAATGGTGTATACTCCCTTTAGCGCAAACCATAAAATGACAACGCATTTGGACATGTTGCACATACATAAACACTGTAAGTAGACAAATGAAAAGTGGTCATGAATATTCATTTTGAATAATTCATTCAAGATGCATTGTTTGACTTAATCACTGAACAATGTTTTTGTTCATAGTATTTCTTATATCAATTCATAACAAACAAATTAAACTCATTGACAAATATGTGGCGGGGGCGCATGTGTATAAATCTATCATCAAGTATTTTTGGATTGGTTATAAATTCCTTTAATAGGTTCTAATGCTGGTTTGCAGTTTATTGAAATTCAATACGTGTCATTCGACATGAACTCAACCAGAAGAACTAACATTTGAGTTAGTCACCACGGGACCTCTGGGCGAGTTCATATGGAATTGACCCATGTACAATTGTAACAACTTCGCCTGTTTGAAAATCTTTGGTTTTGAAATCGTCTTGTTGGGATGTTTAATTATTATCCTTATTGGCTATTTTCACTAGGGTATAATGAGACATCAGCTGTTTCAGTAATCGTCGGCAGAAATGGACCTTGTTTTCCCTTAAGATTTTGTTTAGTAACTTTCAAGTACACAACTATGTTAATGTGCAAAAGCAGAATCAACTCGGGTAATACAATTGTATCAGTTTGTGAACAGTAGCAGCTCACAAGAATTACCTACTACTTTTGGTCATGAGGGTAGTAATTTTAATTTAACAATAGTCATTTATAAAATGCAATGATTGCATTGTAGTGCCTCATTCGTCATCTTCATTAATATTATCCAGTATGAAATATTACTGCAAAACAAAAAGGACGTGCAGGTATATCCTTTCCTATTCTTTTGAAATTTGATATAGAAATACAAATGTGTTCCACCTAACAGACATCATCTCAATCTTGTGTTCATCTACAGAGCCACCACTAATATAAACCAAGGAGGGCTGCTTTCCACTGCAAAATGTGGGAGCGTCCTTATCAAAAGTTAGATCTCTTACTGTGACTCTTGGGTGCTGATATGGACTGTTTGCCCTTCTAATAAAAGCAGCATATCATTCCAAGGCAATACTGTGCAGTATGAAAAAAATCGTTAGAAACACAAGCTCACTTATTTCTCTCCAACGAGCACAATGTGCCTGTCACTGGATTGGTGAAGGTTTTGGAATAATGTTATTTAATGGAATTCAATCGAAAGTTTTGGGCCACGTTGCTGGCCGGTTATCTTATGTTTCTGTATTTCCTCTCCCCATATGCCGTATACAAATATTGCTTACCGTATCTCAATTTTATTTTGAATCAATATTTCTACCGAGCACAGTACAACCTCCATTACAATTACAACCAGACTGGGCAGCTTGGTGAAGGAGTTCAATTCACGTGAGAGTAGCCCGTGTAGCTCCATGCATTCTGTGAAAACATAATTTGAGACAGTCCGTATTATAAATATGACTGATTGGGACTATATTTTGACACTTGGTAGTCAGGGAATGGAAGGTAAGTGGGGTAAGGGTCTTCCCAAAAGGTTAAAAGTACAAAACAAAACAGGGACAATAGAGGTCTACGACTGCAGGTATCTACAAAGCCGGGTAGAGTGGAGTAAAAGAACAACAATGCATTTCTTGGCCGTGCACAGACAAGGAGAATATACAATAATGTGCAATCACGTGACAGTGCACAAATTATCTTCTAAACCATGTTTTGCACAATAGAAAAATTGCTTAAAACTTCCTTCAATATAATTCCAGCTTAGGAACTCAACTTCATAAATAATAATGGGACAGAAGCTTGTGCCAAACTGTATGGAACAACCACATTCGAAACTATTTTTCTGCCACCACTTTCGTTCATATCTAACCTATATTACCATCAATCATTGTAAATGCGAGTACAAAGTATGTGATTTCAGCAGAGATAAATTCAATATGGTGTGTACATTTGTTATTGATTTCTGAGACCCTCGTGAACTTCTTACTTTGCACACAGTTCAATAGTGGCGGCACACTGCCGATTTTGTATCGCGTTTGGTAGTTTTTAAACGCAAGCAACATTAAACTTACAGTTGGTGAAACTATGTCGATGGCGGAGTCCATGTGCCCAGAAAGCAAAGCAAGCAACCACTCGTAGATGTAAACTGGGCCTATATCAGCCGCCAATTAGTTCCATCGCCGAACCAGCGTCACTGCAGACTATCTCGTTTGTTTACCACATGTGGGCGCCTCTTTTGGTGCTCGCTTGGGCATGCATAGCTTTTTATAAAAAGTTGCGCGTGTCGTTTTTATTTCATTGTTGGACACTGAAGGGTTTTTCTACTGAACTGGCGAAGAGTCCACATAAAAGTGTTTTCCAAGTCCAAAATAGATTATGTATAAAGTACCAAATATCCTTTGTGCATGACGAACCTAAATAATGCAATGATAATTATACAATGAGTATGCATTATAACGTACCTGTATCACTTTTTATTTCTTCATAATGAATCGAGCAAGGTCAATGCGCCCATACCGACTTCTGTAGATAAGCAAGGTGAAATAATAGTATCAAATAATGATAATAATAATATAAAATAATAATATAATATAGAACAATATAATAATATCATACTGTAATATGTGTGTGTGTGGGTTATAGCGCTTTTATATCCACTATACTGGGCACTCAAGGCGCGAAACAAGAAAAAACATGACCCCAAAACAATATACAATGATATCATAGGGAAAAAATTATGTACATCAGTTGCAAACGCGTCCTGAGTCCCTTCTGTGTACCACAACATTTGCATCGACGACGTGGGTCTCGGTGGATATCTATGACGGAACTGACATGCGTGCAACATGTGTCAATGGTTTGTGACTCTACAGTCTGCTACGACTGCTGTAAACATGTGTAAAATTGGCGATCATGGCATTATTTTGATCGATTTGACGATTAACTGATATTATACTTCACCAATAATCCGGGTGGGTTGGTAACTTTATTATCCTATGAGTCTTACATAAGTCTCACAAAGTCTTCCATTCTCTCAAGAAAAAGCCTTCAATATGAAACATCTGTCATTACTCAAATGGATGCTTGTAAATATTCAAACATTCCCTGAGTGCCCAATACACGAGCCTGACGGTGATTGGATGTCCTGGGGTTACCTGGCTCGTGGTGAAGGTTGACCGGTTGCCCATTTTAAAGTAAAAAAGACTAGCACAAAGACTATCAAAATCTTACTAGAGATACCGATAGGTAGACCGTGTGCATGTTTCTAATGGGGTTGGGGAAAAGTATGGTAAAGTGGTAAACCGTTCACCTTTGAGGACCCAAAGCCCTAGAACCCTTTGAAAAGTGCATATGTCCTAACGCATGCTTGACAATGTTCCATTCACTATATATATACTGAAGATTTGCAATTTAGAGTGTATTACTATTCGTCATTGGCAAATCATTTTGACAACTGAGCAGCAGAGAAGGAAGGAAATCGGATAGCAGGGCGACGAATTCGAATCGTGGAAGATGCGATACAGGTGATAATTAGGTGCCTCTCTACTGACATTTTTTCTTTCTCATTCCACAGGTGACTACAGACCATATTTGCATTTCTTGTTGCCCTGTGTGTGTCGGTTCAAAAATGAGTGCTCAACCACAATCACACAACATAATGGGATGCATAATAAAAGTATACCAAAGCCATGCTGTATTATTAAGGAGGGGTGCTATTTCTTGCAAGGCCTGGTACTGAAAATAGTTAATAAAGTAGCTGATTTTGCTTCACTGTATTCATAGTCATTGTTTTACGATAATTGTTATTCATTATGTTTTACATACTTGACTCATTGAAGTTCGAACAAATATTGGCATGTTAGCTGCCAACGTTTAGCTTTTAATTTGACACCAAATTATTATGTTAATTTGGTACCCAGGTGGTTTCCGTTCAGCTAAAAACCACTTTTGAGATAAACACATTTTAAAATTGAGCATTTTTGTTATTTCATGGTTTATCAGAAATTTTTGAAAAAAAACTGGGTGAAGATAAAGAATTAATGCCACCAAGTCCGACAAACTGCAAATACAAATTCGCTGTTTTCACCTTTGCTTTATCCGGTCTTAACATAAAAATCTACTGTGCGACTTGTTTATTAGTTACTTCATTAATTAACCCTGATCACAGGCCTAAAAGAGCCTTTGTTTGTCTGCTAACCCCGTGGGCTCTAAAAGGTGCCAGGAATCGCTTGTGCCGACGACCACGGCGGCAATCCTGCCCTGAAAATGCTTGGGTGGTTTTTGGGTTGGCGCCCTCTATTGTGGGAATGCACGGTGTATAAAAGGTTGCTGAAAAGAAAGTTGCGTCACTTGCGGTTTTGTATTTCGCGTCAGTTAGTTTGTTGCAAAATCATGATGGAAACGGACGCCAAATAATCGCATTTGGTAAGTTTTGGCAGACGGTGGCTCAGATCAGATGACGAAGTAATGGATGACGACGACGACGACGTTGAACTTGAAGGGTGGTAAAATCACGGTAAAGGCGGATAACTAATATTAATAACGGTTAACGTTGCTCTTCCTGGCCCAATAGCGGTAAATTAACGTAATTCCTTATTTTCCTGGGCTATAGCGTAAATGGCGTTAGAACTGTTGGGTTGAATGGCCAGAATTGAAAATGGATCGCACCCAATAGAGTTGAGCTGATCTACCCCTGGACTGGGTCAAAACGTCAAGTGAAAAATGTACAGTATATTGGTTGTTGGGGTAATGTTGTATTCATTGAAACGGCAAGTTGATGCCGATATAGCAACAAAGAGATTTGGCATTTACACCATAGGCCGGTCGTGCTGTTTAGCGCGTTTAACAGGCTGAAAAATGCGCTCTTAGTCTGAAGCTTCAAAGAATAGCCTTTGTATTCGAAAGGCCTCATAAGTCGTATTATACCCAAAGTTGAAATTCCCTTCACAATCCCATTAAAACATTTTACAAATGAGGATTTTGAAGTGGATGGAATCTGCCATATTTTTAACTTTTAATATTCATTTCTTATGACTATTGGCTATGTGCACATGCAACAGTAACATTGAGATATTAGCATTACAAATGTGGTCAATTAATACTTTGTTTTTCTGTTGCAACCGACCTATGGGTGATAGCCGACCGAGATCAGGAGGACGACAGAAAAGTTCGTTTCCGATCTGATTTGGGAACAGCGAAGACCATTCACGAGTGTGGGACGCTGCAGTTCACTGGAATTCTGGCCCCACGGCTGACTTGCCACACTATTGACGGTGAGAGATCTGGCTATTATTTTTTGTCAACTTGTGTGGAATATTAACAGTCGACGAGACTAATAAACTATCTTGGTAAACAATAGAATCATTCCTGATGAACAATTGTCCTGGCACCGGCAACATTCAGAAATGATGGCATTTGTGGCACTTCTACTCATTGCTATGAACAGTAGTCTCATACAAGATGTGCGGTGGCATAATTCTTCACATCCCATTCTATAAGTGATGTATTAAAATAATGGAACGGTTCAATTCTGGTTCCTCATCTCAAGCAAATTCCTCGTAGAGCCTTGGCTTCGCAGGCAAACTTTCCAAAGTTGACCCTTGATGAAGTCCTAAATCCAGAAGTTTCTCAACCTGTATAACCTCATAGAATCTGTCTCCCAGTGAGAGTATGTTGAAAATTCAAGGGCAACAGGTTTTATTTCTGATACATGCCTAACAAACCTATCAAACAGGGTATTAGGCGCTACTCCTGAACGAGTCAAAACAGGATACATTGAAACTGTACACGGGAGCCAGCGACACCCAAACTGTTTAACGATGCTGCAGGCGATAATTTCAATTCATGGGCTGCATCCACCAAAACTGTGATTTACGGAAAAGTGAAATCAGTGATCTGGTCCGCAGGACTTGAGAATAAGGGACACATGTATATTGTGATAATTACTATACCCAGCCCAGCTCTTGTGGCCCCTAAACTTGCTAAGCAGGATTCGGATGTTGGAACTGTTCGTTACACTACAGGGAACTGAACCATAAACTCTGCTTCCACTTGATGGCCAGTTGGATGGTTGAATCTGGTTCATGATAAACTGATGGGTTGTTGTGTGGAAAATTCTATAAAAACGCGATTGGAACTGATCACCTTAAATGTGTTTTCGGTACTACAATCATACTGAAGCTTGAAATGGTGGAAGGTTTTTCATATGCTTTGAATATCTATGTCAATAGCAGGTAATATTCTTTTTCCAACGCATGAGACAAATCGTAATCTTGATTTTCGTATAGGGGATTGTACAGAGGCTTGCTGTTGGGTTGGGGCATGCTGTAACAAGTCCAATTGAGATACTGTATTCCTATTGAGTTGACAGGACCTTGTACTATCTAGCAAAACTAATGGAAAGGCGCGACTGCGACTTGTTTACAGTAACGAAAGTTGGGCGAGCGAAAACAAACAAAGATGATCTGTAAACAATGTACACCCTATGTATATAGTTCCTTGCTTTGAGAAAATACCCATCATGATTGTAAATCTATATTGTTGCCTTCAAACCCCCCCCGTTCGGCCCAGGAATGGTCAGACAAGCCGCGAATTACAGTCCAAACCAACATTGAATTGAAGAATGAGAGATGAATGATAACATGGTTATGATATATTTGCTGAATACCTATGATGAGCTGGTTTATTTCAAGTGAATAACCAAAAAAAAATCCCCAAAATCTCATCAGGGTTGTTTTCGCATGGAAAAAATCTTATACCTATACCGTATTTACGCCAAATCACCCATTGTTACTTTACTTTAAGTATAAATACGATCCAAATATTAATTGTTTTGCTTTACTTACAATCACAGATTAGTCCAAACCAACATTGAATTGGGGGGGTGTGCTATGGTTAGATGTGTTTACACTGAATACAATCGTGGTTGTTTCCAGTAATTCTTAAAAACAATCCCCAAATCTCTCTCGTAAAGTTGTTTTCATAGGAAAAAAAATCTTATACCTGTACAAATATTTGCATGATATACTTATTTGTATTACTTTACTTTGGTGTAAATACTGATCCAAATATTGCTTTTGCACAATGTTTTCCTCTTTGTATACTGTTTTATACAAATGAAAGTTAAACAATCCATCTATTCTGCCCGTTAATGAGCGCCTTCCGTGGTGAAAATCCACTGGTGCTGAAGTGACATTGATACATTACTGTGGTAAGAAGGGTAATCTCTGCCATAACTGGCTGGTAATGATTCGACATGCTGCTGTGGTAAGGAGGAACTGGCCTTACAGAAGTGGCTGGAACTGGAAAGTGTTAATAAATAGCTGGTTTGGCTAATATATTCTGTAGTGCATTGTTCATGATAATTTAATATTAATGATGTTTAACATACGCTTCACTCATTGTTCAAGACAAATATTGTTTGTTAACCCTCAAATAAAAAAATAAAAAAGTAAATGTGAAATATGTTTTCATGAGTAGCTACATCACGATATCTTTGGTTATGGGACTTAAAAAGGCAGTTTTGGTTTCAACCAAGTTGTTCTTTTAGACACCACAGCTTGTGAAGATAGTCACATGGTGCCACCTGTCGATGTCATTCCACTATGCCAGCGGTGTTTGTTGTCACTGCGATTACAGGTTAGGTTATTCCTTGCAAAAGGTGCCAAAAAGGCTTGGTGACTTAGTCATAATTATGTCTAAGTGTAATAC
Source organism: Zoroaster sp. YZ-2022 (assembly GCA_029582265.1). NCBI lineage: Eukaryota > Metazoa > Echinodermata > Asteroidea > Forcipulatida > Zoroasteridae > Zoroaster > Zoroaster sp. YZ-2022. Next base: position 42,751,039 of record CM055822.1, on the reverse strand, counting down.
TTTGTGTTTTTTCCCTGGCAAGAAATAAACGCATAGATAAAACACCAAATCACACCACAGTTTTTGGTTTTTATTGCCTAAATTTTATTATTTTGACTTTATTTTACATTTCACATTGTGACCTACTCTCTAAAACCATAAACAAATCATATTTTGTTGAGATTAAGTTTCTGGTACAGATGGAAAAGGGACAGCAACGTTTAACTTTAAATTTGACACCAGAATTATTGTTATATTAATTTCAGTATGGGTGGTTTCCATTCAGCTAAAAAGAAAACAGGCACTTCTTCATTTCATGGTTTAATCAGGAAGAGGAATTGCAGTTTTACCAATTGACGATGTTTGTTCTTATGAAACAACCATGTACGGTGAAGATAAAGAGATTAATGTCACTAATCACCCAAGCTGCAAATACTAAATTCACTAAAATTTCACTTCCCCATTTTATTTCATCGATGTGACCAAAATCAGCGTGTGCGACTTTTTATTTTGTTGGGCTCAGGTCACATTTATTAGTTACATTAATTAATACTTACATATTTTGCATTTTTCGTTTGTTGAACTGAAATACCTAGCAGCAGGTCCCAAACAAAAAGGAAAAACTGTTAATTACCAATACCATAATTGACAATCTACAGTCCAGAAACTAAGTAATAAGGTCATTTTTAAATATTTACAATATCAAGGCATTACCGTACATTTTGGTTACACTGGGCCCAACACCAATTTCTAAACAAAGTCTATTTTAACAACCCTGCCAATCCAAAAAGTCCCTCCTTATACTTTTGTTCTAATTCACAAACTGAGCACTTTTTTTTTTTTTGAGGAAACTTTTGTTTTGGGTGTATATCAGTTAATCCTGCCACCATTGCAAACATAAAAAGAACTGTGGTGTGTAAAATGCTGCTTTACTGTAAGTGAGTAACAGTCTCCAGCATCTTGTGAAATAACGGCACATGCTGCTGTGGTCCTCAGAAAATTGGGTATGTATCAATTTTTTCAACGTTGCCGACTTGACAATCATTGGAAAATAACATTTTCAAACACTGACAAGACTACCAGAACAGCATTTTTATTTTTGGAGAGGGGGAGGGGGGGAGGGAGTTTAAGAATCTATGAACACAAAACTTTAAAACAGGTCACCGTCACAATATTTACTATAATATGGTCCTAACCATCCATGTTCGAAAATTACAGCAAAAGCAAATGGTGTATACCTTTTTAAACATAAAAGCCAATAGCGCGTTTGGACATGTGCACATACATAAACTTTTCTTAAGTAGACAAATGAAAAGGTGGTCATGAATATACATTTTCGTAATTCAAACAAAATGCATTATTTGACTTAATCACAGACAATGTTTGTTCATATTGTAATAACTATCAATTCATAACAAACCAAATTAACTCATTGGCAAATATAGGCGGGCAGCGGATGTGTGTCAGTCTATCATCAAGTATTTTGGTTTGGTTATAAATTATTTTAATAGTTTCTAGTACACTGGTTTGATTTGTACAGGAACTGTACGTGTCATTCAGACGAATGAACTCAACCAGAACCAAAATTTGGGTTAGTCTTACGGGACCTCTTTGGGCAGTTCATATGGGAATGACCATGTACAATTCTAACGCTTCAAACCATTTGAAAATCTTTGGTTTTTGAAATCGTCTTATTGGGATGTGAGTATTATCCTTATTGGCTTTATTTTTGTGTAAATTTTATTTGTTTTGACTTCTGTTTTACATTTCACATTTGTGACCTACTCTCTGAAACCATAAACAAGTCGCACATTGAAGTGGGTTCTGGTACAGATGGAAGGGACAACGTTTGGCTAATTTGACTGGGGTATTATATGTTAATTTCAGGCATGGGTGGTTTCATTTCAACAAAGGAAGCTTGGGCACTCTTGTTTTCATGAGACATCAGAAGGTGCAGGATTTTGCAATTGACCAATGTTTGTTCTTGCAAATAAACAAAAATAACACAGTGAAAGATAAAGAATTAATGTCACTAAATCCACCCAAAAACTGCAAATACTAAATTTTACTAATTTTCACCCCATTTGTTTCATCAGTCACTGCTTTTAATCCAGCATGTGCGACTTGTTTTGTTTCATTTGAAACAGGAGTCACATTTATTGGATTACATTAACATTCATACTTACATATTTGCATTTTTTTCGTTTGTTGAACTTCAAATACCTAGCAGCAGGTCCAAACAAAAAAGAGCTTCATTAGTACAAAGTACATATAATTGACAATCTCTGAATCCAAGCTGGCCGTAGGTCATTTTTAAATAACAGTATCAAGGGCATTGCCGTCATTTTTGATTGCACTCATTAACTAATTTTCTAATGGTCTATTTACCGTAATATACCCAATCCGAAAAGTCCCTGCCTGCTTTTTGTTCTAATTCACAAACTATTGACTTTTTCTTTTTTGGGGGCTTTGTTTTTTTGATTTGGTGTGTATATCAGTTTAATGTCACATTGCAAACATAAAAAACAATGGTGTAAGCCATACTTGACTGTAAGTGAGTAACAGTCTCCAGCATCTTGGCCAAAATAACGGCACATGCTGTGCTGTGGTCCTCAAGAAAAGTGGGTATGTATCAATTTTCAACGTTATGACCGGCAGTCATTGGAAAACAACATTTTCAAACACTGACCACAAGACTATAGAACAACATTTATTTTGGAGGGGGGGATTTTCTAAGAATCTATAGACCTAGAAACTTTAAAACAGTCACCGTCACAATATTTACTATAATATGAATCCCCTAACCCATCCATGTTCGAAAATTACAGCAAAAGCAAATGGTGTATACTACCTTTTAATGCATAAAATGACAGCATTTGGACACATGTTGCGCATACGCAAACTTGCTGTGGTGAACCAGGCGAGAGTGGTCCCATGAATATTACATTTTAAATAATTCATTCAAGATACGTTATTTGACTTAATCCTGAATGTTTTGTTCATAGTATTTCTTATCAATTCTGCTCATAAATTAAAACTCATTGTTAAATATGTGGCGGGGGGCATGTGTGTAAATCTATCGTAAATTGTTTTGGATTGGTTACATAAATTATTTTAATAGGTTCTCAAATACTGGTTTGATTTATTTAAGTTCAATACGTGTCATTCGACATGAACTCAACAGAGAACCCAACATTTGAGTTAGTCACCACGGGACCTCTGGGCAGAGTTCATATGGAATGACTTCAACCTGAATATATTTCTTCTTTCCATTGAAATCTTTAGTTGAAATCGTCTTATTTGGGATGTTTAATTATTATCACTTATTGGCTATTTTCACCTAGGGTATAATGAGACATCGACTGTTTCAATGTCCTTGAAATGGACCTTGTTTTCCCTTAAGATTTTTGTTTAATAACTTTCAAGTGCACAATATGTTAATGGCAGAGCAGGAATCAACTCGGGTATGCAATTGTATCAGTTTGTGACCAGTAGCAACTCCTGAAATTACTACTACTACTTTGGTCATGAGGTTAGTAATTTAATTTAATAGTCATTTATAAAATACAATGAATTGCATTGTAGTGCCTCGACAATCATCTTCATTAATATTATCCAGTATGAAATGTACCAAAGCAAAGGGACAGCCACGTTATATCCTTTTGTTATTCTTTAGAAATTTGATATGAAAATGCAAAATGTGTTCCACCCTTAGACATCATCTCAATCTTGTGTTCATCTACAGAGCCACACTAATGTAGGCCAAGGGCTGCTTTCCACTGCAAATGTGGGAGCGTCCTTATCGAGATGAATCTCTTGCATAATGACTCCTTGGGTGCTGATGGACTGTTTGCCCTTCTAATAAAAGCAGCATATCATTCAAGGCAATAACGTGCAGTACAACAAAAAATCGTTAAAAACACAAGCTCATGACTGTGCTCAACCCAGGCAAATGTACCTGTCACTGGATTGGTGAAGGTTTGAATAATTGTTGTGAATAATCGAAAAGTTTTGCCACAATTTGCTGGCGGTTATCTTATGTTTCTGTATTTCCCTCTCCCATATGCCGTATACAAATGTACTTACGTATCTCAGTTTATTTTGAATCAATATTTCTCAGGCACAATTCAGCTACTCCATTACAATTACAGCCAGACTGGGCAGCTTGGTGAAGGGTTCAATTCACGTAGTGGCCAAGTATAGCTCCATGCATTCTGTGAAAACATAATTTGAGACAGTCGTATTATAAATATGACTGGTTAGTTATATTTTGACATGGTAGTCAACGGGAATGGAAGGAAGTAGGATGAGTCTTCCCAAAAGTTAAAGTACAAACAAAACAGGGACAATAGAGGTCACCGACTGCAGGTATCTAAAGCCGGTGGTGGGTGGGTAAACTGACAATGCATTTCTTTGGCCGATGCACAGACAAGGAGGTATACAATGGTGCAATCACGTGACAGTGCTACAAATTATGTACAAATATTTTTCAATAGAAGAAAAGTGCTTAAAAACTTCCTTGTACTAATTCCAGCTTAAGAACTCAACTATAAATAATGGGACAGAAACTGTGTACCATTGTATGGAACAACCACATTCGGAGGCTATTTTTCTGCCACTTTTCTCGTCATATCTAACCTATATTACCATCAATCATTGTAAATGCGAGTACAAAATCTGATTTCAGCTTGAGATAAATTCAATATGGTGTGTGCGTTTGACAATGATTTCTGAGACCCCTCGTAGACTTTGCACACAGTTCAATAGTGGCGGCTGCTGCCGATTTTGTATCAACTTGTTTGTTGGTTTTTAAACGCAACAGCATTAAACTTACAGTTGGTGAAACTATATATCGTGCTTCAGGTCCATGTGTAGCAGAAAAACAAAAGCAAAACCACTCAACAGATGTAAACTAGGCCTATATCATGCATAGTTAGTACCATCTTATGAACCAGCGTCACTGCAGACGTATCGTTTGTTTACATGTGAGGCGCCCTCTTTCGTTATCAACGGATGCATGCCAGCTTTTTATAAAAAGGTACGCATTGACGTTTTTACTACATTGGACACTGAAAGGTTTCACTGAACTGGCGAAGAGTCCACATAAAAAGTGTTTCCAAGTCCAAAATAGATTATGTATAAATTACCAATATCACATTTGTACATGACGAACCATGTATGCAATGATAATTATACAATAATTATGCATTATAACGTATGCCTGTATCACTTTTGACCCCTATTTCGCAATAGATCGAGCAAGGTCAGTGTAGCCAAACTGTAGATAAACAGGTAAATAATGGTATCAAATGATAATAATAATATAAAATAATAATATAATATGGGTATAACAATAATATCATATAATAATAATAATAATAATAATAATAAAGATTTATAGCGCACACCGCCATCCACCTGCCTGGGCTCAAGGCGCGGAAACAAAAGAAAAACATGAATACAAACAATATACAATGATATCATAGGGAGAAAATTATGTGCATCGGTTGCAGGCGCGTCCTGAATCCCTTCTGTGTACCACAACACATTGCCACATCATTACGAAGTAGGTCTCAGGCCAGATATCTAAGACAGAAGCGGCATGCAGTGCAACATGTCCAAATGCGTTTGGGCTACAAAGTCTGCCACGACTGCTGTATTTAATGTGTAAAATTATTGATCATGGCATTATTTTGATCGGTTGAAATGATTAACTGACAATATACTTTACCAATAATCCAAGAATTGATTTCAATTAACTTTATTGTCCTAACAGTCTTACATAAGTCTCACTAAGTCTTCCATTCTCTCAAAGAAAAAAACCTTCAATGTGACGGTCTGTCATTATAGTGGATAACATGTAAATATTTAAACATTCCTGAGTACTCCAATACGAGCGCCTGACGGTGATTGGATGTCCTTGAGGGTTGCAAAAACAAACAGTAAAGGTTGACGGTTTTGTTTAAAGTAAAAAAGACTATTTTGAGGACTAATCGAAATCTTACTAGAATGCTGTGGTAGACCGTGTGCATGTTTCTAATGGGGTTGGGGGAAAAGGTATGGTAAAGTGGTAAACCGTTCACTTTGGGGACCAGCCTAGAGTCCTTTTTAAAATTGC
>CM055822.1:42719613-42744442 GCA_029582265.1 Zoroaster sp. YZ-2022 | reverse complement strand
AACCGAGTCAATTGCATTTCAAGCGTAAATGTTCAATTCCTTAAACATGCCTTTATACATAATGCACGACCAGAGCTGGTTTAGATTCACCAACAGAGGTGAAACGTAAGTGAAACGTTTTTAGATATTAGTTTGATCCATCGAAAATCGGGATATCTGATGACCTAATCATGACGTTACAACTCTGGTTTCATCTACGTGTTATGCTCCTTCTAAGTATATGTGAAGTTTACGAAGTTCATGTGAAGTTTGCAAGTATGTATTTTTAGTGAGACAAAGTCTATCCGGAAAAGGAGGAAAAAAAAAAAAAAAAAAACCGAACAAAAACAATAGGTGTTTCGGGTACCGGGTACCCGAACACCTAAAAAAACCGAACAAAAACAATAGGTGCTCGCGCTGTAGCTCGAACACCTAACAATAGGTGCTCGCGCTGTAGCTCGAACACCTAATTACTGAATATTATACGAAAGCTAACTTGGTGCTCTCATTTCAGAGAAAACACCGACAAATATGCATATTTACAGAAATGTTTTGTTTTCATTAAAAATTGTGATTGCTATTCTTCTGACTTTGAGTTGCAGCTTTCAGATGTTGGTGTTTGACATATCTTAACCCTTTCATTACCAGCCAGTTATGTCAGAGAGTACCCTTCTTTACCACAGTAATTAGGAGCCCAATGTCACTTCAGCACCAGTGGGTTTTTCACACAGTGGGAATAGACACTTTTTTAACTTTCTCATTTGTATGTAAAAATGAGTATACAAAAGGGAGGAAAACATTGTGCAAAAGCGAAATAATTTGATCAGTATTTACACTAAAGTAAAGTAATACAAATGGGTGATATTTCATGCAAATACGGTACAGGTATAAGAATTTTTTTTCCATGTGATAAACAATAACTTGGATGAGATTTTGGGGGATTTTTTTGGTTTTCTACTTCGAAATGAACCATTTACTTGTATTCAGTGTAAATACATCACAATCACCACGCTAACACCTACCCCCACCCACCAATTCAATGTTGGTTTGGACTGTAATCTGCAGAATATGTCAGTGTAAAAGCAAATCAATTAAATAGTTGGATCAGTATTTACACTAGTAAAGTAATACAAATGGGTGATATTTCATCAAAAAATACGGTACAGGTATAATTTTTTTCCATGTGAAACAATAACTTGAATGAGATTTTGGGGATTTTTTGGTTTTCTACTTGGAAATGAACCATTTATTTGTATTCAGTGTAAATACATCACAATCCATGCTAACACCCATTCCCCAATTCAATGTTGGTTTGGACTGTAATCTGCGGCTTGTCCGACCATTCCCAACATTGAACGGAAACTGAAAACAAATAGTATAGATTTACAATCAAGTGATGTGGTATTTCTCAAAGCAAGGAACTATGCACATAGGTTGTGTACATTGTTTACAGATCATCTTTGTTTGTTTTCGCCTGCCTAATTTTCGGTTACTGCAAACAATGCAGTCGCATTTCTTTCCATTGGGGGTTTTGCCAGGATAGTGCTGTTGCCCTGTCAACTCAATAGGAATATGGTATCTCAACTGACTTGTTGCGTTACGTTCCCAACCCAACAGCAGCCCTGTACAATCCCTATACGAAAATCAAGATTACTGAGCATTTTTTGTTCCCTGCTATGCTGGTGAATATTACTCTGCTATTGACAATACGATATTCAGCATATGGAAAAAACTCTTTTCCACCATTTCAAGCTTCTGTGTGTATGATTGTAGTACTGAAAACATTGGTTGGCAAGATCAGTTCCACCCATGTTTTTGTTGTAATCTTCAATACAATTGAGCTTCATAACATCAAAAATCCACTGTGCTTTTATTACCAAATTTGCTTTTTGGACAAATCAGTGTTGCCTACATTAGTTAAAAGTGTTACAGATTTTTGTCTTGCCAAACGATACACAATTTCCACCTTTCACAAAAAAAATGGGTCATCTTCTTTTCTTCATTTTATGTTTTTGGGTTTGCGGCCTGGGGTATTCCTGTAGTGTAACGAACAGTTCCCACAACATCCGAATCTAGTTTAGCAAGTTTAACTACAAGAGCTGGGCTAGTATAGTAATTATCACAATATATTACGTGTCCCTTATTCTCAAGTCCATGGACCAGATCAATGACGACTTTTCCTGCAACTGTTGGGTTTGGTGGATGGCAGTCTGATGACTTGAAATCTACGTCTGCATCACAAACAGTTTGGGTGTCGTCGGCTCCTGTGCAGTTTCCAAGCACACGTGTATCCTGTTTTGGACTCGTTCAGGGAGAAGGCTTTAATACCCCGTTTGATAGGTTTTGTTAGGCATGTACTGAACAAAACTTAAGCGTCCCTTGAATTTCAACATACTCGTCTGGAGACAGATTCTGCGCAGGGTTATACAGGTTGAGAAACTTCTGGACGAGGACTTCTATCAAGGGCGAACTTTGGAAAGTTTGTCCCGTTTAGCCAAGGCTCTACGAGGAATTTGGTTATTTGAGATGTGGAGGAACCGAAGAATTGAACTGAACCGATTTCGGGACATGATCGACGGTAGAATGGGATCCGAAGAACTTCATGATGTTGACCAGTACATCTTGTATTGAGAGGATTTGTTATGCCCCTAGCAATGAGAAGTGCCACAAATGCCATCATTTCTGGAATGTTGGTTGGGTGCCAGGAGGTGTTGACCAGGATTTGAGTCTATTGTTTGCTGCGCATAGCGATTAGTCTCATCGACGAGCATATCCCAGAGTTGACAAAATACAGCTTGAAGATCTCCACTGCCGACAGTGTGGCAAAGTCGCCGGTGGGGCCAGAATTTCCATTGAACTGCACAGTCCCACACTCGTAATGGTCTCGTCGTTCCCAACCGGATCGAAATCTAACTTTCCTGTCGTCCTTGATCTTGGTCGGCTGTCACCTTTGGTAGGTAGGCTGCAACAGAAAAACAAGGCAAGGAGGGATAATCTCGGTCCTTTGTAAATACAATATCTCAATGCTGCATGTGCACAGGCCACAGGGGTCATGCGCAAAATGAATATTGTGCTGAGAAAACAAATATGGCAGATTCCATCCACTCTCCAAAACTCGTTGTCGATAAATTTTCGTTTTAATGTGGGATTGTGAATGTGAATTCCCCCAACTTCTTGCATAATACGACTTATGAGGGCCTTTCGAATACAAGGCTATTCTTTTGGAAGCTTGAGACTAAGAGTGCATTTTCAGCCTGTTAACGCAACAGCACGACCGGCTATGGGTAAATGTTAAAATTTCTATGCTATATCTATACATCAACTTGCTGTTTCAATGAATACAAATATTACCCCAACAAACTACTAATAATTGTACATTTTCACTTGACTTTTTTGACCCAGTCCAGGGGTGGGGATTTGGTCAATCCTATTAAAAGGGATCCATTTTCTAAATTTACATTACTCAACTCCAACAGTTGTAACGCTATTTACGCTATAGCCTAGGAAAATAAGTGAATTACGTTAATTTGCATTGGGCCAGTAACGTTAACTGTTATTAATATTAGTTATTCATTTTTACTGTGATTTTGGCCTACCTCTTCAAGTTCAACGAATTCCGCTGGAATTAGTACTTCTAATGTGCTGTCGTCATCCGTTACTTCGTCATCTGATTCTGAGCCACTGTCTGCCAACATCTCAGCCAAAATGCCATCATTGTGTCCGTTTCCATCATGATTGCAACTAAATTAAACTGACCGTTGTGGAAGGAGTGGACGTTTAGCACAGGAACCGCAAAGTGACGCACTTTTCTTTTCATAAACTTTTATACACTTCATTTCTGTCAATAGAGGGCGCCAACCCCAAAAACCACTCAGGGTGCACCCCACTAAATAGTGAGGAATTCATGCGCCGAGCTATTTATCATAAAGTGTATGCCCTCAAATTTTTCTGAAAAACAAAGATTTGAGGCCCATTCATTTGATGGATTGTGTAAAAATGGCCCACTATCATAACCTGGGTCCTAATGGCTTCCCAACTGTGAGTATTTTGGACACACTAGGCCCTGAAAAAGTGGTCCTAATTTGATTTCAAGCGTGAGGCCTTTTTCCAAAAATGGCTGCTTTTCAGTGTGGACGTTTTCACTACTGTAGAGGGTGGTTTTCATTGGGATGAGAATAACTCTCCTGAAACCTGGACTTTAGAAAGTAAATAGAGAAGAATAAAGGTTATATATCGATCAATATTTTTTTTTTGGTTTTAAAACTGTAGGACTTCTAAGTATTTTTAATGATTTTTTGAATATTTTGTATTTGTACTGTTTACTATGGGAGTTTATTTAGTGGGTGCACCCTATAGATTCAAATATGGCGTCGTCCATGGTTTGTTTTGATGGTGGGATTTAAACGTGCTTTTGTTTACAGTATCAGTAAGGCTGATAATAAATGAAAAATCTTTACACATTAAATTTCCCATTCAATATCCTTGTATTTCAGGTCTTTATTGGATGAATACAGTACTGTTAACAAAAAAAGGTATGTGGAATTGTGAAATTAATACCATAGTCTGCATGTGCTCTTTTTCGGCTATTGAAATTGTGCATTATCATTTGGAAGTTGGTTGTTATTTGTTGTCTTTAATTAGTGTTACATGTGTGTTGCATTAGTAAATTCTACAAAACTATTACAAGTAGTTGTTTCTAAAATAGTACTGGTTCAGGAATGCATGCATTAATAATGAAGGTTTTGAAATTGTGTACAACTGATTGTACCATTCCTCCCCCTCTCCATCACCTATCAACTCTCTTTGCAAGGACCTGTATATATACATGGGGGATGTATGCAGGGGTTGAGGATGTTTCTTTCTCTTTGTGGTCTGTTTACCATGAAACAATTTACATTTTACATTTTCTTCTGGCAGCATCATGTGAAGAAAGGCTCGTGATTTGCCCCCTCAGCGTATGATTCATTGTGTATGAGGCCCCATTTTCTGTCAACCTGGATCCGCCCCTAATAAGGTTAATTTTTGTAAAACTTTCTGAAATTGCCTTTAGATAATATCTCAGATATTGTTTAAATATTCAAGGAGGAAACTAATTGTTATTTAAAGAAATTTTAAAGAAAAACATTGCACCTAAGAAATGCAATAATGCATACACAATGCATGGTTATCCATTGCAAACTGCACAGAAACATCATAGACGAAACCCAAATATGTTTAAAAGCTGACATTTTGCAGTGGAGTAATATTTTTCGATTTTTTCAGAAACATGACCTCTGCAATATACTGGATGTCCTTAGTGTGTTCCCAAGTCAAATTGAAAAATCATCTCTTTATAGGGTACACCCACTAAATAGTGAGGAATTCATGCGCCGAGCTATTTATCATAAAGTGTATGCCCTCAAATTTTTCTGAAAACAAAGATTTGAGGCCCATTCATTTGATGGATTGTGTAAAAATGGCCCACTATCATAACCTGGGGGGTCCTTGGCTCACAACTGTGAGTATTTTGGACACACTAGGCCCTGAAAAGTGGTCCTAATTTGATTTCAAGCGTGAGCCTTTTTCCAAAATGGCTGCTTTTCAGTGTGGACGTTTTCACTACTGTAGAGGGTGGTTTTCATTGGGATGAGAATAACTCCCTGGAAACCTGGACTTTAGAAAGTAAATAGAGAAGAATATAAAAGGTTATATATCGATCAATATTTTTTCTTTTGGTTTTAAAAACTGTGGGACTTCTAAGTATTTTGTAATGATTTTTGAATATTTTGTATTTAGCACTGTTTACTATGGGAGTTTATTTAGTGGGGTGCACCCCTCAAGCATTTTCAGGTGGGGATTTAAGTCGCCGTGGTCGTCAAGGGCATGCCGATTCCCGGCACCTTTTAGAGCCCACGGGAAGGAAGCGTATCACAACAAAGGCTCTTTTTAGAGCCCGTGGGATCGAAAGGGTTAAATCAAAGAAAGTAAACTCGTAGAAACAGTTTTGCCAACATTACCAATATTGTACCTTCACTTTAAATACGTGTTGACATAACTTCAGTGAGAAGAGCTTTAATTTGCTATTTAGCCAGCATATTTATTAATTTTCAATCAAATTAAACTGACATATTTTGTTTTAATTCTACATATACATCAAATTTAAAATCCATTAAAACTCAAATCTAATTTATCGTTAATTTTAACAAAATTTGATTGAAACTTACGTTTCTATTAAAAACGTACGTGATTTTTTTCCTGCCAAAATTCTGATGATTTCAATAGAGGGCACGTCAAATGTAAATAGGGGTGTGTTTTCGCGTCAGTGACTAGAAACAACGGCTTAGGTTACCGACAGAGCGTTTTCACAAGGTTCCGATCATAGTACGCATTCTTGCGCAGCTCTATGTTTTTCTTGTTTATGGTCAAGTCGCCAAAACACGCTCCTGGTGTTACATGGTTACTTGGCCAGACTAAAAGACCAAAACATATTCAATACAAATCACAAATACCTTATTAAGCATAATGATAAAACAGTTGTAAGATTATCACAAGGCACAAAAGGAATCAACTTTACTGAAAGATACATTTAAAAACTGATTATTGTTCTGGATAGTGACGTGATTTAAGTTGCATCAATGATTGGACCATTTTATACATTCGGCTAAAAGTTGGTAGAGTTTAGATTTGTATATACGGCTTGTCCTCATTTTAATTATAAACGTGGAGGTTTATTTTCCTGCGGTACGCAGTATAGCAGGAAATATTTGTCTGTTCGTACAAGCTTAAGTGTAACGCTTTACCGGTTCATGCATACATAATCTGTAATTTGAATGGAATGTTATTGAGGGCATAGGTATGCTGCAACCAGGCGTTGTGTGGGTACAGATAGGTGGACATTCTAGACTGCTACACATCAAACTGCTTGGTCGGTACATTTACGAACAAATACGTTTCTTAAACAATTATAACTACAAAATTTATTTAAGATCACAAAAGGAAACATATAACATCTAATAAAGGCGTAGGCCTCCAGAAGTCAACCACAAGGTTTTCCAGAGTTTTCAGCTCATTGAGTTTTATCTCTGTTTTTTACCCTGGGAAGGAAAGCGTGATGTCATGCCAACATTATGTACAGTTATATTTAAGCGCGTAATAAGGAAAACACATGCAGAGGCCGTTTCGTATTTTAGACAAGAAAGGCAAGTATGTGCCCAATAATATGAATCTAAGACAAATAAAGATGGAAGTTTGTTTAATTAATAAGTAGTAATAATTGTCAATAAGTGACGAATAAACAAGCCATCCTAGCTAGTTCGGCAGGCTTCGTGCAGTTATGTTTGTGTATGTAATTAATAATTGGGGTATTGAGGGGCAAGGGTAGTACAGTATATTTAATTGGTGTGTTAGGTATAATGTAAAGTAGTGCGCATAGAACAGACTTATTGTGATCTTTGTGTTCCGCAGCGTAACTATGGAATCTATGGAGGTGGGGGTGGCACATGACCCCTAGAACACGGGGTGGATGCCCTCATTCAAATTTTCGCAGAACAAAATCCTTATTTCAGGCTGCAGTATACAATTTTAAAGAACTGCGCATCAAGCACTGTACACGCAGGGGTGAAGACCCTGAACTTGACCAAAGGAAATAAATCGAACTTCGACGTCCGCAATATATTTTAAGGACAAGTGCATTGAGCGCGGTGGTAGTTTGTCAAAGGTACACTGGTCTGTTATTGCAGCACTGGATCCCACCAACATACCACAATGCTCATGTAGGCACCAGCATAACCCAGTTAAATTGCCATAATCTCACATAATTTCAGCATAAATTCCTTAAAATAAATTTAAAAACCCAGCCCTGATGTACATAACATGCCCCCTCAGTCTGCGAGGCGCGATATTCTATAATTAGACTAAATTAGATAAATCACATGTTTGTGAAGAACTCATATTACATCTCTATATTTAAAATTGTTTCCCATTAAACAGAAAATTCTTGGAGTTATGGTACACTACAACACCTATATGGGTGCAGCCACTAAATACCCAAGTCAAGGGACCCCAAGTCTTAATATTGGACCATTTCCCTCAAATGTATGGACCACAATTTTGTTTTCCAGAACCTTTTAGGGCATACAAATTATAATAATGAATTAAATTGTGATAATCGAACTTATGTTTGGTAATCTCTCAGATTACCAAAACATTATAAACATTAACTCAACGCTGTTGTTTGTAAACCACTTTTGAATTTCTTGCAAACAATTAAAGTTTTCGGTGAGGCTTCGGTTTAATGTTAAACATGTTTTAGAGGGCTAAAGTTTGAAATGTCGACGTTAATTATAATCTGAAATTCATACGAGTGTATGTACTATTGAAAACTACTTCCTCTTTTGATTATGCCCCTCCTCAGACAAGTGAAAATTTTTGCACCCCAGTTCCCCACCAGTACAAATTGACTCTAGTTACGCCACTGGTGTTCCGTGAAGAAATCTGTACTTGTTACTGGTTATAAGTTTGTTTCAAATTCAAACATCAACGATAAGTTATAATGAGAACACACATACTCAGAAGCAACAATATTTTTATTACTTAACTAAACTAAAATAAGCAAGAACAGATTAAAACTTGGGAATAACAGTGTAACAGGTTTTTCAGTTCACGTATATTAGGGGACTCTTACCAGGATTTTCAGGGAGAAATTGCGCACACTTATTTTAAAATCGCCTTTAAATGTCCGAATTCTGGAGTGTAGGCATGGGGGAACAGGTCTTGGATTGGTTACGCCACTGGTAGGGACGATTGCTAACTGAATGTCCCTAGTTCAATTAGTTGGGGAATTTCAATTTGAAAGATGTATGAGATCGCCTATTTTTCGAGTATTATATATAGCAACTGCCAAGCAATTGATCGATCTGGCCTGTCAATCAAACAACATGGATAGTGTAACGCCTTTCCATGACGACTGTTGCTATATTGGGTAAGTTTTGCAATGTAAATTCATTAGGCTCCATGGCAATTGTAACATGGTGCCGCGGGTGGCGATTATTTTTCGGCAGTATACTTCGTCCACTATATGCATTTGTACACTAAAATGAACTTTTGACTTTATTTTCCTGAAAAAGATCATCCACCACCGTGAATTGCTATTATAGAACAGGTTTGCTTTTGAATTAATTTGTAGTTAAAAAAAATGTATACAAAAATAACAAAACAAATTTATGAAAATATTGAACAAATACCTAGTCTTGATCCAGAAACCTACTAGCAAAGCTATCGTTTTATCCTCTAGACTACCACGCCAGTCGTTTTTTCTGGTGAATTAATTATTGAAGAATTCTATACCAATTTTTAAGCCATTGACGTTGTGTACTGTAGAAGAAAAAATAGCGCGCGGCCGGGAAGGGGGGGGGGCGATGGTTGGCCGAGCGTTGCTGAGGAAGGGCGGGGGTTAAAGCCAAATCCAGATCGATTGCTAGTACAGACACAGAAGGCTTTGACAAGTTAAAAACGTATGCTTAGGTCACGTGAGCATACAATGTTTCATGCACTGTGAAATAGATGGCATCCAAATCAATTTTGTTTTAAATACAGTGGGTGTTGCACATACATATAAGTATGCAGGATTGTCACAGACAATTTTGTTTTAAATACAGTGGGTGTTGAACATACATATAAGTATGCAGGATCATGACAGACAATTTTGTTTTAAATACAGTGGGTGTTGCACATACATATAAGTATGCAGCATCATGACAGACAATTTTGTTTTAAATACAGTGGTTGTTGCACATACATATAAGTATGCAGCATCATGACAGCCAACTTGTTGGAGCCATTTCTGTGGCTTATTTAAGGTTTATTCATGCTACTAATAAGAATGCAAAAAATTATTTTAGCAAAACAGGATTTAATTATTCATACAACAATTTAAGGTCTACACAGTTTTCATTTAACTAACCTAACTTCAACCTAACCCTAACTATTTCTTCAACCCTAACCCTAACCTAACACTAACCTAACCTAACTAACCTAACTAACTAACCCTAACCCTAACCCCTAACCTAACCTAACACGTTTTGTCCGTAAATTTAAAAATGAAGAATACATTTGTATGAATTAAAAAGAGATACCGGTTTGAGTACTTGGTTTTCGTCAACCCCTAAAAGTAAATGTTTTTCCTACTCCATTTCCTACTCATTTTTTGCTTTTCTGAGAACTGTGTTACCCAATTTAACTTCAAGCATTTTTCACAGGTTGGTTTAACACTATTTAACTTGATATGAACGTTTAAGTGAATGATATACTGATATACTAAGGTCGACCCTTTACCCAATGTGGTACAGAGGAGTCTGATGATTTTCATATCGGATTAAAAAGAGCACCCGATGATTTCACGCTTTTTTATGTCAGCCAGCGTTTGTCTAGAGGCAGCTGTTGTTACTCAAGCAAATTGGGGACGCGCGACTTCCCTTTTGCAGAATACTTTCCTTAAGATGTATTTGATGATGTCAAAGAGCAACGTAGCCACTTCGCATAGGGTTAGGAAAGATACCCCACGATGTAGAGGCTCGAGCAGCCCCGCCGGATTACCAGAAGACTTGGAAACTTTTGGAAGAAAAATGGCGGGAAAAGAACTAAGAATAAGAGTCATAGAAAATATCGTTGGGAACCAACAACTTTATGTAATATAAACCACGCTGCAGCATTTACGAACTTTACGTGATAAATAAAAAGTGGAATGTGGCTACTTATGCACCGATGCTGCTCTTTAAGTTTCAGCGCCCCAATTGCATCAAAATGTAAACATATTTTTTTTAAATAATTTACAGTATAATTGTAAAATCTACATACTTTCAGAATAAATACAAGCTAATTAATTTCAGTTGATATTTGTAAATTCACATTTAAGTTACGATATACGTTAGTGGTCTATGTCAGTAATAAATCTGATCTTGACCCACGTTATAGATCTAAAATATGTCTGATTATATGCTATATAAGTATGTTATGGTCTTTTCTTTAAAATTATCTGCTGTGGCGCCCTCAACAGTGATCAGGGATAGAGTCCTGATCGACTTACCGTGTGGAGAGGCGACTCCTTTATGGACTATTAGTTCAGTTCCTCGCGAAATAAACTCGAAAGTCGGACGAGGTTTTCCTACAATAAAATAAATTGTGGATATGAAGTTCACTTTGAGTTTTGAGGGATCGTGTGGTAGGTGTAAAAAAGATTTGGGTTTAACATTCAAGAACACGAGATTAATTATTGAGAACCGAGAACACATGATCATCTGATCAGCTTCAACTCATTAAAAAAAAATTCAGTTTGTTATCAATCATAGCGATTTACTACTGACCCTGGTTGATTCATCTGTTTTTCGCAATCTTGGCTGCAAATGCACTATCTGGATCTTCAGAAAGAGCGCCTTTGAAAGATGTTCCTGTTTGCCGAAAAATAAATGACATAATTATCCATAACTGGTTTATGTAAGTCAAGTGTATGCTTATACTGCGTGATTCTGCCCTTTCTATCAGCCTATAACGTTAACATATCTATTATTTTACAATTAAGTGGTATTTTTGTGAACATCCCCGACACCCCATAAAGTGTTGCTTTCCACATATGTTTTGTTGTATTTTCAGAAGTGCTTAGCATATACGGCCAAAATCCACGGGCAAGTCGGGTGAAATCAAACATCCGACCTCCAGACGTTTTTTAACGTAAATTCGAGTCTTGCCTGGAATAACTTTGTCTTCCTGCAGATACTTATGCCACTTTTTGCATATAAACGAAATTGTATGCACACCGTAGCCCTCTAGCGGTAAACATGCACTTCGGCTCTGAGTTCGGAGTATATACCCGCTCTGAGAAAAGGTGATATAAGTCGCGCTATGCATTAATGCACAATAGGGCCATTCCATGTTGAGAAGGTGAAAAAATTATTGCAGATTTGATTTTTTTTTTTGTCTTGTATTGCATCTTTGATTTCTATTTTTTCAATTTCAGATTTCCACAGCAAATGTTTATTTCCATGAATAAAGTGAAAAAAATCCATCATTTTGTGTGCATTGTTGTCTTGTTTTTGTTTTTTTTAGACTGAGTACGTTACGCGGGACAAAAGGCCATGATTTGTCCCTTCGATTACCCAATTCTTCTATACCCACCATGTAAGTTTGGTATCGTCCTGATAAGCTTGACATCCACTATTTCCAAATTTGGTTATGCTTTTTGAGGCCATGGAGGTCCAGATGCAAATGAGCTACGAAGAAAGAAATTGATAAACAAACTACCCTTGTTGCTACGGGTGTCGCGATCTCGTAACGCGTACAGTGTACAATTAACAACACGGCCCATACTGGCTACAGCGCATGCGCACTAGTGTAATTTAGCTTGCAGCACGCATGCTTCACTTTCTTTCGTTGTTTACGTGGCGGCTGTTCGATTTAGAAACTAACGTTACAATCTTTCTCCAAAGTATCGTATTTTCCACAATTTTAGTTTTTATATTTTTCTTTAGTATATCTTGACAGCTAATAATGTGTGTCGAAGGATCGTTGTTTTGCCGATGCATTAAAAGAAATTCGTGATGCCAACCTTCACGGTATTGAAAGATGAGATCGTTGGATTTGTGAATGATTATTTCGCCATGGGCGACGATGTCGATGCATGACGACGAGTCCTCTGAATCAGTGACGGCAGTGACATTGTCAGTGTTACTGTTGGTGAAAATGACCAGGTATTGACCCCAGACCAACCAATGTTGTGTGGACATTGTTCTACTTTCGAGGATGAAAGAGAAGTAATGGTGCCCTCGGGTGTGATGCCGACCCGCGTAAAGGCCGAAGGTTTCAACTGCAGTTGCCAGCTTTACCGCATGGCGGTCCATGTTCCAGTTGTTTCCATGATATTCTTTCTTTGAGTAATGTCTTTGTTACTTGGTTTGGGTTTAGTAAATTTCTCGAGTAATTTTTTAACTCATAAAAATTTAGTTTTGGGTATCGGGGAAAAATAAAATTAACAGATTACTTTAAATTAATTTTTTAATTAATTTAAATTTTAATTAAAATTTAATAACCATGCAATAAGATAAAATATTAATGAGTACCAGATTCAAACAAAGTTCATCATAAGCCTACACCATGGTAATTTCCCCCTTTTTTAAATGCGTAATGTACTAGGGTTACTATTCGCTATTTTACACCAATTTTTTTTTAAAATGATTGTACAAATTAATTAAAGCTAATGATCTGAACGAGAAAAATCTTAAAAAAATTGTAACGTCAATGGAAAAAATATTAACAAATCACCACGAAAATTTCAAACAGATGGCGTACAGGAACTTATGTTCGTTGCTAGGTGGGGTCGTAACGGGCTTTTCAGATACTTTTCAACGACGCAAAGGCATTTCAAGGCTGTTTTCTCTGTTATGTAAATCAGTCATCAGGGAAACTATCAATATGCAAATACGCAGTTATCTCCATAACAGTGAGGGCTACAGAGCTCTGCCATATACCAAATGAAAGCTTATGTTGTGTGCTTTCCAGCCATATATAAAACTCAATTTTAAATTTTTGCGACATATATCACCTTTTCTCAGAGCGGGTCACAATTATTGCGGCGTCTTTTTATGGTCTGTTTACAAGTAATATCACCACAGGCTGCGCCTTTGCTTGAAAGTACATTTTAATTTAGTCATTATTTTGATATACAAACGAGATATTTCGTGTTGCTGTATTGTCATCACCCACCTTCTATCAAAATAACGTTTCCTATATCATTTTGGAACTTTGCTGAAATTACCATTAGTATGAAGTGATTTCTACGAGAGAAACAAGCTTTTATTCCCAGTATTTAAAAAAATTACAGTGTCAATACTCTTCAGTGGTTTGGTAACCGTTAAACACTTGAATGGAGACAATAGCGCGCGAGAACTGTCTTGTGAGCTTCTTCGGGATGCAATAATTTCAATAATTAATATTGACGTCAGGCCCTTCTGAAATATGTTTTTGCTGCCTAAACACCTCATATCGCTCGAAGGCCAATGTGATGCGAACACTGATTTAGTGTACGATGTCTCACTATAATGCAAATTAAAAAATTAAGTGGTAGGTAATATTCTGCATTTTCCTGCCAAATAAAATTATGCCAACTAGCGCAATAAAAAATGTAAAACTTCAACCCTCGAACATGACAGTTAGGGTGTGTTCAGAGTAATACTAACGAAGAGTTTGCTAAATGGGCGGACGTTCTTCTTAGAACCAACTTATTTTACAATTAACATACATTCATTGTGCAACCGTAAAACTTTCAAGAAAAATTATTCGTAGAAATTGTGTTCATTTGCGGTTAAATGTGTCATTTTTGACTGGCTGCAATGCCAGTCTATAATATGACCTCATGTTTTTAATTACATATATACATTATAATCAAATGAAATTAGCTGTTAAACTGACAACACTAACCCTAACCCTGTAGTATGAATGCAAAATAGTGGTTATTGGCGTTACGTTTCACACTAGCAGGTTCTTCTCCAAATGCAAAATGGGACAAAATATAAATAACATGTATACATAAGCAGGAGTTGATCGGCTGTGAAATAGAAACAAAGTAGTACAGATAATGTATTTGGATCTGGTGGTAGGGCATCAGTGGAGTGACTCTTGAAGGAATCTGCTCAAGACATGATACCTGACGATAACACACCTGATGCACCTAAACATTCCCACCACTGGATATGAGGAATAGAACTGTCATTAGTGGGAGGGACCTCAGCTCAGACGTAGAAGTCTATCATGTATATTAATTAAGTTAAGTATAAAATGAACATTATTGTGTACTTGCAAACAATGAGACATCACTGAAATTGCAAAACTGTATAGTGGCATAAAGATACCATGTACAACCAATAATGTTATCGGTTTCGGATTGCAATAACATACAGACAGCACTAACACTAATTTAGAATGTATTTCTGGTAAGAACCCATAATCAATATGGTTATACTTACACAAGCAATAATAGCATGTACAGTCCAACTTATCCTCTTCACCTAGGTACTCTATCAGTTGTTTACATTGCTCTGCGTTGAAAAAAAAAAAAAATATGATTAAATTTTAAAAGGGAAAATTTACAACACTACTGGTAATTAGCCTACAATTACAAAATTAATCAAAGCTTATTAATGTGAAGTTTTAAGAGTATTAATCATAGGGTGAAATTCTTGGGTCGATAAGCAATTTTTTAAATTTGTTTGCCTACACCGACGTGTGTAGCACTGTATACTCAATTGCTGAGTGTGTGAAAAATACTACACAGGCGACTCCGGCGAGTTCGACCACGACCTCTGCTTACTGGTGCAGACGTCTTATTAACTATACACCGGAAGCTGCCGATGACAATTGGCCCGGCTAGAATCCCATATAGCAGGCAGGTTCCGCGAATATATGGTTGGTGAAAACGCCGGCAATTTGTCATCAGGCAGCTCGGTGGTCCGAGAGGTTAATGAACGTCTGCACTAATAAGCAGGGTAAATGGGTTCGGTCACTTGATCGCCCATCCCGTAGTATTTTCACGAACACTCGGAAAGCACCGATGTAGTCTATACACACGTCGGTATGGGCAAAATTAAACCAGGTATCACTTTGTAACACTTTTCTCTGAATGCTCTCATTTCTGATTGATCATCATGCATGTAAACACGTTTCCCATACGTTTTGGTAGTTAGTCCTCGCTATCAGTGTTCATTTTTTTTTGTCATTATGGACCTCCTCTGCCATCCACAGTGTTCCCAACTGCACTGGGCCTATCATAAACTCACGTTGTGTCGTTAAGGTAGTTATGATCCTGTTCTCAGCAGTATATCCGTTACGCATTGGCATCTAACGTACATCTCTTTTTGGATACAAATCTTATAGCAGGATTTCTGGGTAAATGTCCGATGTAACTGAATGACATTCATGATATGACTTCCCTTTTCCATCGATGTAAATCTGTCAAAAGCAGACTCCGATTAGTTATACCGTATAATGCAAGGCAATGTATTTGATTGTGCCTGTTTGGAAGCGATATTATGTGCCAATCTTTTCATGACTGAGTAAACTATTATGTTGGCACAGAAATGTTTATAGAGCACACATCCTCAGCGCTCCAGATAGTATAGGCCTGCTAATAACCCGTGCTATTAACCCATCAAATGTATTATACAGGCCTACTTGTTATTTGATTGGTGGAACACAAATCACGTGTCCATGAACTACTCTACACGTCTGGTACAGTTTGTCAGTTCGGATCAACCTCACAACGACGTTCGAACGGTCGACCCCACCGCTTTATATCGTATCACCCCATCGCCCCAAAGAGGTAAGCGGGGACAATTTTGGGGAAATCTGATGAACAAAACCCCAAAAAGGTAAAATGAAAAAGACAACGGGATATATGTAAAATTTTTTGAGTGAAATTAGTTTGAAAAGAACGAGGTTCAACTGACGTTTTGATCTATGCGATCGGGGAGATCTGTGCTGGAGGACAGGATATGGATGTAACAACTGATGTCCCTTTAAATAACCCTTTAGTCAGATAAAGTCATTTTTCGAATAAAGACATTTTATACAAATGATTCGTTTCATAAATTTTTTTGCCCTATTTTAAAGCCATGGGAAAGTAATTTGATTGTTATGGTGAGTGGTTTCCCGGGGTTTGATTGACTAGAGGTGCGTCTGCAGCGGAATTTGAAACGGGAAAAATTCTGACTGTTTAAGGGTAAAAATTTTTAAAATATAAAATCTGTGCTACTTTGCCTACATTTTCAAATGTGATTTAGGCCAAAGTTCAGCCCTGAAAAACCGTGGTAGTACTATTTAAATGATATAAAATGAGAAATATTTTTTGGGAATTTTATGTTAGTTTATGGTGATAATGTAGACTGTGTAAAAGGTCACGGTCAGTTTAAAAAACTGGACGGACACTATTTGATACTATGAGGTTTTTAAAAGTTATAGAACAATGTTTTGTTAATTATAAGACATGCTTAAAAATTTCCAAAGGTTTTTAGCATAAACTAAAATGTTTTTTTTAAAAAAAGAGGCAAGATCCCCTTTTAAATAATACAATAGAATGACGTCATCTTACCCAGGGTTATTTAAAAATTTTGGGGGCCCTTTACAGAAAACGCTTTGAAAAATTTTAAATTTTTTAAATTTGAGTGTAAAAATTTTGGGGGTTGTAAAAATTTTCCCAGATGGTCATAGCCGGACGAGGGGCGAGAGGGGAAACCACCACCCATGGCCCCCCTCCCGTTAGCCTGACGATCAATGACATACTCCAAAGGAAAATAGAGGCAGCGCCACAAACTCTTAGATTTTAAGGGGAAAACATACAATACCGAACAACACGGATACTACCGATACTACACAGGATAAAATTGTGGTGAGCCCACGCGTTTTTTTTTTTTTTGACCAGGTACCGCATTGAAAACAGGGTCAAAATGGTTGAACAATTTGGGGGCAGATTTGAGAGGCAGATTTGAGAGGGCCCTATTTGAAAACCATTATTTGAAAGGCCATTTCAAAAAGGGAACGTAGATAAAAGTAACACTAAACGGGGCAGTAAACGTATTTTTTTGGGACAAATTATCAATTTATTTTGGAAACTTTTTTAAAATTCGAAAAGTAAAATATTTTTTTTACCCCAAAAAAAACCACTGAATTCAAAAAGGGCAGTCAAATCCTGTGAAAAAACAAAAAAAGCAAAATTTATTTAAAACTTTTCTTGTATAAACAAAGACAAAAGGGAAATTTTAAGGCACCCTCGATAATTAATTGATAACCAGTTGTTACCTTCCCTTTAATTTATTTATAGATATCTATTCCCCCAAATTTTATTAATTAATTACTGGTTTAATGTTCTGTTTTTTAATTTTAATTAATTTTTAATTAAATTTATTTAAACTAATTGATTGTCGCTTATTTTCTTTCTTTTTCCCCTTTTCATTGGATTGGGCTGGCAAACTACCTTTTTATACTTAAAAATACTTTTGGGGGTTTCACTGGATGGGCCCAGATAGTCTACCCAGGGACACAGCGATCAAACCCCCTCCGCAAGGCTAAACCCAGCTGATCAACACATCGAAGCCTGTCCCAAACCCCCCAAACCCAAGGTCTCCCCACAACCCCCTCTTGTCTTTCCCACCGGGGTTCCACGTCCTACCCCCCCCTCCCCAACAACAGGCATCGGACCCCCGCCCCAGCAACCCAAAGGGCTTTCCCACCCAACCGGATAATCTAAACGGGGAAACAGGACGGAACTACAACGGGCTGAAAGAACACGAGCCAAGGGCTCAGAGGAGATTTTAAAAGTCACCCTTTTCAACACTCCCCCCCAAGGACCACCTCGACTGGCAGGCGCCCAAATATCACACTATAAATAAAAACAAGGATAAAATTTAAAAATTTTAAAACTTTGCTTTTGGAAATTTCCCCAAGGATCTTTACCAAAATCCACAACCCACCCAGACCGAGGGGTCCGCTATGACCTAAGTCATCACCTCCCTCCCCCTTTGTTACAACGATTCAGTTCAGGAGAAATTCCCCCCACCCCCGGATCCCCGTCCCACAGTTTCCCCCCTGCACGCTTAACGCACCCAGCATCTGTCACGGTCCCGCGCCCAGGGACGTTTAATTTAATTCTCCCGAAGACGATCAGGCATACTGATCGAAAGTTGAGTTGCAATTCAGAACAATTACTAAAAATGGAATTTCACGGTGTCACCGCAATTTTCTTATAAACCTCCCAAAAGGGCCCGGATACGCGGGCACAAGAATAAAAAAACAGAAAAATTTAAATTATTTGTCTAATTTGGCTATAAATACCTTTTTTGTTCTTCTGTTTGGCTGTTATATTAAATGCTCTCAGTAAAAATTTTTCGGATAATACTTTCCCGTTTTTTATTAAAATCATACCAGCCAAAAACGCCTATTCGGGCAAACCCCTTTTGATTTAATCTTGTATATTAATAAACAAAGATTGATTCGATTCCACTTTTCATGTTAGTCCCCTGCCAGGGCGATGGTAATGCCGCCTTGGGGAAAAGGAGGACGTGGGGTTTGGGCACTGATACCGTCCTCTGGTGATAAGATGGAAAATCGCCCAATGGAATCAAAATCCAAGAAAAAAAATTTCTTTTAAATGGGGTGGGGTTCCATATATATAAAAATCTTATACATGTAAGGGGGGGAAGAGCACTACATTTATTTTTTTGTGCAGACCTTTTCAGAAGAGTTACATATCGCCTAGTACAGGGATGGGGGGCTTTTTAAAGAAAGGGGGTTTTTAACCCCAAAAATCTGGTATTTTGGGGGACCAAAACCCGGGGAAAACCCCCCAACAGTTCAAACCTTAAAAAGGGGAAAAGATTGTTTTAACGTTGAGCTTTTTATTTTCGATCAAGGAAAGTAAAACAATTTTATTCTGGTTCGAAACCCGGGAAAATCTCTTCAAAAAAAACAAAAAGAAAAGGGGGAAATTTTAAAATTTTTAGGATATTCAAAAAGATGCATTTTTATATAATAATATCAAGTTCATCACTAAAAAGGGAAGTATGTTCACTGGGCTAGTCATTTAACAAATTCATAAATTATCCATGCCCATGGGGGGGAGTCTAGTGGATTCAATTTTCATTAACGATGAATTGGTCGCAAGCTCAATGGGTTAGTCAATGGTCATTAAATTTTAGGGGTTTTAAACTTGTTAAAAAAAAGAAAAATTTTTCGGGTTAAAATTATGGGCACAAATTTTTCTTACATAAAAATTTTAATAGTTTCATAAAATTTCATAAAAAAAAATTTGTTGGTTGTCGAAAGAGATGACAACAAAAAACCATGAGGTTTTCTCCAGAACTAAAAAGGCAAATACGATTCTTTTGGCCACTCATCCGATTTTTTTTTTTGCAAACAAACAAAAATGGTATGTATTTCATATAAAAAACCCTTTTTTAAATTTCATTTGATACATTAAATTTATCACACTTTAATATTTTAAAACATTTTTATCAAAGGTGCATGAAGAACGTTTTGCCATGTCCGTTCTTCAACTTGAGCGTTTGGGGTTTATTTGCAAGGGAAACACGTAATCTGGGGAAAGAGTTCGTAGAGTTTCGCCAACTTTGGGGGTCAGTTAGGGGTTCCCCCGGGACCCAGTGGGCGTTTTGTTCAAAGTGTTCTAACAACCGTCGTTTTTTTCAATGATTCCCGGCCCCCCTTTGGTTTCCCACCCGTGGTTCAAAGGGGCCTTTTTTCGTTGGGTTCCAAATTGAGGGAAAAAACCATTTTTTTATTGCTGTTGCTGCTTTGAAGTCTTTTACCTTGTGGGGGTTTTAAGATGATGTTGTTGATGAAAAGTTGTTTTCTTTTGTTTCCAATTTTTTATTTAAAAAGGGCAATATTGTTGCAATTCCCTTTTTTTCCATGTTGTTTCCTGTGTTTGTCCTGAACCAGTTTTGGGGATCCCTACCAGATGCGAATGAACCCGAAAGAGGAGTCGATATTGTTGGGGGATTTCATCGTATGAAATATAATTATTTCCCCCCAAAAACTAAATTTTTAATCCACCGTCCAGATAATAACCCCCCCAAAACCACCAGCTTGGACCGGGAAAAATTTTTTTGGGGAAAACGGGGAAAAAAATTTTGAAACAACGGGCCGGTCTCTTTTTTAAGAAAAATGAAGGAAAAGGCCCCCAAAGATCTTGGGAAAAGGGTTGCCAGGGGAACATTTTTTTTCTAAACCCAAATCAGGGTTTTTTGGGGTTACTTGGGACCTCCTCCTCGAGGGGTGGCAAGATGCTTGTTTTTTGGGAAAAGGGGTCCTGCCCTTTAAAAATTTTTTGGTTTGGGGGTTGGGGTTAATTGGGGTTTTCGTCCATTCGAACAATAAACCTGCCTAATCAGAAACAAAAGGGCGATTCCTGCATTAAAGGGTTTTTGGTTGAGGGGAAATTTGGGGGGAAAGGACGGGGTTTTTTGGATCACTGAAAAAACTTTTTTCCCCCTGTTTTTCCCGGTATGACTTTAGCGGAGGGGTTGTAGGGGACTGGTTTCCCCCTGAGTTTCTGGGAAAGATCCCAATTTTTCTCACATCAATGAGAACGTGACCCTTGATGTATCCGGGTTTTCCAAATTTACCATTTTCATTTAAAAACAAGTCATCACATGGGGAATTTTACAGGGGAACGTCCCAGTTTTGAACTCGGGCTGAAAATAAACCCCCAAGCGCCTCTGGCCCAGAAACAGGGGGCGATAAAATTATTTTTAGCGTAGCTGATGCATAAATATCATTTTTTCACCCTCGACCATTATATGCATCAGCCGTAAATGATTTTTATTAACATGTTTTGTAGGCTAGGCGCGCTCGCGGGATATTATTTTCGGTCAGTGAGTTCATCTAAAACTAGGGCACTGATTGATCCATGCCCTGTCGTTTCGATCGTGACAATATTGTCCCCTTTTAAAAGGGAAAATATAGATATTTATTGGTTCTTCCAAATTTAAAATTTTCGATTATAACGTAAACTTTACTTGGTAAAGCTGATGGTCGAAAAATCTCCATAACCTTGAATGAATACCGTCTCTATTGACCAGTGTTGTTAATAAAACTAATATATAACAACAATTTAAATTTATGTTTCAAATTTTCTCCCGTATGCTGTGTACGATTTAGCTGAAAATTTCACAGGTCGTTATTTAATGCTTATCTTGATTTACAGAAAGTAAATCATTATTGAACAAGATCTGGTTTTAAATATTTTGATTGAGTTTCTAATTTTAGCCCAGGGTTTTGAAGGCGGTAAATACAATAAAAAAGCATTTTGTAATAATTATGGCAAATTTATTTGAACATTATTGTAGGTTGTGCCGCGTGGCGGTCACTTTGCCTACGTGACTTTCGGCATCCCCGTTCGGCGGGTCACGACCCCTAGCGTATGCGCGCCAAATATTTTAGTTCGTGAGTTTCTGGTTGGTTTTGAAAGAGCAAACGACCCGGCAGCGAAAACGGTTTGATTTTACACAGAAGGGCTACACTTTTTAAAACTGTGTTGAATCAACCATATAAGAGTTCGGGTGAAACACTACAAAAGTTAAACAACTCAAAGTTAACAACCCTTTGTTAATTAAAAATTTTAAAAAGTTAAATCAATTTAAAAAGGGAAAATTTAAAACCTTTTTTAACAGTGTAGATAAGTAAGACAACCCAGAAAAATAAGTGTTTAAAGTTAAAAAATTTATCACTTTGAAAAAAAAAACAAACCGTTTCCTATCACCTTAAAAACTTTTTATTGGAGCCCCGTAATTTACTTTTTTGGTGTCTTGTCTGTTCATTTTCCCCGTTTACGGGACCCGGGTTATCGGGTTTAGAGGGAGCAGAACCGCAGTGGCACGTTACAATTTTTTCCCCCTATACCATGGAAAAAAAAGAGTTTGCCGAACGGGTTTTTTTTTGGCTGGAAATGGCCCTCACTTTAAAAATTAATTTGTTTAATTTAAACTTTAAAAATTTTGTTTTTTTGTTTCCTTTAAAAAGAAAACACTTAACCCCAAAATTTTTAAAATGTTTTTTATTTGGGGCTTGTCTTTTTTAAAAAAAAATAATACCTTTTAATCGGGTCATGTAAATGTACATATATTTTAAAATAAATTTAAATTGTCCGAAGACATTTAAAATTTTTTTCTAATTTTTTATGGGAGCACTTAAATTTCATTAGGATTCCGGAATTAATTAAAAGTCCCTTTTTTAATAATTTTTTTATGTCCACTGATTAAAAATTTTAAAATTTTTAACCCTTTGGTTTATATCAACATTATAAAATAACATTAATATGGGGACATGCTGTTGTGTGTTTTATGTATATGTATAGAATATTTTCCGTTCTTGTAAAAATAGGGAATTTTTAAATTCATTTTCCCAGAAAAGCCCTAATTCAACCCCCCCTTGGAATTCTTCAAGTTTGATATCTTAAAAATGACCTGAAGGAAGGGATTTTTGGATGACCCAGAAAAAGAAAATTTTTCATCATTTTTCTTTTGGGATTTTCTTTTTGACCCGGGAATGCCGAATGATGAACTACATGAATAACGTCAGATTCTGAAAAAAGAATTTCCTTTTGACAAAGAAATGATCACCTTTTTTTAAAAGGGAGAAATTTCAGATCATATTTGATTGTTCATAATTTTAAAAATTTCTTTGTTCCCTTGATATAGGTGTCAATTTTTGAAAAAAAAATTCTGTCTCATTTTTAAAATGCAAAACGTGATTTTTAAACCCCCCGAGGGGCCCTTTGACATCGTCAAAATTAAATTTTTTAAAAAACCCCAAATATAAACCCCGAATTTTTTTGTACCCCTTTGTTTATTAAAAATAGTTCAATTTAAAATTGAACTTCCCGGGAAAGCAAAAAGGGGCAAAATTTGGTCCCCATGTTCTCTTTTGGGGAAAGGGTTCAAGAAATTATCTTGTTTCGAAAAAAAATATATTTTAATTATAATTAATTTTAAAATTTATTAGATTGGGAAATTAAAAATATAATACTACTTTTACGGTTAATTATTGCCAAGTTTCAAAAACGCTTTATTTGGAAAAATCAAACCCCACAAGACTTATTCAGAAAATAAAAAAAATAAAAAAATAAATAAAACCACAAATTTTTCACAGTATTTTTTAACCCCCAAAAAAAACCCAACAAAAACCAGATTTTAACTTACCAATGGTAGCTGTGTTTAAATAAAATATAAAAATTTAAAATGTTTCTGTTTTTGGCTAATTCCCTTTTTAATGACTGCACCTCAAAAAAAAGTATTTTTAATAAAAATAATTTTAATAATTAAAAAATATCATTCATAAACTTAATTTAATTATCCTGGTCACTAGGGCATTCATTCCTTTTACTTTCTAGTCTAGGGGTCTGTTTAAAGATTTATTCAAATTTAACAAATTTTTTTTTTTTAAAAATTCCCCTAAATTTATTTTCAATAAAATTTTTTTATATTTAAATTTTTAAAATTAACCATGGGAACCAACAGGTGTCATCGATTTCAGCATTCTGTCAGATAAAAAAACTTGAATTCTTCCCTTAACAACCTGTTTAAGTCGCCTTTTTTACTTAAAAAGGCGAAGTATTCAAAAACCCCTCTAAGCAGATTATTCGACTCGGTTTTAAGCGAACCAATTAAAGGGTGGAATTGCGGTCATTTAATAATTAAAATAATTTCAGAACCGCTGTTTGATAAATTTTTTTAATTTAATGTTATATTAAAAAGATTTTAAATTTTTTAAATTAACTTTTAGAAAAAAACCTAATTTGGGTTCATAAGTTATTTATATAAAGTTGTTTAAAAACAAAATGAAACCCAAAAAGTTAATTATAACTTTTTAAGTTTGTATTTAATAGTAATTGAGAAATAAAAAGTATTTTAAGTGTACTATAAAAAGCTTTTGATTATAGATTATTTAATTTTTTTCCCCGTTATGAAAAAAAAACAAAAAATCTAACCTTTAGAAACCATATTACAGCAAAAAGAATTTTTCGGTAAAACCAAGCCAAAGGGCCCCCGGGACAATTCCTCAAACCCATACAAATCTAATGTTACAAAAAGGGTTTTTAGTGTTTCAAACAACTTCCTCGACATTTTTTAGGAGGAATGTTGTTTCAAAGGTTTGGATGTTTATCATTTTTTGACATCACCCCAAAAATTTTAAAAATACATTAAAACTGAACGGTAAATATGGTTTTTTTCGAAAGTTTCATTACAAAACTTTCCCCGGTGCCAAGGGACTTTACAAAAAAATATGGCTATGGGTTAAGTTCCCTTTACGACTTTTG
>CM055822.1:42528545-42719113 GCA_029582265.1 Zoroaster sp. YZ-2022 | reverse complement strand
TTATTGGCTGACAACAAATGACATTAAAGGTATATGTTTATAATTAAAACCATTAATCAAATGGTTAAACATTTGAACTTTGTCAGAATTCCGGTCGTTTTATATATATATATATATATATATATATATATATATGTATATGTATATGTATATGTATATATGTATATATGTATATGTATATATGTATATAAACGAGAAGTGAGCAAAGAAAAGTTGGCTGATGATGACGACTTGAACCCACAACCTCCTCGATCGAATACCATACATGAGCGCTTCACTCAACTGAGCTATAACCAGCCCCCTATGTTGGTGAGCAGTCCAACTCTATGCCAATTAGCTAATGCTCTATGGGGCAAGGTCAGAGGCCAACTATATTCAAGTTGAGTAGCTAGGATATATATATATATATATATATATATA
Organism: Zoroaster sp. YZ-2022; assembly: GCA_029582265.1. Classification (NCBI taxonomy): domain Eukaryota; kingdom Metazoa; phylum Echinodermata; class Asteroidea; order Forcipulatida; family Zoroasteridae; genus Zoroaster; species Zoroaster sp. YZ-2022. The sequence continues at coordinate 42,718,693 of CM055822.1, read as the reverse complement.
TATATATATATATATATATATATATATATATATATATATATATATATATATATATATATATATATATATATATATATATATATATATATATAAACGGAAAGTGTTTTTGATACGTCAAAATCAAAATGTGTTCAAATTCTAAAATATTCAAAAGAGTGGTTATTAAATGCATATCTTGATTCAAAGAGATTAGTATACCTTAAGATTTTCCAACATAACCTACATCATAATTGTAAAACTTTTTCATGAGAATGTCAAATTTCAAACAAATTAAAGGAGGGCAAGGGGCCCAAAACCCCTGCCAGAAGCGCTTACGTGCCTGTGTGTCCTCAATCCCTGTTCAAAATTCAGATCCACAAGAAAACCATACTCTTCCCGAATGGTGTGGGGGAAACCTCGACCATGCGAAGAATAAATTGACACTCATTGACCAATTTTTAATACGCTAGTTTTGTGTTGCAAGTAAGGTACCTGGAAGATGCTGCTTAAAACGTGCCGTACGGTACCACATCCGGCATCCCCTCAACATGTGTTTTTTAAGAGTTTCACTTTTTCCTTTGCAGATTCTGAATGGCAACCATTTTTCAAAGGGATGGTAGGAAAGGAGATCAACTCTCACGATATGTGGACAAAGTTGACTCTGAACGAAGATCTGAGGTCAAGGGAATTTTTCGAAACAAAAACAGTGTACGAGGCTTGGAGCAGCGGGCAGCTGAACATTGAACGAGTAAGTCAACCATGATTGCTTTTTTTTGTTTTGTTTTTTGTCTTTTGGTTGTTCCTTATATATCAGTCCGTCGCGACCTCTTACCTTCAAAGCGACTACATTTTTGATGTATACATTTTGATGTATACATTTGGGGACGGTAAATAACAAAAAATTGGTGATAATTCAGGATGGCAAATGGTACAACAGTCTTTTAAATAAGGCCTTTCGGGTTCTGTTAAAGATTCCATGCATTTTTAAGCCCCAAATAGTTTTGGGGGTTGTTTATTGGGATCAGACTAGATCATTTAAAAATGGTAGAGATGTTGTTTGTATGAAAGGAAGGTACAGTCGTACGGGTATAAATTGTTTGGACGAGAAAAAGGGAAAAAGGAATAGGTCTATACTGATAATATAGGATTGCAAGAAATGTTGCTCTGAAATCTATTTTTCTCCAAAATTAATACTGTATGTACACTTTAGGGACGGTTTATAACATTACACAATATTGCACAAATTGTTTGAATAAGGACACCTTTCGAGTGATTCCCAACATGAATAATGTTTGAGATTTTTATAATATATATTAGTCTGTCAATAATTAATGACATATATTTGTGTTGTGGAAATTACGCCTGGTTATGGTATAAATCACCATGACAACTTCTTTTCGGATCTGTTGCGATATTTTTTTTTCTGCAGAATCGTCACTGTCATAATAAGCTCTCTCATATATATATATATATATATATATATATATATATATATATATATATATGCATTTGTTGTGAATTACTATTATACAGAGAGGCTTTGCTTCTGAAATAATTTTGTGATTAAACACAATTAAAAATTCAAACAATTCAAACAAATCGTCCTCTTGACCTTGTATCACCCACATGGAAGGCGCAGTGAGCGTTCTAAACCATTAGGACTACAAAGCCACCAGACTACAAAGCCACCCAAATAGGTAGTTGGTGACATTACCCAATTAATTATGCCATTTAAAACAAAATAGCTAAAGCGTCAATCACTGGTGATATTGGAAACCAAAACGTTTTGGAGTTTTATTAAGGCTTGATCCCGTCAACATTCCTCTGCCTTCAGTTCTACGCGAAATGAAATTTGCAGGACTTGAAGCTACTGATTCAGCTGTTAAAGCCGCTCTGTTGGATGGACCTTCTTCCAGTCTGTTTGTCTTCCATATCTTGATGAATCGGTTTCACCAACCATACCTTGCCCTACCTTCAGTCTGTTAGCAATATGGATGCTATGCCTGCTATCCGTATCACTGAATATGATGTCCTGCATAAATTGAAATAATTATATTGACTTTTCCAAAGCTAGTGGAACAGATAATATTTCTGGTTTTATTTTTAATTCCTGTGCCAATATTCTTTGTGGTCCCTTAACATATATTTTTTAGAAAAGCCACCCAGGAGGGTTGGGTTTTCCCTTGAAGTTGGAAAACATAATATTGTTCCGATCCATAAATCTGGTAAAAATTAAGTGTTTCTAACTAGACCAATTACCATTACTCTCCTCAGATAGCTAAGGTCTTTGAAAAGATCTTGTGTGAGCAAATTTTGTCTCATGTCTCGACCTGCCATTTATGAGCAGCAGCACGGCTTTGTCTCTGGCAGGATTGTCTGCCAACCTTGCTTCATTATTGCTGGAGGCATACCGTGCTTGACCAGAGAGAGCAGTTGGATGTTGGCTCACGGACGGACTTTTCAAAGACCTTGATCGAGTCAAACCATGATTTTTTGTTATATAAACTAAAAATCTTACAATATTCATCCTAATATCTTTAATGTTGTTACAGAGTTATCTGACTGACAGAAGACATTATTACTACTGTGATGGTTTTACCTATATGGAAAACAGTGCCCTCGGGTATTCCACAGGGTTCAATATCAGCCTCTCCTATTTACATTATTTGTTAATGATCTTCCAAGTGTTTAAGCAATAAGTCCCATATTCTAAGTCAACCACCTCCATCCCCCGTGTGCTTGTTAACAACTGATTCAGTTCAGTGAGCACACACCTCCCCACCCGCCAGGATCCCAGTCCCCTGCCCGCACGTCTCAACGCACTAATCCTCCAGCATCCAGCCATCGTGTGATCTTCCAGCAGCCTACTTAAGCAGCAGCATTTCCAGAGTCCAGCATATTCTCCTGAGGACGATCAGAGCATACTGATCGAAACGTCGAGTTGTAACCTTTAGTTCTTTTCAGAACTGTCAGAATTGTCACCGCACTTAGTCTTACTTAAGCAATACGTGTTTGCTTTTTGAAGATGACTTGAAAGTTTTTCGTCAGAAAGGTTGTTCTACAGATACTTTTTCATTGCAGGCAGACTTAGATAGAATTAGGAACTGGTCTTACACCTGGCTTCCTGTTAATAAATGTAGTGTTTTAAATCTGACCCCTAAGAAGACACCTTTTAAATTTGATCACACTCTTAGGTAGGCATCACCTAGGTATTTTCATTGACAGTAGACTCGCCTTTGTTCCTCATGTATTAACAAAAAATCTAATCGCATGAGTGGTTTGGTCTGGCGCAACTTCCGCTCGTTGAAGAATCATCATGTTTTACGCACCTTGTTTTGTTTACTAATCTGACCAAATCTAGAATATTGTACAATAGTGTTTAATTATATCTCTGCTCATCAGGCACATAGGATAGAAAGAGCCCAGCGTCGTTTTTTCAAATTTGTTCATAGGACGCTTAATTGTAACACTGGTTATAATTGTAACTTGGATTATGTTGACTTATGTGATATTTACAGGATTCCACCCCTCGACATAGGATAAATTGTTAATGACTGTTTATTTCATATAAATATTTTCACAATCATTTTAGTACCACGGACTGCAATCCATTTAGTTTATGTTTCTAATCATCGTACAAGGCATGCCAATGAACACATCCTCCATGTCCCAAGGAATCGCGTTGAGGTGACAAAGCGTGGCTTTATATCAAGGATTTCATCCACCTATAACAGGTTCCATCTCTTAATTCTTTCCGTACTTGGGTTTTCCGTGCCTTAGCCAGTACCAGTAACTGACTGTATTTGAGTGTCTTAATTATTTTTTGCATTCTATTGTTATGTAATTTCTAATTGTTTTTATATTTATATTTATATTTTGATTTATCATTTCCTGTAATTGGCAGCTCGTCCGCTGTTGTAATTGGACAATAAATAAATAAATAAAATAAATAAACTCTATTTATTTATTTGTTATCCTGTCATTGGCGGTTTACCACTGTTGGTTGAGGACCAAAAAAAAAAAAAAGTATTTTACCCTGCCCCCAAATGTTATATTTTCGGTACCACCCTACCCATGCCACCATGCATTGAGTCTCCATGGATTGAATTTCCACGGGTCACCACTAGTAAACTTATAATAACCACCCCAAATGCCACCCGTAACGAGTTCATCTTATAGGGAAGGAACAACATTGGTACATACCAAACTGCTCATATGGGTAACAATTACCTCTTTTGAATCAAATATATATAACGAGAAAATATGGATGTATTAACACAGATATTTAACCTATATTCAGTGAAGCCTCCCGCATGATCACACCGCTGTCAAAGTTGAGTTGATATTCAATGGAAGTGCGTCAGACATCTTGTTGGTTTGATAAGATCGCCTATGTCATCTCCTGAATGACCTCAATTCGACAACGACTACAAATTACTCTGCCGTTGGTCACGCTATTATACGCCAGTGAGTAAACACCATTTTCACACAGTTTTCCTGACATGTGCCAAGTTCCCACGGAAACATCGGACATTTATGGCAGCTCTCCATCGCATATCACAATTTGACAGAACGATGATATTCCAATGAGCACGTATGTGATACATGTATCGTGTTGAAAACAGAGCAAGCACACCAACTGTAACCATGGGGTTTCCTCGACCTCGTTCTCACTGCTGGAACCTGAGGAAAAATTTTTTTGCAACGCTGATTGGTTACAAACAAAATGATATGCACAAAAACACTATTAGCTTGTTGTATTTGAAGATTTTATAGACTTGTTTGATTTATAAAATCATGCCTATAATATACGGCGTGTTAAAGCATATAAATTATGACGAAATGAATATTTACGGGCAAAGCGTACATGATTTAAATTGATGGCTTAGTCTCGCCACTTACGCACAGACTCTGTTAGTAAACGTGTAAGACTATGAGACCAAAACATATCAGCTACGTCATGCAAAATGTAATTATATGTCAAACATTTTTGGATATTAAAATCGTCTCGTTTCGTTCCAGGGCAAGAGAGCAGTGTGTACGAGGTGTACAGAAACTGCTTAAAAGCCTCAGAAAATTTCATCGAGATCGGACAAAAAGCGTTCTTGAAATAATATTTGTAAAATGTCATCGGGGGTAGAAAAAAAGGCGGGGGGGCGTCACCTGAGACTTTTTTGGCCTATGATTTATGACATGGTGGGCGGGTCCAGTATATGTGGTTCACACATATGCAACTTTCTCCCACTATCCGTAAGGATTTTCACTGCATGTTTTGACCAAATGTTTTGAAAGAGGGAAAATAATATTAATAGTTGGCCCTTTCAACCACAGAATTGGTTGTTAAACAAAATGGTAATTTTCTTCCAACCCTTTGTCTCGAATTCAGAAAGCCCTGAGGTCCAACGCACTTAAATGGGTTAAAACAAATTACCCATCTATGTTTAAAAATCGCCTTCCTGATGTCGCCCATTAAAGTCACACGTTCATTGGACAATGCAGTAGGTCATCTTAGCAGATATCAATAATGGACCTTTCCAAATATTTAGAGAGGATATGTCATAAGGAAACTATAAACAATATCAGTTTTATTTTCTCAACCATAGATTGTAAAACGTAATTTTGTCTTAACCTATTTTATCTGGAATTCAGATGCCAAGTCCTCAATGGGGACAAATTGTGCACTTTGTGGTGAAAACATGACATTTTTAAGGGGTATAAGAAGGACTAAATATCATTTTTAAGTTATGGACCCATCTTGAATCTCAGGTATTTTTGGGGGCGGGGCTAGATTTGTGAAAAAGTATTATAAAACGAGCATTTTGACGTCATGAGATAGGACTTTGTATCATTTTATGTCTGAATAAGATAATGGCATACATATTCAAATGAAGATCGATCTTCGATTCTACCTTTTTTTTAGTGGGTTTTGTTTATCGAAACCTTCGGGACAAAAAGGACCACAGACCATCTGACCCTAGTAGCCCAAAACTTTGTAAAAGGAAAATCTGAAATTGGTAGTTTGATAATTGTTGTACATTTATATGCAGACCCATGTATTTCTGCAGGAGTGGTATGCATGACCTCCAGCAAACTTTTATGGTACTGAGACAACACCTCCTCTCTTCATGGCCTATATGGCCCTCTGCCCTACAATAGACAACACATGTACCACATCAGTTCAGATCTGAAAATGTTTCTCCATTCAGCTGTTTTTTTGATTTAATAATAAAGTAAGACACATATCGTCCCACCCTGCAATAGTGACCAATCCAACTGTTTTCAATTTTTAAGTTTTCCCGCCCATTAGTACATTCAGAAGAGAACTACCACTGTATCTAATCCACATACATGTATTCCTTTATAGTTTTGGAGATAGAGCATGTATTCAAATGTCTAATATGGTTTTTTTTATTTATAAAGTGACCAATACCGAATTGGTCACTATGCCAACTTAAATTGGGATTGGTCACTCATGGCAAATTAGGGACGAAAATGTTGAACAAATGTTTTTATTTGGTCTTTTTATCGCTTTTTAACAATCTGGCCCCTGCCCATAAAAGGATCCACACCTGAAAAATGTTTTACCTTCTGTTTCCATTTTAGATATTTCTAGATTTTGCAATGTTGTGGTCTCACCCTTTAAATAGACAGAATACGAGAGGACTCATCCTTCATCCTGTTTTTTCTTTTGAGAAACATTGACAACATTTTTGTCATTTCCTGAATATAGAATATTCTCATTATTTGTGTTGTGCCTCCCACTTTTTTAATATTGTGGCCTTCGCCCACTGAATAGGCACAATACGAGACGCATGCATGATTCTCAAAATTGTATACTTTCTTTGCAAGTATACATTGACACAATATAACAGTCCGCTTTCTAATTTGGGGGTGTCTTGCCCACCTTTTTAAACACATTTAACCCTGCCTCTAAAATAAGAGGGTACTGACCTGAGATGGGTCTATAGTTGAAAAATGATATTTGCCCATTCTGAACACTCTGTGCAAATGTCATGTTTTACCACAAAATACACAATTGTTTTGCTTATAGCAGCTGGACTATATGGGAAAAACAATGGTCCCTCTTATGTTCCCAAACACAACACTGATAGTTTCGGTATTTTTTACTTTGGTGATATTGTCGACTTAAAGGTGAAAGGCAACATCAGGAAGGCAATTTTAAATTTAAGAGGAGGGCAGGGACGGATCTGAAATCAGGTATTGAAAATGGCATCAGATTACCCCCCAAATCTCTCAACGAGGCTGATTTATGTTTACATGTTTTTTCCTAAAACAAAATGTTGGGTGGAGACTACATTAAATTTTTACATGGGGCCAATTCCCACTTTACTAGCTCCCCGAACCCAGTCTCCGGATGTGACAACCCTGACGAAGTCCGATGTAAAGACCCGCCGACAAATCATTATAAATAACTTCGGAACTTGAACAAATATTTCCCAGTTTTTCCTCTTTTCGTCAAAACATTTCAGCACACGACGGTTCTTCGTCAATAAGTCATATGCCGGATGTGAAGTGGACTTTGGGTGGCTGATTGTAATTGATGAAGCATCATCAGTTTGTGAATGGGAATATGCAGTTGACAACATACTACCTGCCATACTATACAGCACAACCACAGGCGCAGTCAACTGGAACGATGCTATAAATGGTAAAGATAAACAATTAAACATGTATCGCCCGTGTTTTTTGCTATGTTACCGACAATTTCCTGATAATGTTGGTTTCATTGGATTGGAACATCGATGAGCAGACAGAAAAGACAGAAAAGAAAACAATAATAATAGTTAGAAGCTTAGTTTAACAGCAAGTAAGAGACAAACATCAATTTATGGTGGGACACGTCATCAAGTAAATAAAATTGTATTTACTGTAAAACCGTGCTTCTCATGATTATTTTGATTAATGTGTTATTTTCCTCGGGTAAAAATCAATGTTCCGTTGTAAAACAAAATAGTATTGGGAATGCATCTCAAATAAGTCCATGAGAAATATGGCCAATGTCACCGGGAATTGTGTCATAAGCCTGCATGATTTCTACAATGGTGTGCAAAACCTGAAGCCACTCCTCCCAAACCTCCATTCAATGTTGAGGAAAAACAATTTCATTGAAATTTGCAGCAAGGATATCCCAGCTAAAATTTAAAAACGCAACATTGGACGGAGGGAAAGGGGATTTGAGTTTTTACTTTTTGATTGTTCTTGTATTGTAGCTCCGTACCTTGAGTATATTTAGCCTTATTCGGGGCGAATAATCATACAATTATTTTTAAGGAGTACATCAAAATTTGGTCCTTCTAATTATCTGATAATTATTATTATTATTTTTTTTTTTAAATTTTTTTTTGGCAATTACTGAAGTGTATCAAATAAATAAATGTTGAAAAGATATGAATAAAATAAAATGTATACATTTAGTTGTATTTGTCAATTTCTATTTCAATTTGTTTGCAGATGGAACGATAGGCAGGGCGGATTACTTAACCATCCACGTTGATACTGGGAGGAGGTAGGCTCAATGACCATAAACACAGGATACCTTTTGGTCTCAGAGAGTCTGTGTTCACAAATAATTGTTACACGGCTTTATCAAGATAATTTTGATAGTATTCACGTGACACTTATAAATCATGTTGAATCTTTAATATAGTATAGATAGATGAAATTTTCATCATTAATTTGATAGAATGATTTAGAAACACAATGGTGTTTCCAGGGTGGTATATATGCCCCACCTCCAACAAACATCACCCCAAAAAGATATAAAAGCAGGGAATAATGGATTGAAAATAGAAAAATAACATCACTATATTGCTGAATGATTAATATAATACTATGAAAAGTGAAACATTTAAGATATCGCACTTTTGTGAGGTTCCCCCAATAACCCTGGATCCGCCCCTGAGCTGTAAATAATCCCACATTCTAAGTTGTGATAAACAATGTACGTTTTATGTGTAAAATTAAGAATAATTCAACCCATCTTTCGAGTTTAATGGGCATCAGTAATGTCTAAATCTAAAACTTGAATTTTAAAAAAAAATTAATTCTCCTTTTCCAGAAAGCTTGTGTATGTTATAATTATTTATTGCAATGTTAATGTTACTTAATATTTAATGTTTGTATCGACAACCTATGTTATAATGTACTGTTATAATGATTGTTGATGTATTTTGACTCATATTTGAAGATGTTATAGAGAGGCTTTAAGCAAATATCAAGAATTGAGCTTTCCCCGTTGTTAGAGAGTATCTGCCATAATGATACTAAACAACCTAAGATTTATTATTATCTTATTAATCACGGCAAAATATCGTAAACATTTTTTCCCCGAAACCCCTCTGTCTCAAATTCAGAAAAGTCTAAGGTCCACTAGGGATACAAGTAGTCCATATTACGTTAACACGTGCAACACCATTGATATGTTCGGAATTTATAACATAATTATGACCTATTATTAGGGTGATTTTGTCCACTGAAGGGGTGACTTTACAATGGCGACATTAGGAAGGCGATTATGAAACGTAAGGATCATTCCGTCAGTGGACCCTAGGCTTTTCTGAATTGAGACAAAAGAAGGTTTGGACAAAATTACTTTTTAATAATCGTTTTGTCAGAATTTGATATTAAAACGTTTTGTTATAGTTTTCTATGATATAGCCTCTCGTGGGCTAGGAAAATCAATTATTTGTCTGATCTGCATTGATCTAAATATACAAAAAAGTGCGGCAATGAATGTTATTATTATGATGTTGTGTCATTCACGAGTAAATAAAGAGTTTGGAATTAATTCAAGATCGAACACTTTTTCCTTACTTCGAATTAAAATAATTTCGCTTTTCTTTAAATTTATATTGTAGTTTACATTAATTTTTGACCATTTGGTTATATTTAAATTATGTACCTTACCAAGATACAAATACCTTCTCTTGGTAGATACACAGATTGGGTGTTGGAACCCTCTTCTTAGTATTTGTATTTATAATTTTTGTTCAGTTCGAAAAATTTAGATTTTCGTCCATGTTTTCAGCACTGGTATTACAACCTTCTTCCGGATTATTAAAAGTTATATTTAATAATTGATGCGAACATTTAAATGGACAACTTGTAGATTCACCGGTGAGATTTTGTACAATGGTGAACAAAACGCGCCGTTAGACATACAATATTATACACTCTGCTTGATGAGATAAAACCAACTAATACCGAGTATCGTAGCTGATGAGTCCCCTCCTCCTAACCAGCACCTGATCGGAATTTTTGCCCAAGATTTGATAATTGTAGGTTTTACATTGAGGATGCATCTATCACACTACTTCCCCCAGTTATAAAATGCCATGTCTCATTATCATCATGTTTTTGCATTAGTGTGCGTTGATCCTTTGCGGGCTTTGTACAACAATAATTCAGCGTTCTTTTATTGTCTTGTGTCATTAAACCTATTTTAATGAAAAATATAATGACAATAATGGTGAACAACGTATACTGCTTAACGACACCAAGATGTACACATGCGTAGCTTTATTTCGCTATAATTATATACTTCACTGTCAATTCAGTTTGTAAAGGAAAGTTGCACCGCCAAAAATGGTTGGTGTTCATATTAAGCATTGATCAATGTGAACACTATGAAATGCCAACTTTCACACCATAGTTGCTATTTTAACACCACGATTTTGCAGAGTACAGCATTGATAATGTTGGCACTCACCTGATTCAACGAGTAAACTGATATACAAACGTAATTGGAAACATCTTGTTCTTATTGGAAGTAAAGATGAAGGAGGTTTATAAGGGTGGCAATTGCCACCACTTACAGGATCCTTAAAGACTGATTTCACAGGTATAGTATGTATTATGTATTTGACTCTGTTCTGTTATGGAAAGTTATTTTCAAAACCACGATATTGTACTTGGAAAAATGCTTATCTCCAATAAGGACAACTTGTTTCCAATCGGGTTATACTTTCTTCGGATCAAGATATGCATTGATAGCAACCAATCTGTGAAAGTTACAGCTTTACGTTATGCAAATTCATTTGTTGTATTTCATTCTGAAGTGGAATTTAGGAGAGAAGATACTCTTTCCTATATAACTTTTTAACTGAAATGTTGTAATTTTTTTATAAAATAGTAATTTCAGACAAAATGATATCTAGGGAAGATTGATATCATCATCAGCTTGACACAAAGTAAGTTTCTAATTACAATTCAACCATTTTGTTATTCTGATTTACCAATCCTGATATACTTTTAACTGGTACTCTTCTATTTTCCTCATAGATTGAAAGTAATCACCGACCGAATCATTCTCAAACTTTTTTCAAAGCTTGTTTACAATTGTCAATGTTTATATAGTTTGATTTTGTTTTATTGAGAAATCAAGAATTATGTTTGTATTAATGTTTGCTTCTCAAAAAATACATAATGATCTGTAGACAAATGACAGAGTATAATAGATTGATTTGTAAAGAGGCATTCAAAGGAAGTAGCCCAATAAAAATACCAATGTTATAGTTTGTAACACCACCGTTTTGCAGTGTATAATATTTGTCATTACTAGACTATCTAATTTACGAATTATTACCTCAAAGCTTACTTCATGTCAAGTTGGTACAAGGATCAATCATCCTAAGAAGTTATTCCGTTCAAAATGTTTTCATCTTAATATATCGTTATGTCGAAAACGTCGCCTTTCATGTAAATGCAAAAGGTGTACAGGCCTACCTTGGTTTTAACCGTTTCATATTGCTTGACAAACATTTTTGCTTGGCGAAATATCGTGCTTGATTCCAATCTTATGCAAAAGCTCATCTATAACACTTTACGATTTCTTTGTAATTAAAATAGTGTGCAATGAATTTGTATACGTTATAGATGGAACATCACTATAACTGCGATACTATATGGACACTCTGCAAAAGATCTGTCACTAGATTCAATTCATTAGACTAAATTTCAATCTGACGATTTGAAGATTTGCATGGTGGAAGTAAGGAGTAAGGTTTGTGGTAGCATCTTTTAAACAATATCTTAGGATTTCCCACCTCTAGACTAAGGCATTCTCCAGAAGACAATAAGAGCAGTATATTGATCGAAACGTCGAGATTTTCACCACCAGTTTTTCAGAACCACAATTATTATAACTCCTAAAGTCCTTTTCACACATGTCAAAAGCTACACTAATCCAATCCGTGTCGACTCCATGTTAGTTTCAACACGGTTCAACAACGCATTTCGTTTACACTTGCTATACTTGAACCCAACATTCGCGCTACACGTGTAACTGATTGGAATGCTCTACACAGGTCGAGAGCTCTCAACACACTTCCCGAGCAGGGTTGGTATAGACACGGATCGGAAATTTCCTGCACAGTTCAACGCCGTGTTGAAATGTGGAAAAGATCCGTCCAGAATACACGAGTCGACCCTGCCCAACACGGAGATTTTCCGTAGTGTGAACAGACCTTAAGAGATTGTTTACATGGTGATAGCCGCAACCTAACTCCTAAACATTGATTATGCATTTAAGAGGGTGTGTGATGTCATCACAAATAGATCATAATGTTGTATTTATATAATTATATTAAGACTTTGGGAAATTCGTAATTTTTAATTTGATTTAAATGTACTGTTAAAAACAAATTATATAGGCCTTTCAACTTTATCTCAATATCTCAATAAATGCATTTGTTTTAATCTCAAATAAAGCGGACCCTTTGTCTTTTTGTAATATTAGTCCTCCCTGACTATTTTTAAGTGAAAAAAGTCAAATTACTAGAGCGGGATTTGAACCCACGACCTACCGGCGCTCTTATTAAACAAAATTAATAAAAACAAATTATTACAAAATTTTAAAAATTCTGACCATCTACATAGAAGGCGAACGTTCTAATCACTAGACTGCCATGTCTGCCACTCGAATTTCTAGATGAACTAATTATAGAAGAATCTTTTTTTTATTAGCTTTCTGACAATTCTTTACTGCAGAACAATATTGCATGCGGACGGAGGTCCAATTTTTTGATGATGATGATGATGATGATGATGATGATGATGATGATGATGATGATGATGATGATGATGATGATGATGATGATGATGATGATGATGATGATGATGATGATGATGGATGATGATGATGATGTTGATGATGATGATGATGATGATGATGATGATGATGATGATGATGATGATGATGATGATGATGATGATGATGATGATGATGATGATGATGATGATGATGATGATGATGATGATGATGATGATGATGATGATGATGATGATGATGATGATGATGATGATGATGATGATGATGATGATGATGATGATGATGATGATGATGATGATGATGATGATGATGATGATGATGATGATGATGATGATGATGATGATGATGATGATGATGATGATGATGATGATGATGATGATGATGATGATGATGATGATGATGATGATGATGATGATGATGATGATGATGATGATGATGATGATGATGATGATGATGATGATGATGATGATGATGATGATGATGATGATGATGATGATGATGATGATGATGATGATGATGATGATGATGATGATGATGATGATGATGATGATGATGATGATGATGATGATGATGATGATGATGATGATGATGATGATGATGATGATGATGATGATGATGATGATGATGATGATGATGATGATGATGATGATGATGATGATGATGATGATGATGATGATGATGATGATGATGATGATGATGATGATGATGATGATGATGATGATGATGATGATGATGATGATGATGATGATGATGATGATGATGATGATGATGATGATGATGATGATGATGATGATGATGATGATGATGATGATGATGATGATGATGATGATGATGATGATGATGATGATGATGATGATGATGATGATGATGATGATGATGATGATGATGATGATGATGATGATGATGATGATGATGATGATGATGATGATGATGATGATGATGATGATGATGATGATGATGATGATGATGATGATGATGATGATGATGATGATGATGATGATGATGATGATGATGATGATGATGATGATGATGATGATGATGATGATGATGATGATGATGATGATGATGATGATGATGATGATGATGATGATGATGATGATGATGATGATGATGATGATGATGATGATGATGATGATGATGATGATGATGATGATGATGATGATGATGATGATGATGATGATGATGATGATGATGATGATGATGATGATGATGATGATGATGATGATGATGATGATGATGATGATGATGATGATGATGATGATGATGATGATGATGATGATGATGATGATGATGGGCGCAAGACGTGTGTAAACTTTGCTCCTGCAAAATCACCTTTTCAGCGTCTTAACAACAGCTTTTTTATATCGGTGAGTAATAGGTTTTACCACCAAAGAAGAGGAATCTTTAAACCGAGTTTTGTAGACAAATTATTGTCCTGACTGAAGACCTTTGAGGAATAGTATTTTCGTCAGGCTGGCAACAGCCCGACGACGCCATCTTAAGGTGTCGCCATGTTTTCTAACACCATGAAGAGACCAAACACCGTGAGATTCACAATCAAGCACAATAGACCATCAGCCAAACAAGTGTATGACGCCGCCACTAAGGATTTGAATACGGACAATGCAGTCAAATGCATCGCTGAACTGGACAACAACTGGTACAATGTTACATTCAGTGGCGAACATTACTGTGAATTGATCGCAACAAAAGGACTTCATTTGAATGGAATGTTAATACGTGAAGGCTCCATACGAGATGAGTGACAACATAGTCATGAATGCCTTAATGCAGTATGGCACAGTGGTCAATATCCGAAGGCAGTATCATTATTTCGACAACAACATAGAAAATGGAGTCCGGAGCTTGCTTCTCAAACACATCAAGAAACCAATCCCGAGCTTTATCAGGGTTGGAAGTTTCAACTTACCGGTACGACATTGGGGACAAGAAAGAACATGCAAAATCTGCCAACAACCAGGGCACATGGCCAGAGACTGTAACCGGCGGGGTCGTTGCTTTATCTGTGGCTCTAGAGATTACCGATCAGACTCCCATGACAAACTGGAGCATCTGAAGAACATGCCCCCGGTAGACAAAGTGTTAGAACATACAAGAGACAGTGACGACGAAAGGGAAAGACAGTTTGAAGAAAACAGCGCTGAAGAAGGGGAAATGGAAGAGGATAGGGAGGAATAGGAGGAGGACGAGGAAGAGGAAGAGGAAGAGGAAGAGGAAGGAGAAGAGGAAGGAGAAGAGGAAGGAGAAGAGGAAGGAAAAGATGGAGAAGATTTTGACAACAAATCAACAACCCTCGAGGAAGAATGGGAAGAAACAGAAATTATCATCACAGAGATTAAAAATCGAACGGAAGAAACTACGCCAACCCCACAAGCGAAAGAGCCAAAAACGAAAACGCAGAAAGGAAGGACAAAGGCATCACGGAAGAAAGAACAAAAGAGCCAAAATAAAACCCAAAAACACCCAAAAGACAAGGCAACGCGAAACGCGATTCCCTGCAAAAAAAGGAGAATGGTTTCTGGATGAGGCAGTACAAAGACCTGAAAGAGAAGGGCAGAGAGAAACCAACAACCAAAAAACAGTCCTCAAAACAAAACGAGTAGAGAATTGAATACCGACAAGGCCAGCCAAAAATCAGCCGACGATCAACGAGACAACACGCAAGAAACTGAACAAGAACTTAATACCCAAAGCAAAGGTCAAGCTCTACCAGACATGATGGCTATAGAAAATGCTCAAGAAGAAGACTGGATGGGCTGAAGCTGTTAAAAGAATTTGTCAGAAGACAGGCAAACAACAGAGACAATGACAAACAGCGAAGAAACGGAAGATATGGAACAAGAGACCCAGATTCGAGGAGAACATCATGTATATGAACAACCCCCAAGTCAAGAAGAACTGGTGCCATATGTCAGACAAGGAGTCCAACGATTCAGGAAGAAACGCGGTGGTGGAGCAATCGCGCAATACAGAAAAGGATCATATCAGATTGGCCCAACACGTCAAGATACGAAAGATAAAGCAAAACAGAAGTAGAATTCAGGACTTCAACACTATTAATGATGAGGTGTCTTTTTTTATTATAAACCGATGTTTAGATTTGTCATTCTTTTTCAAATGGTATACACAATAGCTACACTAAATGTTAATGGACTCAGGAACCCACAAAAGAGGGACATTGTTTTTGAATACCTTTTAAAAAAAAAAGCGGCCATTGTTTTTTCCCAAGAGACTCATAGTATGGTTAAGGATGAAGCGGAGTGGCGCAAGCAGTGGTGTGGGCAGATCGCTTTCAGCCATGGAAAACAACAGTTGTGGGGTTGCTATTCTCACTTGAGAAGAGTGGTCTAAATCTCACTAATATTACACATGATTCTAATGGCAGATGGGTCAAAGGCGACATAGGAATGGGTGGAGAGGTGATTAGTATCATATTCATGTATGCGCCAAATAACGCTACGTTACGCAAACGTTTCTTTTGTGGAATTTGGCAAGTCTTTAAAAACATTATTACTGACTGTAACTATATTGTTTCTGGTGACCTGAACTGTGATATCAATGCTAATGGAATTTATGATCAAAGCAAACCTCCCTTTAAATTTTATTCAGGAAAATAACCTCAGTGACACGTGGGCCGCATTACGAAATGAGCCCTGGTTTTACATTTTATCACAAAGGGATCAAGAAACCTAGTAGAATCGATTATATTCTCACGTCCAAAACGCTAAGAACTAATTTAAAAGAAATTAGCATCGATTCATCTGGGCTTTCAGATCACAGTACTCTTATACTCAGGTTAGAAAATCAAACTGTTCCTACCGGTAAAGGAAGATGGTATTGTAACAATGAAATACTTAAAGACAGCCAATGTAATTTGAGGTTAGAGTTGTTCTGGAATTTTTGGAAAACCCAGAATTTTTTTTACGAATGCCCGCTTATTTGGTGGGATTTGGGTAAAAACAGGTTGAAAGAAATTCTTAAAGAGTATGATGGAGAAAAACGATATAAAGAAAGAAAAGAGGAAGACACCTTAAAAAAAGAATACCAAAACCTTATTAGCAATAATTCCGAAGATATTTCATTTAAAATTAGAGATATAGAACAAAAAATTAAACTTTATGAGACTGCTAACTGGGAAAGAGCCAAAACTAGGGTCCACGTTAAACATAAGTGTGATATGGAGAAACCCAGCAAATACTTTCTACTGAAAAACAGCACAAAAAAACAACCTTATAGGGAAAATTGAAAACACAAAAGATCATATAATTAATAAAACCCTCAGAAATGGTGGATGCTGTTAGAATTTTTTTATAAAGACTTATTTTCACCCAAAAATTTAAAAATTTTATCTGCAGAAAATTCTAAATTTGGTCTCAAAATATGAATTTGAAGAAGAATCTGTCCAAAACATGGAGAAAACAATCACTGAAGAAGAACTTTACTTGGCGCTTAAAGATATGGCAAAAATAAAGCGCCGGGATTAGATGGCCTTTACGGTCGAATTTTACTTAAATATTTGGCATCTTATTAAGAGTGAATTTCTTGATTTGGTTAATTACTGTTACGAAAAAGGAAAGTTACCAGACTCTATGAACAGAGAGCATTAATTAGGTTAATTTATAAAACAAAGGGAAAGAAGCGAACTTAAGAATTGGAGACCGACTCAGTCTCCTCAACGTTGACTACAAGATTATTTCAAAACTTATTACTAAACGCCTCAGAATCATCTTGCCTGAATTAATTGCTGAAGATCAAACTTGCGGGGTTCAAGGTAGAGATATTCAAGATAATTTAATGGTTCTTAGAGATGTTATCGATTATGTGAATTTTATATAACAAGGAAGCTACTATTATAAGCGTTGATCAAGAAAAAGCTTTTGATCGTATCGAGTGGAAATATATGTTCGCCATGATGGAAAAATGGAATACCCTGTGTTTTGAGGCGGTGGATTGAAATATTTTACAAAAATCCAACGGTTACTATTAACGTAAATAATTTTTTCACCGAGCCTTTTCAAGCAAACAAGAGGCATAAGACAGGGTGCCCACTATCCCCCTTTTTATATGCCATATGTGTAGAAGGTTTAGCCAATCTTATCCGAGGTAAAATGGAGTTAAAGGAGTTGGTCTGCCAGGCCAAAAAGTTAAATATCAAATTGTCCAGCATGCTGATGATACCAGTATTTTTATTACCGATAACAGTGAGTTTATTTCATTACAAAATATTTTTCATACCTACGGCGAAGGGTCGGGTTCTAAAATAAATGAGCAAAACCAAGGCTTGTGGCTCGGTGCGTGGAAAATAGGAAAGATAATCCGGGATTTTCAATTGGAACAACCAAAAGATTAAGATCCTTGGTATTTATTTCGGAAATGGTATTAAACCTGAAGACATATGGCTGGAAAGAGTCAACAAAATAAAAAATGTCCTTAATAGATGGAAAGAAAGGTCACTGACTATGAAAGGGAAAGCGGTGGTTGTTAACAGTCTTATTGGTAGTAGTTTAGCTTATTATGGTTCAGTTATTCCTTGTTCGCAGTACTTGAAAGAAGAAATAGATAGAAGTATTTTCAATTTCTATTGGTCCTCCAAACCTGATAAAATTAAAAGAGATACTATCAGAGGACCACCAGAATTAGGTGGAACCGGTCTAATTAACATAACTTGTAAATTAGATGCTTTGTTGTTAAAATGGCTTCAGAAATACTGTACCAGACACGGAAAATGGAAGTATCTCTTTGACTTTTGGATCAAGCAAACAAACACTGACCAAACACCTGGGTGGTTTGTTTTTAACAACCTCAATTTAATTGGACCTAAATTACCCGTTTTTTATAGAGACCTTGTGAAAGCTTTTCAAAAAGCAAAGGGTGTTATAAAACTAAATGTGACTTGTATTAACCCTAACTCCCTAGACAACAAAGCCAGTTGGAGGATTTTGAAGGATTTTTATTGTTTTAGTACAATGCCTAGGGAGTTAGGGTTAATGAAGCTCTCCAAATACCTTTGTGGAACAATACAATTATAACTAATGCGGAAAAAAAAACTTGATACAAAAATATTAAAACCTCATGCAATGTTATTGCTGGAACATGTTGCCAACAAAGGCAGACTTATATCTCCTCAAGAACTGGCTAAGAAATGTAACATAAAGCCAATTAATGCCGGAAAAATAGTGGCAGGTTTAAAGAAACATGTTGATAGTAACTTGTTACAAGAAAACAGAGAAGGTCCAGCTCGTCATGTCAGCAGTTTTTTATATCTCCAAATAGGCGATGAGACAGTTCATGTTGCGAATATTACCGTTAAAAGTATATATAAAAGTATGGTTAGGGAAATGTTCATACTGCCTGTAGTTGAAAAGATATGGCCAGTTAAACTAAACATTAGCCCACAAGCAATTTTTGACTGGAAAGAGATTTGGAAAAAAGCTAACAATCAAAGTATTGATTTTGATGATAGAGATCTCTGGTATCGTTTACGCCACCGTATCCTCCCAACTAATGATGTTTTACAGAAAATGAAATAGTTTCCAAAGACAATCAATGTGGGTTATGTAAGCAAGAGAAAGAAACTATAGAACATGTATTTATATATTGTAAAAATACGTGGACATCCTGGATATTTTTAGAATATGTCCTTCGTAAATATAAGGGTAACAAACATTTTTATCTCAACGATAGCAATAGGATATTGGGATACGGAAAACAAATTGACACTTTTTGCTTAATCTTGATCGCCAAACTTCACAAAACTATCTGGACCTCCAGATGTCTCAATTTAGGTGAAATTAATCCATTGTCGGATCAGAATTTATTGAGAAAGTTCCAACACAACCTGAAAAGAACCATCCTTTTGGAAAAACAGACTTACCATAGATAGTTTTGTTAACTTTTATGCAAAAAATCAAGCTTTGTGTCAAGTAAAAGGAGAAAAAGTATTATTTACCTTTTAGTTTTTATCTGAAATTTTACTTGTATAAACATTTGTTAAAGTCTGTATTTTTGTTCTACTCCGTAATTTAGCGCATTCACTGAATTGTTATATATTATTGTAATACTGTGGAATGTGTGGTTGTATGACAACAACAACAACAACAACAACAACAACACCAACACCAACACCAACACCAACACCAACACCAACACCAACACCAACACCAACACCAACACCAACACCAACACCAACACCAACACCAACACCAACACCAACACCAACAACCAACAACCAACAACCAACAACCCACAACCCACAACCCACAACCCACAACCCACAACCCACAACCCACAACCCACAACCCACAACCCACAACCCACAACCCACAACCCACAACCCACAACCCACAACCCACAACCCACAACCCACAACCCACAACCCACAACCCACAACCCACAACCTACAACCCTACAACCCACAACCTATAACCCATAACCTATTAACCCACAACCCACAACCTATTAAACTTAATAACCCATAACCTAACAACCTATAATAATAATAAATAATATAATATAATATAATAACATAATAATAAATAAATATAATAATATAATAAATAATAATATAATAAATATTAATAATAATATTAACATAACATAATATAATAAATAATATAAATAACACAACAACACAACAACACAACAACACAACAACACAATAATACAATAACACAATAATATAATAACACAATAACACAATAACACAATAACACAATAACACAATAATACAACATAATAACACAACAACATAATATAACATATAATAAATAACAACAACACAACAACACAACAACACAACAACACAACAACACAACAACACAACAACACAACAACACAACAACACAACAACACAACAACACAAGAACAACACAAGAACAACACAAGAACAACACAAGAACAACACAAGAACAACACAAGAACAACACAAGAACAACACAAGAACAACACAAGAACAACACAAGAACAACACAAGAACAACACAAGAACAACACAAGAACAACACAAGAACAACACAAGAACACAAAAACAACACAAAAACAACACAAGAACAACACAAGAACAACATAATAAGAATAACACAAGAATAAATATAAGAATAACATAAGAACAACATAAGAATAACATATAAGAATAACATAAGAATAAATACAAGAATAAATATAAGAATAATATAAGAATAACATAAGAACAACACATAATAACAATAAGAACAACACAAGAACAATAACACAACATAACAATACATAACAATAATATAATAACATAAATAATAATAATATAATAACATAATAATAACATAATATAATATAATAATATAATAATATAAATAATATAATATAATAATATAATATAATAATATAATATAATAATATAATATAATATAATAATATAATATAATAATATAATATAATAATATAATATAATAATATAATATAATAATATAACATAATAATATAACATAATAATATAATATAATAAAATAATATAATAATATAACATAATAATAAATATAATAACATAATATAATAAATAATATAATAATAATAACATAATAAATAATAATACACAACACAATAACATAATAAATATAAATAAATAATATAATACAATAACATAATACAACACAACACACAATAATACAATAATAATAATACACAATAATACAACAATATAATAATAACAACACAATAATAACAATATAACAACACAACACAACATAAATAACACAATAACACTAATAATACACATAATAATAATAAACACAACAACAACACCAAAACAACAACACCAAAACAACAACACCAAAACAACAACAACACCAAAACAACAACAACACCAAAACAACAACACCAAAACAACAACAACAAAACAACAACAACAAAACAACAACAACAAAACAACAACAACAAAACAACAACAACAACAAAACAACAACAACAAAACAACAACAACAAAACAACAACAACAAAACAACAACAACAAAACAACAACAACAAAACAACAACAACAAAACAACAACAACAAAACAACAACAACAAAACAACACCAACAAAACAACAACAACAAAACAACAACAAAACAACAACAAAACAACAACAAAACAACAACAAAACAACAACAAAACAACAACAAAACAACAACAAAACAACAACAAAACAACAACAAAATTAAACAAAACAACAACAAAACAACAACAAAACAACAACAAAACAACAACAAAACAACAACAAAACAACAACAAAACAACAAAACAACAAAACAACAAAACAACAACAGTAGTTTTGAGTCGCTGCTGAAAGAGAGAGATATTTTGTATTTCCCTGAGGTCTTCTGGTAGGGTGTTTTACAGCCTAGGTGCTATACAGGAAAATGTCCTGTCCCCGTAACTGGCTAAGCGAGTCCGGGGAACAAAGAGCATGTTGTTGGTAGACCTTAAACCTGGTCTGACAGTGCGTGGCCTCAGCATGTTTTGAATATAGAGTGGAGCAAAACCATGTAATGCCTTGAATGTTACAAGGATTATTTTGAAACGAATACGCTGATTAATTTGGTAGCCAGTGAAGTTTGTACAGGATGGGAGTTATATGATTTGATATCTTGGTACCTGCCAAGAGACGCGCTGCAATATCTCTGCCGCATTTTCAAAGGCAAACAAGCAAAGTAATTTTTATTTATTGTTTTATTATTTTTTTTAATTTTGTGTGTGTACGTTTGTTTATTGTATAAACCAAAGACTCATAGCTTAACAAAAGGGAACAATGGTTGGCGGTTATTGTTTACAAATGTTCTCGGTTGAAAAACGTGTACAAATCAAATAGGATATGCCTAAAAAACAATAAAGGGAACAATAGGAGGTCCTCGGTTTACACCATAAGTGGTTAGAGGTACTCTCTGGTATCAACCTAGCCCAGGTTGGACTTTCACCCTTGTGTACTACGGTGACATGAATACAGAGATGGAGTCCATATTCATTGGGCTACGTGAAACGTAATCACGTGGAGTGCATGAACCAGCAAGTATGTATATATGTCGAGTGCCAGCCGTTATTAGGAGCTAGCTCAACGTGGAATAAATCAATCTGAGTGAAGTAGTTTGTATTTTCATCGCGCCAGCTCACTGGCTATCAAGTGCATGGGAATATTCCGGTCCCTAAAATGTGGATTTGTCGGGGGGGGGGGGGGGGTTCTGGCTCCTTTTCAATGCAAATGACTTCATATGAAATTTATATGGTACATGTTTTATGGCCATTGATAAGTGCTACGATTGGTCTTTGCCACATAACGAAGACATCGAGGTCATAGCCACAACCAAGAACGAACTTGACCTTCTGCTCAATGCTTTATTACCACGGCTGGGGCGTGACCGCGATCCCTATAGGGTCTTTATTTCGTTTTTTTATATTAGGCTTATTTGGCATTCATAAATGCCCAAGAAAATTAAGGCAATCTGATTGGATGAAATGACCACGTGGGGTGTATTAACGGCCTGTTAAGACCTTTGCATATTATGGGCGATAGTAACCAACCAGCAACAAGACTAGTATGTGAGTATGCGCCAAGAATGAATATGCGCAACGCTGGAATGACCAATCAGAGTGCAGAACTTTGTATTCGCGATCGCGTCACGCGGACTCACAGGCCAAGTTGGAATATCATCCGTTCTCAAATGTTGGTTTTGTCATATTCTTTCTGGATCTTTTTTCAATCATAATGGCACTGGATATTGAACTTTTGAAATCGAAATCAAGATGGGCATTCATGAATGGGAATAACTGTTCAACTGGATCTTTCCCACAGTAAAAAAATCCGAGAGTCGTGGCCACGGGTGATAAATGACAGAGCAAAATGTATTCCCTTAATAATAGGCACAACCGTCAGTTATTATGTAGACAGTTATGGTGCATAACGGGGATGCAGAGATACCAATTCTGCTTATTAGACGCACAACACTTTGCACTCAATCAGTCAATCACTAACAAATTTCGTCTTGCACAATCATTAGGGTCTGTTAGTTGCCAATAATAACTGTTGTCATTATTGACACGTATTTATAAAACACCTTGAAGTAATTGCAGAATGGTGGAGAATAATGGTGGAGAACAAACCGCAGCAAACAGTGGACATCTGCTATAATTACGCAATTAGATAATCGCAGTGGGTGGAACTCAATTGTGAGAAAGGAGAAATGCCGCCAGTGGTAAGGTTTCTGCTTAGCGGTATGTACGTGCATCATGTTTTGGTTCAAAAGCGGGGAACAATAGGATGTCCTCGTTTTACACCATAAAGCTCACTGGCTATCAAGTGCACAGGAATATTTGCGGTCCCCGAAATGTGGATTTGTCAGAGATTTTTTCTGGCTCCTTTTCAATGCAAATAATTTCATACGAAATTTATATGGTACATATTTTATGGCCATTGGAATAAAAGCTCGACGAATGGTCTTTGCCACAGGATGAAGACATGGCCACAACCAATAACGAACTTTACCTTCTGCTTAGTTCTTTATCGCCACGGCTGGGGTGTGGCCACGATCCCTACACACTAAGAAATAATGATTCAAATCTTTTGAACCATTATTTCGTAGTGTGTATTGGGTCTTTATTTCATTTTTGGATTATATTTATTTGGCATTCATAAATGCCCAAGAAAATTAAGGCAATCTGATTGGATGAAACGTGACCACCCAGGGCATATGGGCGATAATAACCAACCAGCAACAAGGCAAGTATGTGAGTATGCGCCAAGTATGAATATGCGCCACGCTAGAATGAACCAATCAGAGTGCAGAACTTTGTATTCGCGATCGCGTCACGCAGACTCACAGGCCAAGTTCTCAAATGTTGGATTTGTCATATTTTTTCTGGCTCTTTTTCAGTTGAAGTTTTGAAAACGAAATCAAGATGGGCATTTATGAACGGGAATAACAGTTCAACCGGGTATTTCCAACGGTAAAAAGTCTGAGGGTCATGGCCACGGGCGGTAAATGACAGAGCAAAAGACGAACTTTTATTTCCTTGACAGGCGCAAGGTCAGTTATAACGGGGAAGCATAGATACTAATTTTGCTTAGACGTACAACACTTTGTGCTCAATCAGTCAATCACTAACAAATTACCTCTTGCATAATCATTAGGGCCTATACATATTTTCAGTTGTCAATAATTACTAGTCATTATTGACACTTTGTCTTTATTATAACCTTGCGAGTTAATTACATAGCGAAGGAGGGGTTTTCAACGTCAATTGACAATATCTCTGCCGCATTTAATTCAAAGGCCAATCAAAAAAGGAATGTTTTATTTGTGCTTTTGTTTATGTGTCTTTGTGGAGGGTAGGGCTATTGTGGGGTGTCACTGAAGATATTATAGTCCGACATGATAGGAGAACAATAGGAAGTCACTGGTTTCCCCGCCTACGCCTACATGGGTGTGTGGGGGTTGAGTTTGTGTAGGCATTAAAACCAAGGGTTTATAACAAAAGGGACAATACGTCTCTGGTTGCTACCACAATGTAGAATAATACGTCCTCGGTTGTGTGTGTGTGTGTGAACGTACACACCATTCGTTGTGGGGTCCAAAACACAATAGAACAATTGGACCCCACAAGGTAACTATAGAAAATCTTGTACCCCACAGGAGAATTATAAGGAAAAGGGATAATAGAACGAACAAAGGAATACCCCACAAATCAATGTGCGTGAGGGTGTGTGTGTGTGAACGTACACACCATTCGTTGTGGGGTCCAAAACACAATAGAACAATTGGACCCCACAAGGTAACTATAGAAAATCTTGTACCCCACAGGAGAATTATAAGGAAAAGGGATAATAGAACGAACAAAGGAATACCCCACAAATCAATGTGCGTGAGGGTGTGAACGTACACACCATTCGTTGTGGGGTCCAAAACACAATAGAACAATTGGACCCCACAAGGTAACTATAGAAAATCTTGTACCCCACAGGAGAATTATAAGGAAAAGGGATAATAGAACGAACAAAGGAATACCCCACAAATCAATGTGCGTGAGGGTGTGTGTGTGTGCACAGGCGTAGCATACACTATGTGGACTTCGGAAGAAAGGATGTCCACATAGTGTAGGAACTCTGTGCACTGTGTGGACTTACACACGTCCACACAGTGTTTTTGGACTTTGGAAAAGTACGAATATCTCTGAAATTAGTGATTTGTCTAAGCAGGTTCGTTGACTTAAATCGAAGGATATTATTAAAAGGGAAAAATAGAACGAAAACCGCTCAAAAAACACTCTTCTGTGTGAAATGGGAACGATTTTAAGAAATTACTGTGCTTAAGTACATGAGAACAAAGGAATGTCCACATAGTGATAGCAACAACGGTCTGTGTGTGTGTGTGTGTGTGTACGTGTTTATGGTGTAAACCGAGGACATATAACAAAAGAGAACAATATGTCCTCGGTTTGCGCACGGTGTCCTCGGTATGTTTCGTGTACAAATCTAATGGGAGAAGCCTCAAAAAGTTAAAGTCCAACAACAAAGGGAACAAAAGAGGGGAACAATAGGATGTCAAACGGTGTCCTCGGTTTACACCATACACAAGACTGTGTGTGTGTGTGTGTGTGTGTTGGTATAAGCATGTGTGACCTGTGTTTGCAAAACAAACCGCGTGATTTTCTCTATGTAATGTACAGCACTGGGCACGGATATTTTGCGCCAAAATTCATTCAGTATTATGCTTAATAAGGTGTTTCCTTAATTAATGTAAACATATAAATAATTTTTACCAACGTTCCGTGGCTCCTTCACAGCAAATTACGCAAAAAGCCCCCCGCGTCGTCAGTCTCATACATTATATTAATTTTTCATTGATGACGTTACTTGTGGGAGACCCCGCGAAGTGAGTTGCCTGTGTTCTTGTATTATACACGTATGTTCATAGCAGTTAACGTATGCGTCACCTAGCTTCAGAGGTCATGATTTCGTAATCCATATACACTACTGACGTTCGCCATACGCGTAGCAGACGACGCTCGGCAACATTTTGTAATGAGCAAGAACCAAAATCACTCACATTGCTTTAGCCTGAAGATCTGACATCACGCTTTGAGGCTCGTGAATTACGCCACATACCTGCCGCGGCTGCCATTATATTTTCCCCGAGATTCAACTTTGACCTTGCGTGTAATGATGGGCGTCCACGCGCAATATCTCCAGCGAGATTGCAGAAGTACGCGCGCGCAATAGTGTCGCATACATACGCTCGCGAGCCTCAAAGCACGTCAGTAGATCTTTGACACAATGTATCCACTGATCTCTATTGTCAGTATAATAGAGATCAGTGAATGTATCCAATGGAATCCCTTGAATGGTACGCCTGGAGCATGTCTTTATCAAGGACATCGTTTACACACGTTTGACAAGCAGGAAATAGTTGAAATTCTGTCTATATGCAGAATATTTAATACATTTAAATATGTTTGACTCAAATAGTTGAAAACCAAGTTGCAAGAAAAAAATTCGATACTTAAGTGGAAAAATTACTTTCGAAAACAACTTCTATTGCTTCTATTGCTATAAATAATTACTATTTTGAACTTTTTCTTTAGTTTACCTAAATAAAACAGGCATACTCTCGTATAAATCAGCACAAAATGAATAACATTTTAGTGTTTCTAGGCGAGTAAAGATTGTACAGTTTTAAAACGATTGCATTTTACACAATAGTCTATTTCGGCAATTTATGTACCGTCTGCACAGTGATTGGCATACTAAAAAGTCAAAACGGCGTATGAAATAAAATAAATTATTAAATACTAAAACAAATTTAAAACATTAATCATTATCCAATCTTATCAATTATGTGCTAAGTCAGTGGCAGGAAAATGAAAGAACAACATTCATCTAATAGAAATATGTATTTCTTTTAATTAAAAAAAATGCATCGCATATTCATATATCTTGTGGAATTCCTCACTGTTCTATTTTAATAGTTCCATTATTGAATGTAATTTATATAAACAATCATTTGAGTCAATTTAATTTTGTTTGTTCGCTGATGATAGAATGTTATTGTATAAAAATATACTGTACATGATCTTATACAAACATTGAATGGTGAACTACATAACATTAGTGAATAATTATTATCAAATGGACTCTAAAGTAACTTGTAAAAATCAAATGATTATAGTGTTTCGTACAAAACAACACAGGTATCTATAGACCATTGTCCTATTAAAATGTCATGGTCTTCCTGTAAATCAAGTTAAACATACCAAGTTCCTGGAATCTACATTGATGAAAACCTTTCTTGGCTCATTCAAGTTATACATTTTGACAAGTAAATTATTAAAAATAATGGAGTTATTAATAGGTTGAATTTTGTCCTAGCTTGTGAGGGCGCAACAGAATTCAGGGTAATTTACATAAGAAAAGTGATTTAATTATATCGAAAGGGAAACGGCCCAATGAGAATGTAAAGAACGTGCGTACAGAATTAACGGAAAAGCAATGTAATTAAATAAATTTAAAGGGGACAACTTTTTGCCTGTCACATATACGTGAGCTTAAATGTTTGGTTACATCAATTATGTTGTGTTCTAGGTTGCCGCGTGCGCCTTGACTAAAGGTTATGGGAGAGTGTGGGGGCCAAAAAATAACAAAATAAATATGTTGGCCTATCCTGCCTACTGAAGAGGAGGCTACCGTTTTTTACCAAACAAATTCATAAAGCGCTCAGAACACACCACAGAGCATCCAGAATCAAACAATTTGTGTGACCCTGAAAAAGGCTGTAAAGGCTGACATGGTTCATACTTCATGCGGATGTCAAGGCGAAGCAAATACCTGCGACGTTGACAGAAAAAACAAGCCAATTTCGCGAAGCCACGAGCGCCTTTATTAATCCATCCCGAGGACGCTACTATTGAATTATTCATAAACCACCAGCAAAATGAATAATTTATGTATGCATTTAAACCAACCACCATAAGCAAAATGCTGCACTCATCTATATACAAATAAGTGATGTCATAACAAATTAGTTACCTAATGCATTATGTAGTAACATAATGCATTATGTTACTACCTAATGCATTATGTAGTAACATAATGCATTATGTTACTACATAATGCATTATGTAGTAACATAATGCATTATGTTACTACATAATGCATTAGGTAACTAATTCATTATGAAGTAACATTTCTCTGCAATAATCAGTAGAGAAATATAAAGGAAAAACATAAGCCAACATAACCAACTGGTAAAAGCCCTCGGTATATGCCGTGTATATATAGTTAAACAATGCAGAGTATTTGTGACCAACTCGTCAAAAGTTAAAACAATTTGTGCCCTATTTAATGTTATTTTTTGTTAACTTTTGTTAACGAATTATGGAGATGACATTTCACCTTAGGGCATATCGTGGTTTTGGCGTTATAAGATTGCGCTTTTAACGACAGAGGCTGGGCGCAATCATCATTTCATTTCGCCTGCGCCCGGCCGTGTGGAAACGTACCGTATTGAGTGCAGTATTCACACGCACTGGACCAACCTATCTAGTTTTTAAACTGACCCGATCCGGTTAAATCCGTAAGAAAACCTGCAGCTGAATCCGCGGTTGAATCCGCGGTTGAATCCGCGGCTAGCTTGATCTTGGTGGCAAATGAAATGGTGAATAGCCGAATGAAATGATGACTAGCCGAATGAAATGATGAAAAGCCGAACGAAATGAAGACTAGCCGAATGAAATGATGATTGGGCAAATGAAATGGTGAATAGCCGAATGAAATGAAGACTAGCCGAATGAAATGATGATTGGGCAAATGAATGGTGAATGGCCGAATGAAATGACGACTAGCCGAATGAAATGACGAAAAGGCGAACGAAATGAAGACTAGCCGAATGAAATGATGATTGGGCAAATGAAATGATGAGTGGGCAAATGAAATGATGAGTAGCCGAATGAAATGGTGATATAGCAGAATGAAGCGATATGGGCACCGAAGGCAGCTGTAGCATTCCACACATATTGGGCCTATTCGTGTTTGATGTCAGTGCTATACGTAACGTGTCCAAAGTAACACTCCACATCGGTTGGTTTGTCGTCGTAGTCATCCTCATCATCATCTCACATCATCACCTGTGGTTTCACTAGAAACTTTAGTTTCATCAACAGCAACATTTGAAACAAACTGTGACATTCAAGTTGATTATTCACCATAGAAAGAAGAGATGTTTCTTCATCTGTTGTTGGTGATAATTCATTGCCTGTCAGTCGAGGCTGCCAGCTCCTGTCAAAACGCGACCGTTAGTAGCTCGCGTAGCCCGTATTTCAGTAGCATAGCCGACCTGATCCTGCAGGGGCACGGATACCGCAACTTGACGGGGATTTCCATTATCAGGTGCGGCAATTTGTGTCTGTCTAATACTCGCTGTTTCTCTCTCAACTACTCGGATCGGGACAAGCTGTGTGAGCTGAACGGGGCTTCAGCGTCGCAGTTCCCGCAGGCCCTCGCTGAGAAGAAGGACACATATTATTACGGACCGGAGAAGGTAAACTGTTAACTTGTCTTTTTTTTTCAATTTAAACTAATTAGAGCCATTTTAAAAAGGGCCGAAATAGTTTTTACATGAATTCTGAAAGAAAATTACTATATTATTACGATGTGATACAAGGCACTTGATTGCATTGTTTCAGGAGCAACTGGGCGTAGCTTTTCCATTTACGCCATAGATCGCTTGGTTGAGCAAAAACGGAGGCGGTTACCAATATCAATAAATATAACTGTATTGGAGATTTGTAGTTGAAACTTAAGGCACCAATAGTATACAAATATGGGACAGTTGTTACCGAGTGATATAATAAATGCTCCCATTGGCCAAAGTGTGTGTGTGTGTGTGGGGGCGGGGGGTGATTCCATACCTGAGATCGCCAAGTTTCCATATCGTGTATCAAATGTCACATTTCACGTTCACGTCCCTGATATGTTTCGTATAATGTTAAGGAAGTGTTCTGTCTTCAACAAGAATATAATTGTTTTAGAAAAACGGATAATTGTCTATTTTGTTTCCTCTCGTTGCACATTATTCGTTTCCATTAAGAACATTTGCCTTGGTTCACCATCATTTTCTCGAGTAAACACAAATCACAATATTTTGTATATAATAATAGGTTTATACTCCCTTTAAAAGCTGTTTCGGATCAGCAATATATAACAATTGTTAATTACATTATCATCTGCTTTGTTTTGCAGCCGAGTGTCATTAAACAGCTTCAGTCATCAGTGTCTGACAAAGGAGGTTTGTACATTTTAATTATTTATATTTTGTCTGAGACAAAAATAGGCCTATATAAAACAAGACAACATTTCAGGGAGACAGACAGACAGATAGTGAGAAAAGTTTATTGTGTCTGATTCTTTTCAAATTGTTGATATAAGCTTGGCTGCATGTTTACGGCTATTTTTGTAACCGTGTAACCGTTCGGTTACATGGTTAATCAATCGGAACAATGTTTTTCTTTTTGTTAAAATACTGCAGCAGTGCATTATGCGCGCGAAGGTCTAGCAAGCTTACACTAATAAAATCAACCAATCAATAAATAACAAATAACAAACGACTTCAGTGTTAATGATTTTATGTTTGATGCCAAAACTAAACCGCAATTACAATTAGCCTACTATTACTTTAAACGTTTACCGACGAAGGAAAATGCGTTTCGGAAGTGTAATTTTTCCTTAAACATACGGAACTAAATTCCCAGTACTTGCTTACATTACGATTAATTTTGTTTCAAAGTTAGACTACTACATTCTAGAATTTGGAATTTGAAGCAAACAAACATATTTATTCTATTTTTTGTTTCTTTTGGGAGACTGGAATTCATTTTAGTGAAATGATAAACAAATAAAACATGAACATTTCATTGGAATCTGCTACCATCACTAAATTTACACCAAGTAAATTTCTTGTGACAACTGTGATCATTTATGGTCCTCAAGATCACAAATATTGTATAAGGGCTACGATTAATGTATAAAATACCAACAGCTATACAGGATCTTATATTTAACCAAATCAAGCACCTTGTAGCGGTGATAATTTTATCAGATTGAAAGATGTGAAATCAGAATGATTTAGGAGACATATGTATACAGTGTAGTCATTTGAATATTCATACAGTAGGGAGATGTTTACAGCATTTGTACATATAGGAGACATATACAATGTAATGTGTCGCCCTTGAATACCTTTCCTGCATGTACAATAGGGACTCAACACACAAGTGCATTCTCAGTAGCTTGAACCCATTTTCTATTACCTAAGAGAGATGATACTCCTTATTTTGGTTTAATAACATGTTTGTTCAATACAAAAGTGAGCTCTCATTCCGTTTAAACCTGGATAAAAATAATAATAATAATAATTAAAAGATCACATGAAAAAGAAAAGGAAAACTACACAAGTGTTGAATGTTTTTTCTTACAAGACAATAAAAGTTTTAAAATGACAATATAACAAAACTACATTTGGGTTCACATTAGACTATCTAATAGTTAACTTACATATGTTTGGAAGTTATTGTTTCTCAACAAAAGGTTTCTGTATCAAACTGCAATTTCAGAGGACTGTTTGATTTTGTTGCAATATTTAAGGCTCAATATACGTTATGATGAATTAGAGAAATCCCTCATCTAGGACTAATTGACTCCAGCCACCCATATCAATGCAACATACACCAGGATCGTACAATGCATTCACCCATTATCAAGCAAAGATCACCAGGATCTTGGAAGTCTCTCAATCCATGATTTGGGACAAGTTCACTCAAAATGTATTTTTAATTGGCAGCCACTGATTATACTTTTCAAACAATGGGGCTGTAATCTTATGGTATAAATCATGTTCCTCCTTTCAGAAAGAATGTCGTATTCAACCGCCACTTTCTAAGGGGTTTTTGGAAAAAATAATTTCAACCACTCAAAACTGATTCTATCGATTTCTGAGGGTACAGAAAGCGAAAACTGTCTTTAATATCCACTTTTATGATGGTTTGCCGACTTTATTTCCCTTCTAAGAAAATCATCCCCTTCAGAAAATAGAAGGATCCTATTACAGTTCCCACTGCGTATGTACAATGACCATGTTGGTCACTAATGGGGGAGTTGACAAGATCAGACTGACATGACTGAGGAAGTCATCGTATACCAAAAATGCCGATTTTTCATGAAATAAATATCCTGAAATAATTTGAAGTATATGTCCATCATCATCCATATGTTCTCCACCTTACTGGGTCGGTTAGATTACATTATTGGTTATATTGAATGAGAAAAAGTTGCGGTCGGATACGACATTCTACCCCTCCTTTCAATCAAGTCAACTGATACATGTGGATTTCTGGGGTACGACATGTTATGATGGTAAAATACTGTTTATGCATCCATCATTCATCTTCATTTGGATATGCAGTGTGGATCCACCTAATTAACATGATGGCTGCCGACTACAAGTATACTTGTACTATTAAATATAATATAACATAAAACACAATAAAGGGGGGCACTTTCCTACCGTCACGTTAGCAGTTTTTCTAATGGTTGTAATTTTTTTTAAATATCTGAAAGCACCCAAAAAAGAATTTCAACATTTGAATAGACATGCATGCTTCTCCTAAAAATAATGTGAGTTGATTATTACTATTATTTTTTTAATTACCCTAAAATTTCCATCAACAAATGGACGGAAAAGTGAGGTAACTTTTTCCGTCCAATTTTTATGGAAATTTGAGGGTGAAAAATAAATAAAATAAATCAGCTCAAATTAGTTCTAGTCTAAGCCTGCATGTCCATTCACATGTTGAAACACTTTTTGGTCGGTTCCAGGTACTTAAAAATAAATAACAACCATTGGAAAAACTGCTAACGTGACGGACGCAAAGTGGCCCCCTTTATTGTGTTTTATGTCATATGTACCAGATCCTGCCGCTACGAATAATATACTAGTAGTTGATCTTTGTCTTTTGTATATGCTGCATAAGGGTGGAATGATTTTCATTTGGTGTATCCATGTTTTGGAACCGAGGGGAACCTAACAATTTCTAAAGAGTTCAAAAATATATGAATTTTGAACTGTTCATCTGTGTCTGCTTACAAGTAAGACTATCCAGCTAGACAACAACCTGACGCAACCACACACATTTTTATTTTTTTATTTATTTAATAGAGTTCTATGTTTGAACATTGATGGAGCGCACTGTACATGGCTGCATGCATCATCACCTCTCTTCAAATCTTTTATACTTTCTTATTTCTGCCCCTGCTGATGCAGCAGAAAACACACACAAGACATGCAGAATACTCTCTGAATTTTTTAACATTAAAATAAAAAAATGACAAAAGCATGTCAGAAGGGCTGTACATTTCTTCTTTTTTTGTTTTCTTTTTTTTAATGGTATCGTGTGTAAACTCACCTGGTTGAGTCTGTATTACAGAAGCCCAAACTCAACCAATACAAGGGGTCATTTTGGTATTGCAAAGTATGTTTAGATTGAGGACTGTTATACATAGGTTTAGGGGAAGCAGGTGAAGAGTACGGCCTGTCTGCAAATGGTGGCAATGAACAATGAGATTATCTCAATAGAGGCGCTAGTACTACATGAAGAAACTGCTTCAGATGTGCTGCAAGTATTTCCTTCTCAGCATGTGATTGTAGCAACAATCTCTTCTGTTTCAGTTTTCTGTTTTCCTGTATGTGACCAAACATAGCTACTGATGTTTACCCATGACTATGGAGCAGTTGCACATCCAACCATGTACTAAAATTTTACAGGCCTGGAAATAAGAATTATAATTGTGTAGAATGCGGGAGGGGCGGGGCAGGTGGGGGAGGGGAGCAACAATGCACTCGCACACACTGAGGATGATCATCTTAAAATAGACTTACAGTATTGTGCGTACTGTGTGCAAATAATTATTATGTAGTTATCTGACGGCTATTTTATTGCAATAGACTCTAACCTTTCACGGTATTCGCCATGTTTTGATGGCACAAAAATTGTATATAACTTCAAAACCTTGTTGCCATCTGTTACTTAGCACTCGAACTTATGATCATATGAAGTCTAAATGTCTGCATAAATTTCAAGGGCCCAGATGCAAACGAAAATATGTGTTCAAAATACAGGTACACACAATTCTTGCTGACCTTAATGTTACATTCAATTTGAAAAACTGCATTTCAATTGTTCAATTTTATTCATAGTCCGTGGGCTACCAGCATGCCCCTGCCCCCCGAGGATTTTTCAAGACAAATATTTTTGTAAACCTTGACCATAGAGCTATTGAAATCAGGTTGTCTGCAAGTTGCCTGTGGGTGGGTGATGCTGTGAGGGCGCTTTTTCAAAATGGCCTCCAAAATCCCGGTAATCTACTAATATGATTATTTATTTTTTAGTGCCCACCCTCTGGGGATTTTTCAAGACAATTAATTTTGTAAACCTTTACCATAAAGGTATTGAAATCAGGTGGTCTACAAATTGCCTGTTGGTGGGTGAGGCTATGAGGGCGCTTTTTCAAAATGGCCGTCAAAATCCCGATAATCGACTGTGCCACAGAAGAGGATTTTATATTTGTTAGTGCCTACCCCCTGGGGATTTTTCAAGACAATTATTTTTGTAAACCTTTACCATAGAGCTATTGAAATCAGGTTGTCTGCAAATTGCCCGTTAGTGGGCGAGGCTGTGAGGGCGCTTTTTCAAAATGGCCGCCAAAAATCCTGGTAATCGACCATGCCACATAGGAGGACTTTTTATTTTTTAGTGCCACCTATAAATATACATTGGCAAAATGTTCTCACCCGTCTGAAATGCTTAAACTACCTCAGGAAAATACTTGCAAGGATAGCTAGTAGAACTTTTCAAAATTATAATAAACTACTTCTACTAGCGTCTTCACAGTGTCACGGATCTGTTCATCCAAATCCTGCATCCTGTATTTCTTCCTTTCACGTTTGTTATCTGTCCTATGAGCCTCTATCCCTTCGAAATGTTATGAAGCCAACGCTGTTGATAGCTTGCTCTAAATTTGACGGATTGGCTCTGAAGATACCCTCACAGATCTACTGGCTAGAAATCGCATCTGAAAAATGACCTCGCGCAAACCGGTCTCTGAAAACTCGGGGTATGCTAATGCTGTCAGTTCACTGATCGCCTGACCCAGCTCCTGAATGGTCTCTTTCGCACCTTGTCTGTGTTTCTTCAACTCCATTAAGAAGTTCTCCACCTTCTGTCTGGGTCCAAAGCGAGCATTCAGCAAGTCAAGCGACTCCCTATATTGTTTTCTTTTTCCATCCTCTCCTCGATTAAGTAGCACCTTTAGTGTCTGGCCCTTGAGGCTCGCAGCGAGAAATGCTGCTGCCTCCTCGTCGTCCCAAGCCTTGGCAATTTTGCAGGATTCAAAGTGTTCCAGGTACCGGTAGTCTTCCCAGGGCTCCTTCCCTTTGAATTGGTCTGGTACAATCCCCATGATTTCTCTGCAATTTGTTGCTTGTTTCCAATAGACTCCTCTTTCCTGAGACTTCCAGCAACATCCTCTGAGGCTTTCAGGAACATTTTCTGAAGCTTTAGTGACTTTCGTATCCTTTTCACTATCATCAGCAGTTCCTTCCTCACGCACAGGAGAGTCCTTTGTTAGAGGTTTTGTATCCTCCTCAATCACAGTCGAATGCGACTATGGCATCCACGTCCTGTTCTTTTTCAATATTCCTGTAGGAGGGGTCCAAGGGCCTCCATCAGTACCTGGTGCTGGAGTACCAGGTAAGGAGTCATAAGATCTGGTGAGTCTTTTTGATCTATTGATCTACGTCCATTGTCGGAAGTTAGTCTCCTTTCCTTCCTTTGGCTTCTAGTCTAGTTAGTCTCTGCTGTGGCCTCTAGATTTCCAGCTCTTGTTCCAGATCCTTAACTCTTAGCCTCAGCTCTTCATTCTAGAATGCGGGAATAAACGCTGTAATTGGTCTTCTTTTCCTTGCACCTAGCGGTGTCGATCTCTTTTGTGTCCTCCTTGTTCATAGTTGAGGCTAATGGGTTGTACCTTTTTGATTTTGTTAGATTATGTTGTCCAGTCTTAGGTCGAGTGCATTTATCCCACTCCTGACACCATTTGTGACGGATTTTCCAAATAGCCCAGACAGATAATTCCCCGGTGGTCACCCAGTTGAGTACAGTACTCCCTTCAGAAGATCCAAGACTGGTGATATAGGCCTGTTGGGCGGAAATGTACCACCAAATGCACACGACTCTCTCACCTCCACTAGGGACAGACAGGACAGACCATGGACATGACAGAAGTGTATACATGTATAAGGAATTATGATGTAGCCTGTTTTATTAGTAAATAAATCACTACATCAGAACCGCTGTGTGTTTGCCTATCAGTTAATTAACCCAGTACCCTCATTCCCTAGCCCCTCGCGCAACCTGAATTACCTAGCGCTATTCTAATTTGGTGCAGCCTCTTGCTGCGCCCTTGCTCCAACTACATGTAGCCTCCCAGATACTGGTGTACCCTCCCGGCTTGGATCCTCCCTGCTTGTAGCCTCCAAGATACGAGTGCCTTTACAGACCAGAAACTAATCCAGAGTTCCTCCCTTGGTTTCACACTGTAGTCCCACCCTGTATTCCTGGCTGTTCCTTTCAGTGGCCCACGCTCAATTCGAGGTAGTGCACACTATAGCCTCCTGTACTGGAGGAATTACTTGCACGTCCGTCTCAGACAAAATCCAACGTCCTCGTGCGCACCTCATTGTATACCCACAGCACCAAATACTCCACCGCCCTCCGTAGTTCGCCCTTCGCCATGTGCAAGCCATAGCTCAATTGCGTTACATTATTATCTTTTGTTTTTGTTTATTTTTGGGGAGGGGCGGGGTGCAGGCGGGCGGGCAGGGGAGGGAGGCCGAGGTATGGAGGACCTTAAATACTAATTTATTATTCCTAGATCATTTCCAGATACTCAATCCATCATGGGGAAGACACATTGAGCCGAACTACATACATGTGATGTGCATTGGGGTATTTTATTTTGGGGGGGGGGGAATTTGACCCCGCCCCCAATCCTTAACCCACCCGTAGTTTTTTGTAGACAAGCAGATATTGCAATGGGATACAATAGGCTCCCCAAAAAAGTAGTCTCCGAAAATCCCCCCCGGGGGGGAGGGTTTCGGTCCGTAGCCCATGGACTATCATAAGTAGGCAATATTTCCACATGCAGAAAGACCATGCAAGTATCACATGAAATCGAATATTACAACCTGTTTTGCAGATTCATTTCTTCACACATTAAAACAATAATTATATACTTCATAGGAAATTTGATCACACATGAGACATGCACGGACTATCCGAGTCCAAAACTCCAACTCGAGTCTGAAGTCAAAAGTTTGGTAACTCATCAGACTCTGACTTATTAACACCAAAATGTTTGGGTATGGAGACTATGGAAACCTCACAATCTGGGCAAATTTTTTTCGCACTTCGTTAGTTAACATAAAGTACATCGTCCTATTTAAACGACAATGCTCAGCCTTACATCATGTTACTGTTACTGTTAAAGAAGGCCTAGCCCAGGGCCGGCCAGGTTGGACTCCTCCGTACCTGGGTAATAGGAGTCGGAGGAATATCCTTCCTCAATCTTTCTTCCAAAAGCCAGAATGGCTAGCTTAACTTACCAATTGTTGGTAGGCTAAAAATGTAACGTTTCATTTACTCAGATCAATCTATTTATCGCTACTATGGTCGATGTTGTTGTATGGGTGGACGGCGAGAGATATGGCGCGAAAGATTTGCAGCATCGTTAGGGGACTACACATCGCACAGCAGTGTAGCAGAGGAAATCGGTCGTGAAAAGGAACTCACGTCACACTGCTGATGAGCAAGGCATGATTTAGACTTGTCCCCTGTCTATATATCACGGATACAGACAGGCTCCAGGCGTACCATTCAAGGGATTTCATTGGATACGTTGTGCTGAAGATCTGACGTCACGCTTCGAGGCTCGCGCGCTAGCACGACAGGATCTATTTTCATATTATGTTGTTATTTAATCATTGGAGAAAGGGATAGTTGTTCAGGAAGAAATGATGTTCATTGCAAAATTCATAATATAATCTGAATACATCCCGATCGGTGGCAGAGCCATGATTTTTAAATGGATGGGGTGCAGCAAATATTCCCTAATCAATCGTACTGGTTAAAAGCCACAATAAATTACCTTCTAGCCTTTTTCTTATTTTTATTTTATTTTCCCTCAAAAGTTTTTCTCCTTGAAGGAAACAAAATGTGGGAGGGGGTTCGGATCCCTTACCGTCTTATATAAAGTGAAAAATCAAAACAAAAATATACAATTATTTTAGCAGACGTCATTAAGCAAGCGTTGAAGACCGCCTTTTTAATGATAAAAGCATTTTTTAATTTCACCAAAAACTAGTGTATAATTTCAAAAATGATGTCAACATTGTAACTTGATTTATACAATTTCAAATACCAATAATGTTGCCTTCAACATTTTATAACATTACACACACACATGAAAAAGTTTTAAGGCAAGGCCTTAGCAGAAATGAGATCTGTGGTAGAAAATTGGTCTTTGACATTAGTTAATTGCCAAAAATGGTAACAATATCTTTCACAAAATTATATTGCACAGAAAAATAAAATTGCATTGTAAAACATGAATACAGATGACAAAGTCAAATGAATACTACACAGGAAGTCCAGGACTGTTAAAAGAAATAGTGATTGTTCTTCATTTTGAAGATAAGGTAGCCATTAACTGGAGATTACGAACCCACTGTTTTACTGTTCTTCTCTCATTGCCTTCATCCTCTTATTTTTCAGGTTAGCCAATTTCATCCTTTTTAAAGGTCCAATAATGAATCCAATAAATCCACTAGAACCAGTTACAACTCCTTCAACAGTAATTGTAGAAATCTGTGGTAGACAATTGGACTTTTGCCATTAGTTCATTGCCAAAAATGATTAAAATATCTTTTACAAAATTATATTGCACAGGAAAATAAAAATTGCATTTTAACAAATTGAATTCATATGACGCAATCAAATCAATTTAACAGGAAATACTTCTTTTTCTGACCATAGTCAAAGGACAATTAGAGGAAAGTGTGATTGTTATGGTACAGTAGAAAACTTTGATATTGTAAATTGATCAACTTTAAAAATAAATTTCACCACAAATAGGTGTACAATGTAAAATGTCCAACATTATATCTTGATTCATAAAATTTCAAATCCCAATAATCTTGCCTTCAACATCGTATAATAGTATATACACAGGGAAATATTTTAAAACAAGGCCTAAAAAGTCCTGCCCTTCAAAAATGATAAAGAATAATATAAACAAGTTGGGTTTTGTTTCAATTTTGTATATTTTTTTAAAGAGTTATATGGGACTCAAGATTCCATGTTAGTCCAAGCTTATTAATGTTTGTTATCTTTTTGGGAGTATAACTGTTTGTTGTGACTGCTTGTTTTACTTAGTCTGGACCACATTTTCATTTGAAAAAAAAATAAGATGAACAGAAGAATTGCTAACCGAAATTAAAGAATGAAAAAAAAATTAAGGGAAGGTACTTTTACTGGAAACACAAGATTTCTATTCTTTTAAAATAATGAGTTAAATCCATCAGAACCAGTTACACCTCCATTAACAGTTGTAGAAATCTGTGGTAGACAATTGGACTTTTGCTATAAGTTCATTGCCAAAAATTATTAAAAATATCTTTTACAAAATTATATTGCACAGAAAAATAAAAATTGCATTGTAAAAAACTGAATACAGATGACACAATCAAATCAATTATCCACATACATGTACATGTATCCAAACATTAACCCTAACCTTCCCAAATCCTCCAAAATCCTCTTTGCTAACGTGAAGGCTTTTGGAGGATTGAGATTATTAGGCATACTTGCCCTTCCATGGTACATGTACATCCATGTTTGTTGTGGTGATTGTAAGGTCAGTGCTTGTGTACACTGTTTATTGCTCCATGCATGCAGGGTGGGTCCCTGGCCATGTACATGTATAACAGATGAGAAACACGTGTGTGCATACATGTCATGTGCTTGCTTTACTACTGAATGATTTTGGAGGATTCGAGTTATGTGTAAGCAAATGGGAGGTAGGGTAAACAAGCAAACTAGTAGAAAGTCAGCTGGCTAGTGTACAAAAGTTAAGGGAAACTCCTTTTAACCTACCATTTTCTGCTTCCACTGTAGTCATAAAAAACAAGAAACTGCCCTTTGGGGCAGAATATTCTTGTTCTCTATGTTGTCCTTCTTTTGCTGAAATCAATTCTCCTTTATATTCAAGGAGAAAATCCCCTGAAGCAAATGGCTTGCTTGTAAATACCCCCGAACCTGTGAACATATTTGTAGAAACAAATATTGGATAAATTCATCAGTACAGTAAAGAAAGTGCTACCCCCCACCCCTTTTTTTTAAGGCCTTGTGAGTTTACATTGTTATACCCTATTACAGTGAGAGTATCCAACATTAAAACTTACTGCCTTCATGTTGTGTTATCCAGGTTTTCCATTTATATTAGAGAAACATGATAGATAAACCAAATACCCAAATCAAAGTTGCCACAAGAAGGAAGCCGGC
Organism: Zoroaster sp. YZ-2022; assembly: GCA_029582265.1. NCBI lineage: Eukaryota > Metazoa > Echinodermata > Asteroidea > Forcipulatida > Zoroasteridae > Zoroaster > Zoroaster sp. YZ-2022. The sequence continues at coordinate 42,676,961 of CM055822.1, read as the reverse complement.
ACGCGATCAATTGACAGGTTTAAACATGTGTGTGAAACTCTTTTGAATTTTGACCCATTTTGCATTTGTTTTCTATCTTTTATTTTAATAAACAGTTCCAGATGAGAGAATTGACTGTGACAATAATTGAGAGACTGTGACAATAAGAGGGTTCCTCTTGTTGTCACTTACCATCCCTCTCTACCCTACATCAGATTACCAGTGCTAACCACCAAATCCTCCACACCTCAGATCGCCTCCAACGTGCAATACCCGATGAGCCTATGATTGCCTCCTTGTCCGAGCTGAGTTCTCTCCCATTAATGACAGTTCCATTCCTCCTATCCAACAGGGAATGTTTAGGTGTGTTACCTGTCAGGAACATGTCTTGGAGTCAGACGCCTTCAAGAGTCACTCCACTGGTGCCCACCGCCAGTTCCGGGGGCCACATTACATGTACCACTTCTAACATAATTTTATCTGATATCTTGCATATATGTTTTTATTTATTTTTTATTTTTTATTTTTTTAATTTACTGTCAGTCACCCTAAACAAGGCCAATAGCCACTAAAATCTAAGGGATTACATATAGGTATACGATATATCATCCATCCAGCAAGATTATATTTGTTGATGTTTTTCTTAAACTTAAATAGATCGTAAGTAATATAATGCTGTTCTAGGGAAGAAGCTATCCAAATGGAACTTACTCTTGATTTTGGGGGATAGTGGGGGATTTTCCCCTGCTTGTTTAGCAAAGCGAGTAATACGAGAAACATCCCTGTGCTTAGTTACTAGTTCATGTACCTCAGCAGAACAATCTCCGTAATAACAACATCCTACGATGTGAGAGAGGTTGAAGGGAGGAAAAAAAGCTCTTCATCACCTCTAGTCCCTTGATGCAGTCTATCAAGAACAGATAGTGATGCTTTGGAGGCACCTGTCCAGATGTAGGCACAATATTTCATCTTGGGCCTGACTTGACTTTTGTAGAGGTAGAGGATGGCCTCAGGGGTCAGTATTTTGCTTGACCGATAGAAAGATCCTATCATCTTGGAAACCTGTTTCCCCACCTCAGAGATGTAGGAGTTCCATTTGAGATCAGTTGTGATCTTCAGGCCGAGCAGTCTGTCCAGGCTTGTCTGTTCAGTTAGCATTTCACCCTTCATGAAGATGGGGGATATGCTTGGACAGATCGATGGTGATTAACAGACAGAAGTTTAGTCTTCGTGGCGTTGAAATTTATAACCATCCAACGTTCACCCCACGACGTGATTTCAGATAAATCAGAACTCGGATTAGTAGCCAGGTCCACATGAGAAATATGAGAAAAAACCTGCTAGGTTCGAAACGTAAGGCCAATAACCGTTATTTGTGCATTTATATGACAGGTCCTTTAGGTTGGTAAGCAGTTTGCAACAGCTTACCTGTAAAATATGCCTAAAGTGCACCCCTACGCTGAAAACCCCAAATCCCCTCAGTTACGTGACTGCCCCCCCCCCATCCCCTCAATGATGTTTGTGTCACAGCCAGCAATTCCTTCAGCTATATAATTTACGATTTTCGCGAAGTCCAGAAATTTCTAGAACTCGAACAAGCTTACACTGGATATTTGCAACAACAACAATTAACAAAGTGGTTTATGACAGTGTGTAAATCAACCTTTACACAATGATCGGAAATAATCTAAATTACACATTAAAACGGCACTCCTTTCATTTGAAGCACTCAGAGGCTATCTGCTTGAAACTTCTCACAGTCACAGTTCGATTATTGACTAGCTTGGTGACTTCAATGGGCGAGTATACGGTGATTTCCAAACATGCACAAAAATCACTAAATCTGTCCATAAGTCTCTTATGGACGACTAACCATGAAACTCACGGTCAGATGGGAAATATTCAACTGTCTGACGTCGGCAACACATATCTTAACACAGCCGTTGATTTTGTGAAGAGGTGTCCCACTTTTCTCTTCTAGCAAATTCTAAACTTGCGTGTACAATTAATCTTTCTCAGAAAATTAAAGGTACTTACATAACATTTGGCTTACATAACATTTGGCTAAGAGTTTCAATTTACAGTGCCCTTATTTTTCTTTGCAGATTCTGAATGGCAACTAGTTTTCAAAGGGATGGCAGGGAAAGGAGATCAACTCTACGATATGTGGACAAGCTTGACCTGGAAAGAAGATCTGGAGGTCAAGGGAAATTTTCGAAACAAAAGAGTGTTTGAGGCTTGGAGCAGCGGGCAGCTGAACATTACACGAGTAAGTCAACCATGTTTTTTGCTGTCATTATTTTTAGTCACGTTAAATGTTCAGTCCCGTCGCAACTTCTTACCTTCAGTGATTACAATTACTTCAGCAATTTACAATTACAGTGATTTTAAAAAGGACTTTCGTGTACTGTTCAAGATTCGATTCCACGCATTTATGCCCAAAATCGTTGTTTGTAATAAATTAATTACTAGTCAGAGTGGCTTTAATAAATTTTGTTGTCACAGAAATTAAGTTTGCATGAAGGTACAGACATGGTTACGGTATAAATTGTTTTGGATAATTTTGACGGGGAAAATGGTACAAACTCATTTGAATAAGGACTTTCGCGAGTACTAATAATATAGGATTCAAATAATTGTTTCCAACTCAGTTTTTCCAAATTAATTGGACTGGCATGTATTAATGGCAACATTATTGATGTCACGGAAAGTAAGTATGCCTCCATGTATACTCTTGGGGTCGGTATACAAATATTAAAATATTTTGGAAAGGAAACGGGTACAATTAACTCGTTTGAATAAGGCAAACATGTTTGTCATGGAAATTACTCATGGTTACGGTATAAATCATCACCATAATAACTCAGATCCTGCATGCGATGTTTTTTTTTCTGCAGTTAAGAATCGCCACTGTACGCTCACATAATTATATATGCATTTGTGTTCTAAAAATTATAAGATAATGGCAATTCTTTAGTGCAGAAATCATATTTTATCCTGGCTTTATGAAAATGCCGCACAATCCTGGCCATCCACGTACCAAAGCGAAATGCACAGTATACTAGGCCAATTTATTCTCAATAGTATTACATTAATTCGCAATAGTAGGCTACTATTAATTCGCGTATGATTTGAGTTTTGGGTGGCCTAGTCCCGGCACAGCCTCCCTACTATACCACTGTTACTTCAGCACACGTTCTTGTTATTAAATGTATATAAGAATTTACCCCCACACTCCAAACCACAAGTACCTCTTATCCAAAATATCTAAGATTGGTACCTCTACTAACTTCTCATCAAACTAGCAGCCGTATATTATATTATAATTCTGTAATTTTGTAATCAGGTAATTAACAATGTTGTATCTTCCCATTAAGCAAACGATAACGGAGAAATAAGGATTTATTAACACAGAAATATACATATTTAACCTATATTCAGGTGAAGCTTTCTCTGTATGATCACATTGGGGTCAAAGTTGAGTTAATGTTTAATGGAATAGAGTCAGACATCTTAAGCTGGTTCGATAAGGATCGCCTTATGTCATCTCCATGGAATGACCTCAATTCGGCAACTACAAATTACTTCTCTGTTGTTGGTGACGTTGATCGAGTGTAAGTAAAGGCCATTTTATACACGATTTTTCACTCAACGTGCCGAGTTCTCACGGAAACATTTGACATTGTTGGTAGATCATTGTTCTCAGATTTCTCAACGTGGGGGGGAAGGTTCTCTCTATATTTTGTATACATCATGGCAACAAAACAATGGGAGAGACAAGATAAATCATTATATTAGACCTTCGGAACTTGGACCAACATTTCCCCTTTTTCCTCTTTTCTTAAAAACATTTCAGCACACGACGGTTCTTCGTCAATAAAGTATATACCGGCTGTACTGAGGACGTTGGATGGCTGATTGTAGTTGATACATCATCATATTGCGCTTGGGAAAACAGCAGTCCTATATACCCTGTCATACTATACAGCACAACCACAGGCGCAGTCATCTGGAACGATGCTGTAAATGGTAAAATATTAAACATTTATCGCTCGTGTTTTCCGCTATTTTACCGGAAATTATCTGAAAATGTTGGTTTGATTGAAACATCGATAATTCTCATATTATCGATGGAGAAATTATGACGGGACGAGTCTAAATGTATGAGGGGCCATTTGTGTTCCCCCAGTGGGCCGGCTTAGGCTTTTCACAAATCGAGACAAAAGGAGTTCGGACAAAATAATTTTTAATATATTTTACCTTGGGTTGGGATAATAATATGTATGTTGTTTAGTTTGATTAGTTTTTAAATATGGTGAAAGGTTATTGATATAATATTGATATTTGCTTACAATCCCTCTTTAAATATTAGAACCCTTTTAAAGAGTCTGTGAAATAAAACAAATTATTCGTAAAATTTTGTCACAACAACGGTGTATCGGATAAATAACCGTAGCTTCAATATAGTTTCATAAGGTGGCTTGATTTTCCTACTCATAAACTGTCCAGATATCGAGCAGTGCACCACAAAAGCACCTCAGAATAAATGGCGCCATAATATACGGTATGCAAAGTAAAACAAAACATTTTTAGTTTTAGTTCAAATGAGAAATACGGTCAAGATCACCGGGATATTTGTCCTCATAAAACAGTAGAAAGTCAAAATAAAGGAATCGATTCTTGTCAATGGGATTGATTTTTCAAAAATAAACAAATGGTCGAAGTTTTATTTTTATAATTTTTTTTTATTAATTGTTGATTTGAACATTGATAATTTTGGGTCCCTTTCATTATGTTTATGATTTTTCGTTGAAAAGAAATATAAATGTATACATTTAGTTTTATTTGTCTATTTCCATTTCAATTTGTTTGCAGCTGGAACGATAGGCAAGGCAGATTACTTGACCATCCACGTTGATACTGAGTGAGGTAGGCCTATTGACCATAAACACAGGATATTTCTAGTCTCAGAGAATCTGGTTATGGCTAAATAATTACACAGATTAGAGAACTAAGCCTTTTTTACATCCTCCCTCCCCAATTTTTCTTATATCAGCACTATATTGCTGAATGTAGTGGAGCTGGGGCACAAATTTCCAATCACGTGTGATTAATACAAGTGATCCATTTAAGATATCGCATTTTTTGTGAGATGCCCCCTCTCAAATTCTGGATCCGCCCCTAAAACTGTGAAACAATCCCAAATTCTAAGTTGTGAGGAGCAATTTACGTTTTGCGTGATAAAATTAAGAATAATTCAACTCATCTTTAGAGTTTAATGGTCCACACCACAGCATCAGTAGTACCTAAACCTTAAAACTTGTGCTGAAAGGGACAAGGATCTGAAAAAAATCCCGTCTCTTAACTAACTCCACCTTGTTGACCAATTGGTCAATTTATGGTACCTTAAACTAAGGTCAATTATTCCTACACTCATTTTTGTCACTACGGATAAAACATTATTTTGTACTAAAAATACAATCTGATTTAATAAGTCAACAGAGGTGAAGTGTCACTAAATGGGATTGCACCATCAATCGTATTCACTGTCGACAGGAATCGGAGTGCTAGTTTTAGATTAACTCAGTGACTGAAAATAATATCCCACATGATAAGGTCATATTACCGTTGCTGCTGCATTACATGAACCAGTAACTCAGTCACTGTATTCATCTTAAACTAGAACACCGATTCCCTGCCCTGTTGAAAGCCTGCTCAGATTGTGACGATATTGTCCTTTTAACAGGAAGGTTTAACTGCATTGTTAATGTTAGCAAAACTGCTTCTACGAGAATGCTTTACTCTCTTTGAATCAAAATAAACATTAAACAACCATCCTGTAAATGTTTCAGCTTAGTATTTTAAAAGTAAACTTAATACTCTCCTTTTATTTATTGTAATTTTAGTGATTACTTAATAATAATGTTTGTATTGACAAACTAATGTTATCACGTACTGTTATCTTAATGCTTGTTGATGGAATTTGATTTCAACTTATTATAGAAAGGCTTTAAGCAAATATCCATAATTGACCTTTCCCCGTTGTTAGAGAGTTTCTGTCATGATGAAACTAAACAACATAAGTTTTATTATCTGATTACTCACGGTAAAATGAATATTGTAAAATTTTCTCCAATGCTCTTTTGTCTCATATTCAGAAATGTCTATAGTCCACTAGGGAAACAAATAGTCCTAACACGTACAACAACGTTGATATGTTCGGCATTTATTACACAATTAATGTGACCAATTATATGTTTCCCTCAGTGGGTAAGCTTTTCTGAATTCAAGACAAAAGGGGTTCAGACAAAATGACTTTTTAATAATAGTTTACTGTGAGATTTGATAGTAAAACGTTTGATTTTTAGTTTCCTTATGTTATAACCTCTCTCATAATAGGGAAAGGTCAAGTGTGCGGTATAAAGGTTATTATGTCATTCACGAGTAAATAGTGAAAATGTATTCAGATCGTGTGTACTCATTCAAATGTTGAATTAAGTAAAGATCGAGTACTCTTTCCTAAATTCGAATTAAAATAACTTCGCTTTTGTTTAAATGGAGAAACCGCATACAAACATATTATATAGGTTAATACCGTCATCAGCTTTACAATTAGTTTTACATTAATATTCGACTATTTGGTTATTTTTTAATTACCAATATTGTGTACCTTATACCTAGATTTGCTGAACAAATACCTTGTCTTGGTAGATATATAAAATATTGGTTAAACCCTCATATTAGTATTTGTATTCATAATTTTGTTCAGTTTCAGAAAATTTAGATTTTTCATCGATGTTTTCAGCACTCTGGTATGAACATCCTTCTGGATTATTAATAAACGTTTTATATATTATGTGATGCCAATATTTAACTGGACAACTAGATTCACTGGCGTGTTTCTGTAAAATAGTGATAATAGTAAGAAAAAAGTCGAAGTGCGCCGTTAGACAACAATACACACATTCTCATTTTTGCATCCTTGTGGAGACCTCTATTGTTCTTTCCTTTGTTCCTGTACTTAACAATTTCTCATAGGGTTTGTACACAAATTTCCTTATGGAGCACGGAGTCCTTTAGAATTCCCCTGTGGAGACCAATTGTTCTTGCCTTTCCCTTTTGTTATAGGACTCTACAAGGTAGCGAAAGTAAGAGTAATATTGTATACACTCTGCCTGACTGAGATAAACCAAGTAAAACTGACAGACCCTCTACCTCCTCCACATATCCCGCTAGGTTTGTTACCATGGGGATGCGTTCGCACACTACTTCCAAGCTATAAAATGTCATAGGCTCATTATCATCATGTTTTTGTGTAAGTAAGTTCGCTCCCTGCCGGCTATATACAACATTTAAATAATTCAACGTTCTTTTGGGAAATGAGTTAGTCTTGCATCAATAAACGTCAAATGTATTGCATCTGTTATTTTGATTTTATTGCATGTCTTAAAATTGAAAAGGTTATTCTTATGAATAATAATGACCTATTATTAAGACAAATATAATGACGATAATAGGCGAAAAACAGAAAATAAGCTACTTTTATGTTCAAAGGGGATGGTTTATATATTTTTTTCTTTCATTTTTCAGCACAACGTACACTGCTTAATTTATCAATTGCGGATGCACACATAATATTTCGCTATATAATTCACTGTCAGTTTAGTTTGTAAAGGGAATACTGGTATGCACTGCAACAATGTGGTGTTAAAAACTACACCCATTGTGTTCATATTAAGCATTGCTCAATATGAACGCTATAAAAGACTTAAGTTAACACCACTGGTGTAAGTTTCTAATTACAATTCAATCATTTTGTTATTATGAATTATCTATCCAAAACTGTATATTTTTAACTGTTCATTTCCCTCATATAATGGAAGTCATTTATACCAACCGAATCATTCTCAAACTTGTTTTTCAAGCTTGTTTTTCTATAGTTTGATTATGTTTTATTGAGAAATAAAGTATTTTTGTATTAATGGTTGATCCTCAAAAAAGACACTTTAACAGAGCTGCTATGCAGAGAAACAGTTCCTTTTGTGTTGCAGAAATGTTTACTTATTAGGTCGTATTGGTTACCAGCTAAAAATGTAAATGCAAAATGTGCATAGGCCTACTTTGGTTTTGTCTGTTTCATATTTTTTGACACACATTTTTGCTTATAGCGAAATATTGTGTTCGATTCTAATCTGATGCAAAAGCTCAAATATAACACTTAACGTTTTCTTTGTAATTTTTAAAACAAAAAGTGGGCAATCTATTGCTGTACGTTAGCAGAACAATTTTGAAACCACTCCATGTGAGGGAGGCGTGGCTTATGTTGAAATTACGTCACACTTACCATCTCACTGGATATAGTTTGTTTGCATCTATTGTATGCAAGAGTAGAAGTTTAACGAAGGTACAGATACAGATTTTCTGTCTGAAAGTTTCAGACGGAAAATCACTCTAACTGCTAAACTATATTGCTAAACTATCTGCAAAAGATCTGTTACTAGTTTCATGAATTGATCATACTAAATTTCAATCTAAATATTTATTAGGATTTTAAGCTTTGCATGGCGGAAGTAAAATGGGAATTTGCGGTATCACCGTATAAACAATATCTTAGGAGTTCCTACCTATAGAGTCGGGCATTCTCCTGAAGACAATCAGAGTAAGTGATGGAAACGCAAGTGATTTCTCACCGCCGGTCTTCTCATAACCTACAATTATTATTACAACGCTACTTGTGAAACTATATAGACACTGATTGCCTGTATAGCGCATTGGCGTCTTGTCTTTGACGGAATGCTCTTTTCAAGAACGATTTATTATTATTATCAATAATTCCTAAGAGAGATTGTTTACATGGTGCTTCCGCAAACCTTACTCCTAAATATTGATTATTTATTAAAATGCGTTGCTATTTGTTTTACAAATATTTATGAGAGTATGCGACACCATCACAAAGATAACATAAGGTTGTTTAAATACTACCTGATAAGACTTTGGGGAAGTTCCAAACGGAAAAATAATATAAGCACGGCTTTCGTTGCGTTAAATTGGTTAAATCTATTAATGTTTATTACTATAGGTTTTCCAGGTCGATTTCGGCAAATAAAGAGCCAATTTAAACACTGCGTCATTCTGTTTTGCGCGAAATTGAATGCTGCTCCAAATCATCATTCAATTTCGTTTTATGAGTAGGCAATAGTACTCTTGCATCATGTGATTTAAACAAAATAGCCATCCAATTTAATAATCCACTCGAACAGCATTCAATTTCGCGGCGCGTATTTGATCATTCAAATTCATTTTTGGGCAGGCATTTGTAAAGTTTTGTGCAACTTAATTGTTACTTTGTTATTAAAGGTATAAAAAACGATTCACTAATGAATAAAAGGACAATAAGAAACCAGGATAAAAAATGATAAAGACACACTCAAACAATAAAAACAGCTTATAATGAAACAGTCCAATATAAAATAAATGTTTCAAAAACACATTACAGAATTAGGCTCAGGTCAAAAATCCAATAAAGATTCTAATCAGAGAATCAACAAAAAAAGTAAGACCGATTGGCCCTATATAAAGTGTATGAGAAACATGAATAAAGAAAACAAAATTAAATTTGAATTAAGGTAAACAGATGAAACGTATGGTCGATGTTTCATATGCAACAGCGATCAACCCAGAGCATCCTTGCATGACGATGAAGAAGAGCAAGAGTTATCTCAAACCCCTATTGTTTTTGCACACGATGGTATCAACACCAAGGAGAAAGACAACGGTGAATATGAAGATGAAGATGACAGCCAAAACGGAGACAGAGGATCTCCCACCCAACGAAGATGACAACGGCAACGAGTCGACAACAATACATTGAGCAAAGATAAATCAAACCCAAAAAGGTGTCGCAAACATGAGAAATACTCTTGAAAGTCACCTCCAAGATTTAGGGACATTTTAAGTGTGGAAAAATACAAGATTGAACAAGTAAACGTGGAAACTGCAGGCCTCGTGACCTTTTCCCAACAATATATTGCACGCATACACAAGGACCCCCCGACCCCGCTACCGGTAAAAAACGAAAAACAGCGACTGTTTCATGATTCATCTAAAGAGCACGCGCAAAGTATTCACATTCAATTTTGTCACGCCATTACAGACCAGGTCAGCTCAATTACGCAACACATAGATCACCAGTTATGCAGTTTTAGCGGGTTAACCAACAGGAATATAAAAATATTAATAGATGAACGTGACTATATAGGCCTACAAGTAATATTTTTTATTTCTATCAAGATGATTATTTAGTATAGCCTAAAATTAACCAGAACACCGTATAATGATACGGCTGCGTTTTGCATAACACGAACCGTATTATTCTTGGTATTTAAATTTGTGTTTGTCATGTCAGACGTATTTGCTATATCAATTGGCCTTTATATTAGAGGAATTTCGATAGGGGACCAATTTATAAATGGGTTGGCCCAGATGAACGTTGTTCACATTTGATCTGGTGCACAGGTGAGGAGCAATATTCATTAGATTGCACGACGTCGTCATAGTGTACGTTTTATGGAACAGTGATGACGTCATCACTTAAAGTTGTTAAAAGACAAGAGTTTTCATATTATGAGTTTTCATAATATATAATTAAAATAACATATAATGTGCTATACTGAATACATTAACTTCCGGTTCAGTCACCCCATATAATTTTAAATTCTTCCAACCGTAAGTTCCGGTTCAATCATGTGACGTCATTCATACTTCACAAAATTTGTCCTCATAATATGGGTGTTAATTGTGCCTTGTATTTTTTCCTCAAGTTCTGGTGTTGCCAGCAGCAGGGTGTGGGTTCGAGCCCCGGTCGTGACACTTGTGTCCTTGAGCAAGGTACTTAACCATAATTGCTTCGTCCTTCGGATGGGACGTAAAGCCGTAGGTCCCGTATGTTGTATAATGCACGTCAAGTGGATTGTCGTGCGGTCTAGCGCACTGAACTCAAGTTCTGGTGTTGCCAGCAGCAGAGTGTGGGTTCGAGCCCCGGCCGTGACACCTGTGTCCTTGAGCAAGACACTTAACCATAATTGCTTCTCTCCACCCAGGGGTTAAATGGGTACCTGTGAAGGCAGAGATGGTTTGCTCTATATGCGCTAGAAATGGCAGCAATTGAGCTGTATACTCCCCAGGGAGCTGAGATGGTTTCAGGAATGATTTATGAGCCTTATGAGCCTTATGAGCAGGGATAATGATATAATGCGCCTTGAGCGCCACTTAGTTGGTGGATACGTGCGCTATATAAATCTATACATTATTATTATTATTATTAAAAATAGTAAGTTCCCACTATCAACACCTGATAAGCCAAATCATCTCACTAAGCGGCAGTCCCCCGTCTCTCAATCTATTCAGTGGCAATTGATAATAAAGCACGACATGTTTTCCATTAACAAAATCATCAAAATCACAATGAGTAAGCTTTAACAAAATAATTCATCAAAATCACAATGGGTGAGCCATATAGTAATTTGTCAGTATTTGTGGGGGAATGCAAAGCAGCTGTATGTTAATAAGGGACAAAACGTAAAGTGATATGGTTTATTAAAACAAAATAATAGTAATAAAAATTAATATTATTTTGTTTCAAAATTAATTTCTGCAGAAAGTTAGTCAGAGGTAATGACCAGACATTGGGGATCGTTGAATCTTCTAGGCGAACCCAGCGTGATAACCACCTTAGCACCCTTCTGGGGGAATCGGCAGACCCCCGTTCCCTCCTTTACTTTCCCGCACCGTAACCAACTATCGAATATGGGAGAGACATGGCGGCCCCCAAACCGTTGCTGCTGCCGCAGCTGCCATGTCCCTGAATTAGGTCTGTTCTAGGGCTTCGAACCTGTGCGTCTCAGCTCTGTAAGCCCCACGATTGACACTTCCAGTGGTCCGGCCAACGTGCTGCGCCATCTGAACCACGTTGGTATCAGACATGTTAAATTAAACCTACTTACGGTTTAAATTCGTCCCTAATTTGCCATAGTGACCAATCCCATATTAAGTTGGCATAGTGACCAACGCGGTATTGGTCACTTTGCCAAATTACAAAATTGCCAGTTAGAGCATTCGTCATTTGAATGCATGCTCTATCTCCAAAACTATAAAGAATACATGCATGTGGATTAGATACAATGGTAGGTCTCTTCCTGAATGTACTAATGGGCGGGAAAACTTAAAATTGAAAAAAGTCGGAATGGTCACTATGGCAAATAAGGGACGAATTGTATTGATACACAATAAAATAAGAAAGAAAAACACAGTAGGGACTCGAACTGGGATCGCCTGCACGGACGTCAAGTGTGTATTCCATTAGACCACGGCGCTTCCCTTGACCGTTTGCAATGAAAGGAAATTCATCTTTGTACGGGATAGAAAAATAAAGGGGATGTCCAACAACAATGGTTTCCACACGTACACAGGTGTATAGTGAACTTTGTAACAAAAGGGACAATAGATCCTCGGTCAGAACAATTGAGGAGAACAAAGGAGGTCCTTGGTCAACACCAATTATTCTCGAACTGTAATCCAACGTGATAATTCAGTGGAGCCCATGGTTATGGGTTCTTATCTCGACCGTACCACCCCTCCCTCCCCCCCAAAAAAAATAAAATAAAATAAAATATAAAAAAATAAAAATAAAAAATCATCACGTTGGATTACGGTTCGAGACTAATTGGCGTTGACCAAGGACCTCCTTTTGTTCTCCTCTATTGTCCCTTTTGTTCATTGTACACAAGTGTACGCGTGGAAACCATTGTTGTTGGACTTAAAAACCAACCCATGACATAACTGACAGTAGAGAAACTATTGTTTCCTTCTGTTAAACGAATATGTACTGGTAACATGAAGAATTGAAAATGAATTAAAATTACCTGCAAAATCAAAGAGCATTCCATTTATTTTTTCATCACATCAAATGATGATGAATCTTCTTTCATAGTAAACAGGCGATCCCGGTCCGAATCCCGCCTGCGTTTTTTTTCTTTTATTGTGTAGCAATACAATGTCGTGGCGGCCAGTCGATGTCGACCAGGGCATCCTCATTTCCCCTGATAGGCCCTCTGATGCGAGTGGAGACCAATGCGGGCGCGACATACACGTCCACATCCACCGCACACCAGAGCAGGGTCCGCAACCAGATCCAGTGGAGCAGCAGCATGGCGTCTTCGGCGGATCTCCACGGCTGCAGCAATACGAGCTTCTTCCGCAACTGCTGTGCCATTGCGAACGGTCTTCTTCCATTGGGAGCGGCAAACTGCCTTGTCCTCCCAGGTGGCGACGTTGATGTGGCATGCTTTCAGAGTTCGTTTCAGAGTGTCCTTGTAGCGGAGGTTGGGTCTTCCACGAGGTCTCTCACCCCTTTGCAGCTCTGAGTAAAATACCGCTTTCGGCAGTCTTGGTTCGTCCATCCTGGTAACGTTGCCAATCCATCTGAGCTGACGTTCCTCAATCATTTTGGTGACACTTGGCATGCCAGCCAACTGGAGAACTTTGGTGTTTGGGATCCTGTCCTGCCAGCGGATGCCCAGGATGTGACGGAGGTGTCGTAGCTGTACCTGATTCAGCTTGTTGATGTGTCGCTGATAGAGAGTACATGTCTCTACTGCACAGAGGAGATTGGCGAGAACCACAGCACGATAGACCTTACATTTCGTGGAACGACGAATGCTTCGCTGTGACCATAGACGATGGCGCAGACGAGAGAAGGCCGCACATGCCGCCTTAACTCGGGCGTTGATCTCTGAGTCGATGGTACCGTCGGCCGCTATGGAAGTCCCGAGGTAGACGAAGCTGTCGACCTTGGCCAGTGTAGTATCGTTAAACAAAACAGGAGGTATGGTCTTGAGTGAAGGAGAAGGGGTGAAGACTACATGGGTTTTCTTTGCGTTGATGGAGAGTCCCAGGTCTCTGGCAACACGGTTGAAGATGTCGAAGATCTTCTGCAGATCGATGTGACTATGGGCAACAAAAGCTGTGTCATCAGCGTACATCAGCTCACGGACTAGTAGTGTACGGACTTTGGTTTTAGCTTTGAGTTGGGCCAGGTTGAAGACTTTGCCAACCCTGGTGCGGATGTAGACACCTTCTGCAAGATGTTGGTTGGTAAGCTCAAGAACTGCCGACAGGAAAACTGTGAAGCGTGTGGGAGCCAAAGGACAACCCTGTTTTACACCATGTGCGACCGGAAATGCTTCCGATACCTCGCCACCTGAGCGGACCTTGGCAAACATGCCATCATGAAACTGACGTAGAAGAGAGATGAACTTTGGGGAATTCCACTTCTGGCCAGGAGGTGCCAAAGGCCTTCTCGTGCGACAGTGTCAAATGCTTTAGCAAAATCAACAAACAGCATGAGGAGGGGTTGTTGTTGCTCGATGGCTTTCTCCTGGAGTTGACGCAGGGTGAATATCATATCAATGGTGCTGCGTGCGGGCCTGAAACCACATTGAGATTCTGGCAAGATATCTTCAGCCACTGGCTTGAGACGGTATAGTAGTAGCTTGCCAAAGACCTTGCCAGGGATGGACAGGAGCGAGATACCGCGGTAGTTCCCACATTCGCGGCGATCGCCTTTACGCTTGAAGATAGTGACAACTGTCGCATCACGGAACTGTTGGGGAAGCTGGTTAGCCACCCAGCCGTGGTTGAAAAACTCAAGGAGGGCATCGAGTAACTTCTCGCCGCCAGCCCTGATCACTTCCAATGGGACGCCGTCAGCACCCGTAGCTTTGCCGCTAGCAGAACGGGCAATAGCAGACACAACTTCATCACGGCTTGGTAGTTCATCTAGTTCATGTTGCACTGGTCGCTGCTGAATGGTGTCAATGAGATCAAAATTGACTTCTTTGGGATTGTTCAAAAGACTGTTAAAATGTTCTTTCCAACGTTGAAGAATTGATAAGCGATCACTGAGGAGTGTTGACCCATCAGCGCTTAGCAGGGGAGCTGCAGCTGAGCTGGTTGGGCCGAAGACTCCTTTGAGGGATTGGAAGAGGCCTCCTTGATCACCCCTGTCAGCGCAAGCCTAGATATCCTCAGCAATTTGGTTCCACCAGTTATCGTGCATTCGGCGTAGCTCTTTTTGGACAACTGTGCTGGCTTTGTTGTAACGCTGACGATCGAGGTTAGAACCACTTGCTCTGTAGGCCAGGAGCGCAGCTCGCTTTGTTGTTAGCAAGGCTTCGATGTTTTCATCATTCTCGTTGAACCAATCTCGGTTTTTTCTATGGCGGGGGCCAAGGATTCTCTGAGCTGGCTCAAGAATGGCATCGGCGAGTTGAGTCCAATGAGTGTGTACAGACTCGTGATGGAGGGGGAGTTTTATTAGGGAATCACTGATGGCAGAGTTGAGCACGCTGAAGACTTCAGGAGAATGAAGCTTCCCAACATCTAGACCGGGCTTTGGTCTAGGGGCGGTTTTAGTTTGATGAGTGCGAAGTTGAAGCTCGAGTTTCGAGCGGATGAGTATGTGATCTGTTGGAAAATTGGCACCGCGCATTGCACGGGTGATGCAAACATCAGAGAGATGGACCCTTCTTGTGATGACAAAATCCAGTAGATGCCACTGCTTGGATCTCACGGCTGTTCCACTCTCATTACTACAGCGCGTAAAAAGATTTTGCAACGAACAAACGTTTCCTCCAGTAATCATCACCTAGAATTCTGAGGCTTCAGCTTAGCAACTTAACAACGGTTTGCACAATATGTGGCACAATAGGTAAATTAACAAAAATGGTCGACCATGTTTGTCCAGTTAAGGACATAACACCACCATGCACCTGTGACATGTGTACACAAACACCAAATTCCATCCCGACATATTCCGAGACAAGCACCAATATATCACGTAGAGAAGAGATCACAAAAGCAGCAAAACTTCTCAAGCAAGTTGCAGTAGAACATAGCAGAGGCAAACCTATCCCGGCAGAAATCGAAGAAGTCAGTGATCGCTGGACTTGGTTAAAGCTTTGTGCACAGAAAGGAAAAGATATGCGTTTGAAAACACCAGGCCGGGTAAGTATTTGTAAAAATAATCTGCTTTTATTAGCTTATTTTTATTTAAATTAATCTTGATTTTAAGTGGTGCATAAGCCGATTTGTCTTCCACATGTACATGTACAATCATGTGCACGTACCCATGTAAATAATATATTTTGGGATAGGTGTACCATGCTGCTTTCCTGTTTTCACAAACTGAAATAATCAGAACAGCCAACAGTAGGTCTACATTTAAAAACAATTGTAAAACACAGGCAATAAATTTGCTGGATAGGATTCAGCTACTTAAATGATAACTTAAAACAAATAAATGTTGCTTTATGTAAAAACAAAACCTCAAACACCCCCACACACTTAAAAACAAACTGAACAATAGTAAAATAAAATATTTTAAATCAATAAATATTTATGCTACGTTGTACTCCAGTTTCTAATCAATGATGCTCCTTAATCTTCCACATAAACCGAGGCAATGTTGAGATTTGTTCATTGGGGTGTACGAATATTTCGTTAACTTTTTAACATCATATATTTACAGCCGACATTTGTGCAGAAAATTCCAACAAGCTCTTCCCAAAAAGCCTCATCCACAAGCAGATTATCAACAACTGATGGAATCAATGACCCAGATGCTTCAATTGCCATGATGAGAGACTGCCAATTAGCATGGGAACAACTCCGAAAGATTAAGAGGTTTGTAAGGGGCCATAGACAATTATCAACATTTTCACATTACACAAGCGTACAAAGAGTAAAAAAAATTCAGGATTCCCCCCCCCCTAAAATCGTACAAAAAAAATTGTACAGACTGCAGACCCCCTCCCCACAGCGTACGGTTTGTACGCTCGTGAAAATGTTGATAATTGTGCATGGCCCCTAAAAGAAACTTGTAGAAAACTTTATATACTGTACATGTAGACCTACATGTCCTGTTTACTGTATACACTGTACATCAAAGATGCACTACTGTGCAATTTAAACACTAATGCACAAACAATGTATCATGCCAAGGTGTTATCTTAATTTACAGGTATCTTGGCAGCATTGGGGTTACATTTTCATCAGAGAGAGCTATGCGAAAGCGACAAAATGTGCTCCTTAATGACAACCTCACGGGAAGTCTTGTTCCACTCATCTTCAATTCAGATAAAGCCTATGGACATAATGGTGTGGAGTCACGAGAAGTACCCTATGTGACTGTCAAGAATCTGCCCTCAATGATCCTGGACTATCTGGACAGACATGACTTGTAAGTTTTTAGTACCATGTAATGTACATTGTACATGTATGTATAATGCATTATACTGTACATGAAATACTTTGTAATCTACCACACCCTCCATCAATATTTTGTTTACAGGTATGGCTCTCTGACCTGGCATGACGGTGTGATCCCAAAGGAGGAAGTGTGGATCAAAATTGGAGGAGACAAGGGTGGGAAATCCTTCAAAATGTCCTTCCAAATAGTGAATACTCGTCATCCAAATTCATTGCAAAACACTGTTGTGTTCGCTTGTTTCGAAGCCAACGATTCAATTGTGAACCTTCAGACAGTTTTGCCACCCATCATGGACCAAGTATCACAACTTGCTGGCCAAAAGTGGAGGTAAATACTTGATTTAAAAAATATATAACACACATCATAAATGTGCACTCATTTTAGAGTTATATTGAATGTTTTGTTTACTCTGTTTTGTCTTTTTACAGGGACAAAACACTGAGACTTTTCCTTTTTGGAGACTATGAGCTGTTAACCAAGATGTACGGTATATGCAGCTGCAATGGTAAGGCATACAAATGTATGACAAGTTAATTTATACATTTGCTTTTACAATATATACATTGTTTATGTTAGAAAAATTAATTATATACAAATACATCTACTATTTACATGTGACTACATGATGTCCCTTTCACCATACATTTACAACATCTGTAAATGTTCTGTTTATGTTTTCTTAATTTAGCACGATATTGCTGTCTGTATTGCACAACATCCAAGGACAATATGAAACTCCCCATCACTGAGAGGGCAACAGCCACCCCACGCACCCTGCAGTCAATTGTTGAATCACACACGGCATATGTAGCAGATGGCTCAATGAAAGCTCGGGCCAAGGATGTCTCTCATAGCATCATAGCTAAGCCAATTATTGACATTGCAATTGACCATGTAAGTTGAACTACATGTGTAATGGAGCAATAAATAAATATCTTACTCTGGTGATCTGCATAATATAATGGCATAAGTGGCTCTGCTTACCAGAACAAATTCTGCGCTTACGAGGTCGGTGAGCGCATAATTCATTTCATGGATCCCATAAGCGAGGATTCGGGCTTAAATAGCTAGCGCCGAATTTCTGCTGTGTAAGCGAGAAATCCTTATTTACGCGAAGTACATAAGCACATAACCATATATTCCTTGCTAACCAATAAAATACGCTTACGCTAAGCGCAGAATTTCTGCTTCCGTAAGCGCCGATTCTATGCTTACGGTATTAACAAGCAGAGCCATGAAATTGGGCCCCGTTTTATTTTTAAAAATGCATTTAAAACGCTCCATTTTTGTTTACATTACAATTTTGCTTAGGTGGTTCTCCCAAGCCTTCACATATCTCTTGGAATTTACAAGAAGCTCTTTGATATGTACGAAGCAAGATGCCACATGCTTGATTTAAAGATTTTTGAATTGCTAGTCAAGCATACAGATGAAGATGACCTGGAAACAAGTACCACTAACTTTGACCAGAAGGTTGTACGGGAGTTCAACCGTCAAAAGCAGGCTGCCCGTGACAAATCCATCAAGCAAGATGAACTTGAGCAGATTGAAGAAGAGTTACCCCTTCACCTCCTTCAACATAACCTTCAAAATGCCGATCAAATGTTTCAGCAGATGGCCAACAGGGCTTTCAATCTTCGGCACGAATTGGAGCAACTGGTGAGAAGTTCCATGTAAACATGTACATTTCAAACTCGACTCGCCGAGTCATGTATTTTCTTAGCATTCAATATGTACACTGTACATGTTTACATTTATAGTCATGTCAGTCCTATTGAAATATTCACATGGTAGTTGATGACATATTTGTTAAAATAAAAATAGCTGCTCTTGAACATATCCCTTAGACCTACATTGTAGGAGCTACGACAGACCATAATGTAAACATATATATATTTTTGTTTACCTTTTAAATACCCATATTTTAAATATACCCTATTGCACACATTTAAAATGTTAAAAACAAAATTAAAACATTTGCCAAATTTAAAAACATGGTCCGTCGTAGCTCCGGTATTCATTTAAGTCAAAGGGACATAAAATAAAACGTGCATACTGTGCTGATAATCGTTATACTTTCCCTTTTTGAGTTACAGGGCAATGAAAAGGCTGATCTACCGATTGGTGCCGGTCCAGTTGCTGGAAGCCTTGATGTGGTATTGAAGAAGCACCATGTTGAACGGCAAGCTTACCACGGAAAAGCTTTTGTTGGTAACCACGTTCACAAATGTTGCCAGGTAAAACTACCAAAGTATGCCATGTTGCTGTTTATCATACCATACATGTTGATACATGTTTTGTACTCATTTCTATTGTAAGAATTGTAAGTACTTGATGTGCATAACATGGATTGAGAAAGTGTTACCTTTCGTCTGCTATCCCAACAGATTCAAGTCATCTCTGACCTAACGTGTGAACCCCGCAGAATAATCCAGAATATGTCATACGATGATATTCCACTGCAACGTCAAAAAGAACTCATTCGTGAAGCAGCTGAAATCGGGTCAAATTTGAGGATATTTTCCTCAAATTTGCTGACACACTTTGCGATAAACCACGCCAGGGCCTTATCACCTGAAGACTTCAAACGCATTGGTAAATATTCACTTCCTTTTATTTTTTGTTGTGAAGTACCGATAGTAAAATCCTGTCGAGAGTAATGACATTTTGTATTCATCGCAGATACGTGTATCAAGATCTTCATGGCATCTTACAGAGATAGTTTCCCTGAATCCAGCATCACTCCCAAGATGCACTTATTGGAGAACCACGCTGTAGAACAGCTGACCAGGTTTGGTGTTGGATTTGGCCTTCTAAACGAGCAGGGGGGAGAGCTGATACACACTGAATTCAACAGGACAGGTCGTGTGGTACAGGGAATGCGGGACGACTTGCAGCGTCTGATGACAATAATGCGACGTCACCACTTGTCAACTACTCCAGAAGTACAAGCAAAAGTGATCACCTGTGGAAAAAGAAATAAAAAAGAAGAATAACACAAATATTTATTAGGGCAAGGAAGTTCTGGCTTTAGTTTGGAGCCATCATCATGCACTATGGCATATGTGTACGACAAGAAAAGTGTTTTTTTAGAACACAGGTCACCTATAATTCTCTTGAAAATGTTTTGGAATGTGTGCAATATCCGACCGCCACTTTTTTACTCTTTATACCAAAAACCAAAGTATAATACCTCATCAGTTAAGACTAAGTCTATAGTCTGCATTTTTTAATATAGAGATTGAAAAAGTGGCGGTCGTATACTGCACTCAACAGCATGACGATAACAATTTTTGAAGTTATTGAATTAAAGTATAATTTAGGGAGCCTGCATGTGTACATGTACAATGTAGATGCAGTCACTCACCTCCACATGTCATAAGCTTATTCAACCACTGATGACAGGGTTGGGTTGTTGATCTGTCTTGCAGTTGCAGAAAAGGCTGTGTTATTTGGAGAAGATGAACAAGAATTAAAATAATTAGCATCCAACATGTCCAAATAAAAAATCATGTCTGTCATCGCAACCACGTTCAGACGGTCATAGTTCGGGATACTTCTCGATTTTCTTTTTCTTTTCAACATTTTACATTCAACCAAGTTTGGAAGACCACTTGTTGTGGACAATGACGGTGCAATTAAGTAAATTTAAAATGTGGAAAAACTAAGTTTTAAAATGTTGAAACGAAATAATAAAAATCAACATTTTCTTTGGCATGATTCCGTCGTTGCTCTTAGTCTTAGGTCCATTAAGGGAGAAGGGACGTAACCAAGACGAGAGCTACGAATTAATTAATATAACCATGGAGGAAGGAACACATGTGTTCTTCCTTCCTCCATGATATAACTTAGTATAACACTACAGCTAGGTTCGGGAACGTTATTCAATTTCTAGCTTAATGGTGCCTTTTTTTTCTTTTCTTTTTACAAGAGAGGGCCTAGGAGTACATACAAATTTTAAAGAAATGTAATTGTAAATAAATTATAATAATCTAAAACAGTTAATGAGGCGAGCTTTTCATTCAAGATTGTCATGTAAATCCCCCGCCAGTGACTACATGTACAGTACAACGTCAATACCAATGTACTGTACAAACATACATTACATGTAAATAATTATTTCCACACGTTGAAAAATAGCAAGATACAATCTGAAATATCACAAAACATCCCGCTGTCTTTTACCTTGTTTCATCCTGATTGTCTTGAAATATGCTTCTTCTCAACTGATGTCCTGCGATTTTTTGGAGGAAAACTCAATATTTCATGAAAATGCATGTTTTTAGCTCGTCAATCACATACCATCCTTGCGCTAAACGACAAACACAGGCTGCTCTGTTCACGTATGTACGTGTATCACAACCACTCTCACATGGCATGATTGACCTCCGCGATCCATAAAAGTGTTAAATAAATCAATATTCATGACAGTTACCATTGTTTTTATTCAAAATACTTGTCCGACCAATGAAAATTCAGGAAAAACGAGATATGCAAATAGTAAATTTGACCTTTATCTTGCGTAAACATAGAGTAGCCAAAGTTCCGCGCGCGTTATTGTATAAGAATACATTGGACGCAGCGTGAACACTGAGGGCGCGCACATTTTATTATTGTGGAACGGCCGTGATCTGGGGTGTTGCCAAGAGTTGTAGTGGTGATTCGGTAAATTGAAAAAGGTGTTGGTGATAGCCAGCTGAAATTCGGTGCAGAGGGCCAAAGTGCCCAATGGCTGGAGACCACACTCCGTGGTTAGATCCAACTCGAGTATTGAAATCTCCAAGAAGAAGTAATTTGTCCTTGTCAGGAACAGAGCGGAGGAGACCAGTGAGGGCCTCGTAAACCTCGTCCTTGGCTTCTTCTAGGCTAGGTTGTCACAATGTAGTTGGATGCGAAGAGATATCAACCGGTCTGAGTGTGCTGTTGGTAGCCCAGAAAGCTTACTGACAAGGGAGTTCTCAATAGCAAGGCATACCCCTGCTTGGCCCTGGCGTTCGGCACCGGACCAGAAAAAGGTGTGATTATGTTCCCTTCTTTCACCAGCACGAGCTAGGCGAACTTCAGACAGTGCAGCAATGGAGATGTTACAGCGATGGAGCTCTTTACTGACGAGAGCAGAGCGTCTGCCTGGATGTGTGCTGTCTAGTAATGATCTGATGTTCCAAGTAGCAACTACTAACTTCCTTAGTAGACCGGCTCTATGACTTCGATGCATGAGGCCGTCGGGCACCACCCCCCTAGAGTGGTTTAAGGCAGTGACGTCATCATCAAGCACGCATCTAGGTCGAGAGGCAGTCTCTTCTCCATCTCCACGGAGGACAGCGTGCCCGGAGGGATTACACGCTGCCCCGCAGTTATCTATTAAGAAACTTGCCATTAGGTGTCTACATGCTTTGCGCAGGAGCATTGACACCCTTCGGTGGCCAACAAGGAGATCCAGTGGAGAGCGACTGCAATACGACTGGCTGGTTGACAACCGGGAGTCACGGATGGTCTGCGACTAGGCTCGGTGGCCGGAATCAAGCTGGAGTTCAGCCGGAGACCGCCCTGTCTTGGCCGAGTTCCACAGTTCCAAACTGGCACTGGGGAGGTAACCCCCGATGTCCAGTTCCCCTCACGTTGTCTTGCCGACCAGCCGAGGTCGTTGCCCGGGGCTTACCCTGCTGTAGCTACGACTAGGAGGTAGACGTGACAGTTGGATGCAGTGTGGGGACCAGTGGTCTGAGACACCCCGAGGGGTGCGGCTGCCCAGTTTCCAAAGGGACTACCCCTCCACTACACGCCCAAGACCCCTTTATTTAAGTAGGTTTATGTTAATCTGTCTGATACCAACATGGTTCAGATGGCGCAGCACGTTGGCCGGACCACTGGAAGTGTCAATCGCGGGGCTTCCAGAGCTGGGACGCACCGGTTCGAAGCCCTAGAACAGACCTAATTCAGGGACATGGCAGCTGTGGCAGCAGCAACGGTTTGGGGCCGCCAAGTCTCTCCCCTATTCGATAGTTGGTTAGGGTGCGGGAAAGTAAAGGAGGGATCGGGGCACTGCCGTTTCCCCCAGAAGGGTGCTAAGGTGGTTATCACGCTGGGTTCGCCTAGAAGATTCAACGCTCCCCAATGCCTGGTCATTACCTCTGATTAACTTTCTGCAGAAATTAGTTTTGAAAAAATATATATATAACTAGAGCTAATGTGCTTCACGAAGCACGAATATCAGCCCTATAAACTAAATTTTAAATGTGAATACGACATTTGTTTTAATTTTGCAGATAACATCCTATTTTTTGCTAACCAAGTTCTGTGGCCTCGGGCGCGGAGTATTTGGGGCTAAGTTAACGTTAGAGGCTCCAGAGTCCATGAGCATGAAAAATAACATTGGAGTAGCCTTTCAAGCCATGAACATTTTGAATTCTGTAAACAACTCGAAGACTAAAGTTTAATGATAGCCTCAGCATAACCAGAGTATTGAACATATTTAAATAATGATAACGTTAGGCCTACACAGACGTTAACATTTGCCCACCTTCCGGACATGGCATTATGATTTCACACAGAATGTTGTGATACTGAAATCCTTGTAGATTATACAGTTTTTTATATTACTATTTAGTACATGATACCAACATTTACCCGAATTTTTTTTAAGTGAATCCATTCGGTGATTTTCTCTCTAGAACGATAGGGGGAAAACAACTGTTGGCATGACCATACTACGTTGACCATACTACGTACATGAATGGCCTGACGTTAGAAATTGAAATGATTTTTGAAGAGGAAAATTAATCTGAAATCATCTGTTTTGTTTGTGCACACAAAATTCTGTACCCAGAAATTATGGTTACTGAAAACGTTGAATATCATTTCAATGTATAGTTAATGAACAAAACAGTTTATTTATTTTGTATATTGTTTAAATAAACAATACAAAAAAAATCAGCATCTTACCATGGAGCTGAAACGAGCAGGCCAGTAATGCGGTGCGACGACGTTCGCGTAATACACCACGGGCATGCACCCACCTCGACACACGGCAGATTGCGCATGCAGCGGGCACAATACAATCAGGGCGATCGGAACTTGGGAACGAGGTTTTTCATGCACAAGTACTCGCTGTGCATGTGAAATGACCACGAGTGACCATTATAAGTCCACTGACAAAAATCTGTGTACACCCTATATGTAGCACAGGTTAATGGTGCATCTGTCCAAGTTTCGCCGCGATAGGCCACAAAATGTGGGAGAAGAAGCATTTTGTAAATATTCAGTAAATGACCACTACTGACCACTGGGTGACCGTTGGCCGAAATTTATGAATATGTCTCGATGGCGCATTTATTCCTCCATGATTTGTCAAAGTTTTTTTGAAATCGGCCTAATAGTTTTAGAGTTATGGCCATTTTTATTTTAGTCACGTGACCGTTTGACCGAAGAAAGAAAGAACTAGAGCTAATGTGCTTCACGAAGCACGAATATCAGCCCTATAAACTAAATTTAAAATGTAAAAATTTTTTTTTTACAAAATGACCACTGCTGACCAATAGGTGACCACTGGCCAAAATCTGTGTATTCGAGCCAATGAAGCATTGGACCTAGTCAGGTTATCGGCTAAAGAATGTGGGAGAAGAAGCATTTTGTAAATATTGATTAAATGACCACTTCTGACCACTA
Source organism: Zoroaster sp. YZ-2022 (assembly GCA_029582265.1). NCBI lineage: Eukaryota > Metazoa > Echinodermata > Asteroidea > Forcipulatida > Zoroasteridae > Zoroaster > Zoroaster sp. YZ-2022. The sequence goes on along the minus strand of CM055822.1, from coordinate 42,651,991 downwards.
GATGACCATCGGCCAAACTTTATGAAAATCCCCAGATAGATGAAATACATTGAAAATGTGAAAACGACATTTTTTTTAATAAATAAAATGACCACTGCTGACCAATAGGTGAGAAGAAGCATTTTGAGAGAAGAAGCATTTTGTAAATATTCAGTAAATGACCACTACTGACCACTGGGTGACCGTTGGCCGAAATTTATGAACATGCCTCGATGGCGCATTTATTCCTCCATGATTTGACAAAGTTTGTTTGAAATCGGCCGAATAGTTTTAGAGTTATGGCCATTTTTATTTTAGTCACGTGACCGTTTGACCGAAGAAAGAAAGAAAGAAAGAAAGAAAGAAAGAAAGAAAGAATTTTTGCATTACAATATATCAGCCTGCTTCGCAGGGCTGATATAACTAGAGCTAATGTGCTTCACGAAGCACGAATATCAGCCCTATAAACTAAATTTAAAATGTAAAAACGACATTTTTATATTTTTTTTACAAAATTACCACTGCTGACCAATAGGTGACCACTGGCCAAAATATGTGTATTCGAGCCAATGAAGCATTGGACCTAGTCAGGTTGCAATCGGCTAAAGAATGTGGGAGAAGAAGCATTTTGTAAATATTGATTAAATGACCACTACTGACCACTAGATGACCATCGGCCAAACTTTATGAAAATCCCCAGATAGATGAAATACATTTAAAATGTGAATAAGACATTTTTGTATTTTTTCATAAAATGACCACTTCTGACCGATAAGTGACCACTGGCCGAAATCTTTGTGCACCCCGAATGGGACTCGAGTCAATGAAGCATTGGACCAAGTTAGGCTGCAATCGGCTAAAGAATGTGGGAGAAGCAGCATTTTGAAAATATTTATGAAATGACCACTGCTGACCGATAGGTGACCACTGGCCGAAATCTGTGTACACCCCATATGTAGCACAGGTTAATGGTGCATCTGTCCAAGTTTGGCCGCAATAGGCCACAAAATGTGGGAGAAGAAGCATTTTGTAAATATTCAGTAAATGACCACTACTGACCACTGGGTGACCGTTGGCCGAAATTTATGAACATGCCTCGATGGCGCATTTATTCCTCCATGATTTGACAAAGTTTGTTTGAAATCGGCCGAATAGTTTTAGAGTTATGGCCATTTTTATTTTAGTCACGTGACCGTTTGACCGAAGAAAGAAAGAAAGAATTTTTGCATTACAATATATCAGCCTGCTTCGCAGGGCTGATATAAAGAAAGAAAGAAAGAACTAGAGCTAATGTGCTTCACGAAGCACGAATATCAGCCCTATAAACTAAATTTAAAATGTAAAAACGACATTTTTATATTTTTTTTTACAAAATTACCACTGCTGACCAATAGGTGATCACTGGCCAAAATCTGTGTATTCGAGCCAATGAAGCATTGGACCAAGTTAGGCTGCAATCGGCTAAAGAATGTGGGAGAAGAAGCATTTTGTAAATATTGATTAAATGACCACTACTGACCACTAGATGACCATCGGCCAAACTTTATGAAAATCCCCAGATAGATGAAATACATTGAAAATGTGAAAACGACATTTAAATTTTTTTAAATAAAATGACCACTGCTGACCGATAGGTGACCACTGGCCCAAATCTGTGTATTCGAGCAATGAAGCATTGGACCAAGTTAGGCTGCAATCGGCTGAAGAATGTGGTAGAAGAAGCTATTTGTAAATATTGATTATAATTAAATGACCACAACTGACCACTAGATGACCATCGGCCAAACTTTATGAAAATCCCCAGATAGATGAAATACATTTAAAATGTGAATAAGACATTTTTGTATTTTTTCATAAAATGACCACTTCTGACCGATAAGTGACCACTGGCCGAAATCTTTGTGCACCTCAAATGGGACTCGAGTCAATGAAGCATTGGACCAAGTTAGGCTGCAATCGGCTAAAGAATGTGGGAGAAGCAGCATTTTGTAAATATTTATGAAATGACCACTGCTGACCGATAGGTGACCACTGGCCGAAATCTGTGTACACCCCATATGTAGCACAGGTTAGTGGTGCATCTGTCCAAGTTTGGCCGGAATAGGCCACAAAATGTGGGAGAAGAAGCATTTTGTAAATATTCAGTAAATGACCACTACTGACCACTGGGTGACCGTTGGCCGAAATTTATGAACATGCCTCGATGGCGCATTTATTCCTCCATGATTTGACAAAGTTTGTTTGAAATCGGCCGAATAGTTTTAGAGTTATGGCCATTTTTATTTTAGTCACGTGACCGTTTGCCCGAAGAAAGAAAGAATTTTAGATTACAATATATCAGCCTGCTTCGCAGGGCTGATATAAAGAAAGAAAGAAAGAACTAGAGCTAATGTGCTTCACGAAGCACGAATATCAGCCCTATAAACTAAATTTAAAATGTAAAAACGACATTTTTATATTTTTTTACAAAATTACCACTGCTGACCAATGGGTGATCACTGGCCAAAATCTGTGTATTCGAGCCAATGAAGCATTGGACCAAGTTAGGCTGCAATCGGCTAAAGAATGTGGGAGAAGAAGCATTTTGTAAATATTGATTAAATGACCACTACTGACCACTAGATGACCATCGGCCAAACTTTATGAAAATCCCCAGATAGATGAAATACATTGAAAATGTGAAAACGACATTTTATTTGTTTTTCATAAAATGACCACTGCTGACCGATAGGTGACCACTGGCCAAAATCTGTGTATTCGAGCAATGAAGCATTGGACCAAGTTAGGCTGCAATCGGCTGAAGAATGTGGTAGAAGAAGCTATTTGTAAATATTGATTATAATTAAATGACCACAACTGACCACTAGATGACCATCGGCCAAACTTTATGAAAATCCCCAGATAGATGAGATACATTTAAAACGTAAATAAGAAATTTTTGTATTTTTTCATAAAATTACCACTGCTGACCGATAAGTGACCACTGGCCGAAATCTGTGTGCACCCCAAATGGGACTCGAGTCAATGAAGCATTGCGCCAAGTTAGGCTGCAATCGGCTAAAGAATGTGGGAGAAGAAGCATTTTGTAAATATTCATGAAATGACCACTGCTGACCGATAGGTGACCACTGGCCGAAATCTGTGTACACCCCATATGTAGCACAGGTTAATGGTGCATCTGTCCAAGTTTGGCAGCAATAGGTCACAAAATGTGGGAGAAGAAGCATTTTGTAAATATTCAGTAAATGACCACTACTGACCACTGGGTGACCGTTGGCCGAAATTTATAAACATGTCTCGATGGCGCATTTATTCCTCCATGATTTGACAAAGTTTGTGTGAAATCGGCCGAACAGTTATGGCATTTTTATTTTAGTCACGTGACCGTTTGACCGAAGAAAGAAAGGATTTTTGCATTACAATATATCAGCCTGCTTCGCAGGGCTGATTTAAAGAAAGAAAGAAAGAAAGAAAGAAATATTTTTTGCGATACAATATATCAGCCTGCTTCGCAGGGCTGATATAATAATAATTTGCATTACTATTATTTTATTTTAAAATTGACTCGCTCACAAACCATGTCACTTAACGTTTTGTCCCTTATTAACTTACAGCTGTTTTATTGCATTCGCCCATAAATACTGACAAATTACACGTGTACTACACTGCTTACTTCTTGTTATTTTGATGAAATATATATATTTTAAAACCTTACTCATTGTGCTTTTGATGATTTTGTTAATGAAAAACATGTCGTGCTTTATTATCTATTGCCACTGAATAGATTGGGGGATGGGGGAATTCTCAAAATTATAATCACTGTCGCTTAGTGAGATGATTTGGCTTATTAAGTGTTAATAGTGGGAACTTACTACTTTTAGGAAAAATACAAGGCGCACTCCTGATTTTGAAGACAAAAAGGCTTACTCCGTGTGATTTTGAAGACGTGGGCTTTAAGAAGTATTTTTAAATTACAAGGCTAAACACATTTTGATTTTGACTTTAGGGATAAACTAAAAGTATACCTCCTTGTGATATTGACGAGAGAGGGAGAAAAAACTAAAAGACTTACCCCTATAGCCTATATTTTTGTTTTTATCAAAATCACAAAGGGTAATCCTTGTATTGATATATTTTTTGTTTTCATCAAAATCACAAAACAATATCATTACAAGGCTTACCCCCTTGTGATTTTGATGAAAATATTTTGGGAAAAACCAAGTAAATTTGTCTGGTCATATTAGAGTTGTGTCGGTAAATTTACTAGCAAAATATTTTTGCGACCACCAACTCTGATATCAGTCGGCAAATTGGGTTAGGGTTAGGGTTAGGATTAGGATTAGGATAAGGGTTAGGTTTAGGGTTTGGTTTAGAGTTAGGGTTAGGGTTAGGGTTTGGTTTGGGTTAGGTTGTTCGGGTTAGGGTTAGGGTTAGGGTTGGGGTTATGGTTAGGGTTAGGGTTAATATTTGACTTGAGGGATAAATTAAAAGGATACCTCCTGGGGAATATTGACGAGAGAGGGAGAAAAACTAAAAGATTGTAATACACCTTGTGTATATATATTTTTGTTTTTATCAAAATCACAAGGGGTAAGCCTTGTATTGATATATTTTTGTTTTCATCAAAATCACAAAAATATATCATTTTTTGATTTTGATGAAAACAAAAATATACAAATACAAGGCTTACCCTTTGTGATTTTGAGAAAAAACAAAAATATACTGAACAGCAAAAGAAACGCAAGTCCGAGGTCTTGTCAAGTTTTCAAACAGAAGACAAACCATTTTGATTCTAATCACTCATTTAATGAAAAATGCTTTCAATTTGTGAGCTGAAAGTGACTGTTGAATGTGAAAATCTTGCAATGCAATTTCACAGTCACTTTCAGCTCACAAATTGAAAGCATTTTTCATTAAATGAGTGATTAGAATCAAAATGGTTTGTCTTTTGTTTGAAAACTTGACAAGACCTCGGACTTGCGTTTCTTTGCTAATCCTCGGACTTGCGTTTCTTTTGCTGTTCAGTATATATAAATACAAGGCCTACCCCTTGTGATTTTGATGAAAATGTTTGGGGAAAAACCAAGTAAATTTGTCTGGTCGTATTAGAGTTGTGTCGGTAAATTTACTAGTAAAATATTTGTGCGCCAACCAATTCTGCTTTCAGTCGGCAAATTGGATCCACACACCCCCAAAGAAAATGCCTTCGATACACCCCTGGCTCCACTGAACCTCCCCCAACTAACACCTTCTCGGTCGATTAAACATGTAACATTTGTTACATGTTTTGAGTTGGAATAGGACTCATTTGTGAAGTAAATTTTGATGGAAACAAAAATATACTGAATAGCAAAAGAAACGCAAGTTCGAGGACAACAAAAGAAAATTGCATTGCAAGATTTTCAAATTCAACAGTCACTTTCAGTTCACAAATTGAAAGCATTTTTCATTAAATGAGTGATTAGAATCAAAATGGTTTGTCTTCTGTTTGAAAACTTGACAAGACCTCGGACTTGCGTTTCTTTTGCAGTCATCGGACTTGCGTTTCTTTTGCTGTTCAGTATATTTAAATAAAATATTTACCCCTTGTCATTTTTAGAAGAAAAAAAAATATATAAATACAAAGCTTACCTCTTGTAATTTTGATAAAAACAAAAATATTATTACAATGCTTGTAAATTTTAATGGGAACAATTCTTATTATTTTCTTGATCTCCATGTCTGATCGCCCGTCCTCTGTAATGATGCTCCCCAGATAATTAAATTTTCTAACCTGTTTAATGACGTTATTTCCAATTTTTAGCTCACATTTTGCCAGTGTTGTAACCAAGTAATTTTTTCTCAAGTCAAGTCAAGTCACAAGTCAAATTTTCTCAAGTCAAGTCAAGTCTCGAGTCAAATTTTCTCAAGTCAAGTCAAGTCTCGAGTCAAATTTTCTCAAGTCAAGTCAAGTCACAAGTAATTTTTTTGCAAGTCAAGTCAAGTCACAAGTCGTTTATCGTCCCCAATGAAAGTCATACATTCAATAAATATTTTGACAAACTTGAAGTACATATCGACAATCTGTTAACAGCCAAGTGATATTCAATCAATCAAAACTCAGTTTTATTCATCTTATTAAATCAAAACCAAAAGGACATAAGCTAATAAAGAAAAGGTATTACTCGCTGCCCTCCATATCTCCCACCATAATAGGATGAAAAAATGAAGCGAGTTCATGTTCAATTTGGCATTACGGTGATGAACTACATACTGTACACTGTACATGTAGGCAATATTGTTAATTAATGTAGGAGATTGTTAATTACATTTTTAACAACACATTATTTTGTTGATTTATTCAGTCGAAAATACTAATGCAAAAAACAATGTTTTAATTCCATTACAATACTACAAGTGTACACGTGCTGCATTTATTTCGTGAGAAAAAAATCAAGTGTACAAACTTACTTTTAGGATGCGTTTTCAGATGGCGAACGAAATTTGATGTCGTCGCAGGTCCATCAACCACCTTTGCTTCACATGTTCTGCAGACAGCGCTTCTCTTTTTTAGCGAACTTTCGTAACTTTACACGTGTAGAACAGAGAAGTAGCAACAAGCTTGTGTATGTGTATTACCATAGCGTAGAGCACACGCGCTGAGATAAACAACTTGCCCAATGAATTGTATCGGTTATATAAGGAGAATTTGAACATTACGTGTGTGAAATGTTTAAAAACAAAAAAAAATTATGGAGTAAATCATTAAAAAAAAACATAAACCCTATTATGTTTACACTAACAAATCAATAAAATATGAGTCAAAACAGTTATTCGGTTTCGTTTACGGTAAATTTGCGATAATTTGTTCATAACTTTTCAAATTCTTAAAACAATTAACAATGTCATCATAACCTCGTTTCCAGCTGTCTGTATAAATTACTTTGAATATTAATGCACAGATTTTAACAGTAATAGCCCACAGCTTCCACTACGACGGATTGTGTGAAAGACTAGACATGTGGCGACAGTGTAATAAATATAGCATGTACAAAACATGTACACTTTACATGTACGGTACATGCAATACATGTGTACAGATTCGTGACGGCAATTACTTTTTTTGCCATCACAAAAATATTCGGCTGCTGTGGCCAGATTGACCACCAACAAATATAAATTTAAAACAACATCAAATACATGATGACTTGCAATGTCGTCAAGTCAAATTTACTCAAGTCAAGTCAAGTCACAAGTAATTTTTGTCCAAGTCAAGTCAAGTCCCAAGTCATTTTTGTCCAAGTCAAGTCAAGTCGCAAGACACAAAAATTGGCGACTCGAGTCGGACTCGAGTCCGAGTCACCGAATCAAAATGGTTTGTCTTTTGTTTGAAAACTTGACAAGACCTCGGACTTGCGTTTCTTTTGCTGTCCTCGGACTTGCGTTTCTTTTGCTGTTCAGTATATATAAATACAAGGCCTACCCCTTGTGATTTTGATGAAAATGTTTGGGGAAAAACCAAGTAAATTTGTCTGGTCGTATTAGAGTTGTGTCGGTAAATTTACTAGTAAAATATTTGTGCGCCAACCAATTCTGCTTTCAGTCGGCAAATTGGATCCACACACCCCCAAAGAAAATGCCTTCGATACACCCCTGGCTCCACTGAACCTCCCCCAACTAACACCTTCTCGGTCGATTAAACATGTAACATTTGTTACATGTTTTGAGTTGGAATAGGACTCATTTGTGAAGTAAATTTTGATGGAAACAAAAATATACTGAATAGCAAAAGAAACGCAAGTCCGAGGACAACAAAAGAAAATTGCATTGCAAGATTTTCAAATTCAACAGTCACTTTCATTTCACAAATTGAAAGCATTTTTCATTAAATGAGTGATTAGAATCAAAATGGTTTGTCTTCTGTTTGAAAACTTGACAAGACCTCGGACTTGCGTTTCTTTTGCTGTCATCGGACTTGCGTTTCTTTTGCTGTTCAGTATATTTAAATAAAATATTTACCCCTTGTCATTTTTAGAAAAACAAAAATATATAAATACAAAGCTTACCTCTTGTAATTTTGATAAAAACAAAAATATTATTACAATGCTTGTAAATTTTAATAGGAACAATTCTTATTCTTTTCTTGATCTCCATGTCTGATCGCCCGTCCTCTGTAATGATGCTCCCCAGATAATTAAATTTTCTAACCTGTTTAATGACGTTATTTCCAATTTTTAGCTCACATTTTGCCAGTGTTGTAACCAAGTAATTTTTTCTCAAGTCAAGTCAAGTCACAAGTCAAATTTTCTCAAGTCAAGTCAAGTCTCGAGTCAAATTTTCTCAAGTCAAGTCAAGTCTCGAGTCAAATTTTCTCAAGTCAAGTCAAGTCACAAGTAATTTTTTTGCAAGTCAAGTCAAGTCACAAGTCGTTTATCGTCCCCAATGAAAGTCATACATTCAATAAATATTTTGACAAACTTGAAGTACATATCGACAATCTGTTAACAGCCAAGTGATATTCAATCAATCAAAACTCAGTTTTAGTCATCTTATTAAATCAAAACCAAAAGGACATAAGCTAATAAAGAAAAGGTATTACTCGCTGCCCTCCATATCTCCCACCATAATAGGATGAACAAATTAAGCGAGTTCATGTTCAATTTGGCATTACGGTGATGAACTACATACTGTACACTGTACATGTAGGCAATATTGTTAATTAATGTAGGAGATTGTTAATTACATTTTTAACAACACATTATTTTGTTGATTTATTCAGTCGAAAATACTAATGCAAAAAACAATGTTTTAATTGCATTACAATACTACAAGTGTACACGTGCTGCATTTATTTCGTGAGAAAAAAATCAAGTGTACAAACTTACTTTTTAGGATGCGTTTTCAGATGGCGAACGAAATTTGATGTCGTCGCAGGTCCATCAACCACCTTTGCTTCACATGTTCTGCAGACAGCGCTTCTCTTTTTTAGCGAACTTTCGTAACTTTACACGTGTAGAACAGAGAAGTAGCAACAAGCTTGTGTATGTGTATTACCATAGCGTAGAGCACACGCGCTGAGATAAACAACTTGCCCAATGAATTGTATCGGTTATATAAGGAGAATTTGAACATTACGTGTGTGAAATGTTTAAAAACAAAAAAAAATTATGGAGTAAATCATTAAAAAAAAACATAAACCCTATTATGTTTACACTAACAAATCAATAAAATATGAGTCAAAACAGTTATTCGGTTTCGTTTACGGTAAATTTGCGATAATTTGTTCATAACTTTTCAAATTCTTAAAACAATTAACAATGTCATCATAACCTCGTTTCCAGCTGTCTGTATAAATTACTTTGAATATTAATGCACAGATTTTAACAGTAATAGCCCACAGCTTCCACTACGACGGATTGTGTGAAAGACTAGACATGTGGCGACAGTGTAATAAATATAGCATGTACAAAACATGTACACTTTACATGTACGGTACATGCAATACATGTGTACAGATTCGTGACGGCAATTACTTTTTTTGCCATCACAAAAATATTCGGCTGCTGTGGCCAGATTGACCACCAACAAATATAAATTTAAAACAACATCAAATACATGATGACTTGCAATGTCGTCAAGTCAAATTTACTCAAGTCAAGTCAAGTCACAAGTAATTTTTGTCCAAGTCAAGTCAAGTCCCAAGTCATTTTTGTCCAAGTCAAGTCAAGTCGCAAGACACAAAAATTGGCGACCCGAGTCGGACTCGAGTCCGAGTCACCGACTCGAGTCAACAACGCTGCATTTTGCAGTATCCTTTCTCTTGCTTATTACCATGCATTCTGTTTTTTGCAATTAATGGTAATTCCTTTCTTTTCACTCTCTTCTACAACTTTGTTTTATTTTCATTTTATAATTAATATAATTTGTTTAATGAAGAATATTATGAGTATGGAGTGTAACACGAACACAATCTGGCAAATTTGGTTGATCTCAAAATTCATCATGCATGACGTCTGAGGACACATAAGCTAAACACGTTCTCAGACTTATCAAAATTTAGGGGATGACGTTTCTTTTGCTGTTATGTATGCTTGCTTAAGCAGTGCTTGTAGTTTTTATTGTGACTCTCCTATCAGGGCATTATCATCCGCGTACCTCAGGTTGTTCAGGTTATGGCCTTCAACAATTAATCAATGCATTCCTGTTAGTTCCCGCAAGATCATTTCACTATATAAGTTAAACAAATCTTGGGGAAAAACACATCCTTGTCGAACACCCCCTTTGGATTTGTATGTATTCGCTTATGTCATTATCCACTCTAATACAAGCTGTTTGTTCCCAGTAGAGATTCCTAATTAACCGAAGGTCTTTTCCGTTGAGATCTAGATGTTGGAGTAGATCAAATAACTCAACATGTTTAACCTTGTCAAAGGCTTTGGTGTAATCTATGAAACATACATAGATATATTTTTGCATTTCTATAGCTCTTTCCGACAACATCCTCATCATGAAGATGGCATTCCTTGTTCCGCTGTCTTGGATGAAACCAAATTGTTCTTTTCCTATTTCTGGTATTATTCTGTTTCTTGCTCTATTCATGATGATTCTTAAAATGATCTTGATGAAATGATCATACGTTGCCAAATACCAATGTTGTAATTTCCCTTTAACAGTAGACACTTTTGGGAAAATGCTTTTTAAAAGTTTTAAAACCTTCAAGTATATGCACATTTTAAATTGTGGATGTGGGAAATGGTGATAAATTGTAATTTTTTTGGGCATGTTTAGAGCCATATATAGACATTCGAAAGCCATCACAGTTATAAATCAGACTGCCATATTATTAATAATGGTTGGTTGATTCACCTACAGACGAGTTGGTATATTGAATCGTTGTCAACTGGTTCAATGGCTCATTAGACTTGAATAGAAAACAGTGTCTGCCTATACTGGCATCTCACAGAGAAACAAAGTAAAACAAGACCCACGTAGTTTGGATGTTTTTTTTTTCAATCATTATAAATTCAAGGTTCTTTATGGAAATATATATATTTGTTTACATTTAGCTTTCAAGAAATGTATCATAAAACTAATCTGTGAAAGTTTAATCACAATAGGTGCTCAGTGTTTTTAAGGAAACAACAAAAAACTGTTTCAGGTTTTGTTTTACATTGTGTGGAAAATGGTGATTGGTAAATTTTGTTGACATGTTCATATAGTGCCAAGAAATGCAAGACTGGTTATTGCCCTCGAATGTGCATGAGGTCACTCAACTCACAAGTGGGCCATACCCACAGCTCTTTCAGCAGTACTTTGTGGTCTCGACTACAACACAGGTACCAGTCAGTGTGTACATAATGTGTTGCCATTTTATACTCTGCATTTCTCAGGCCAGGAACCACTTTTTTATCATGAAGTGCCATTGCCGAGCAGTCTAGTGCATCAGACTTGTGTTCTGATGGCTGAGTCATCAGAATGTGGATTTAAAACCTGGCTGTGACAGTGATACTTGTTTCCTTGAGCAAAATACTTAGCTATAACTGCTTCCCTTCACCCAGGAGTATAAATGGGTACTAGCTGTGAGGGTGAGAGATGGATGTTGTGTTTGATAGCCAATATGGCACTGAGTACAGCAGCACAGAGCTGTATACATGCCAGGGAGTTGAGAAAGTAAAAGGATTGATATTGGCCCAATGACTAGGGTAATTATGTAAAGCGCTCAGAGTATCACAGCGTGATAGATTTTGTGTTATATAAGATTTGTGAACACCTATTGTGATGAAATTTTCACAGGTTATTTGTATGATATGAACGTACATTACCAGATACCAGTGGTGTATCTTGATTCGTTTTAACAGTAGACACTTTTGGTAAAATGCCCGCAAGTTTCTAAAACCTTCAAGTATGTGCACATTTTAAATTGTGGATGTGAGAAATGGTGATAAATTGTTAATTGTGTTGGCATGTTTAGATAATGGTTTAATAATGGTTGGCTGATTCACACAAGTTGGTGTAACACTTAACGTTTTGTCCCTTATTAACTTACAGCTGTTTTATTGCATTCGCCCACAAATACTGACAAACTACACATGTACTACACGGCTTACTTCTTGTTATTTTGATGAAATATATATATTTTAAAACCTTACTCATTGTGCTTTTGATGATTTTGTTAATGAAAAACATGTCGTGCTTTATTATCTATTGCCACTGAATAGATTGGGGGATGGGGGAATTCTCAAAATGATAATCACTGCCGCTTAGTGAGATGATTTGGCTTATTACGTGTTAATAGTGCGAACTTACTACTTTTAGGAAAAATACAAGGCGCACTCCAGATTTTGAAGACAAAAAGGCTTACTCCGTGTGATTTTCAAGACGTGGGTTTTAAGAAGTATTTTTAAACTACAAGGCTAAACACATTTTGATTTTGACTTTAGGGATAAACTAAAAGGATACCTCTTTGTGATATTGACGAGAGAGGGAGAAAAACCTAAAAGAGTTACCCCTTGTGTATATAGCCTATATTTTTGTTTTTATCAAAATCACAAAGGGTAATCCTTGTATTGATATATTTTTTGTTTTCATCAAAATCACAAAATAATATCATTACAAGGCTGACCCCCTTGTGATTTTGATGAAAATGTTTTGGGAAAAACCAAGTAAATTTATCTGGTCATATTAGAGTTGTGTCGGTAAATTTACTAGCAAAATATTTTTGCGACCATCAATTCTGATATCAGTCGGCAAATTGGGTTAGGGTTAGGGTTAGGATTAGGATTAGGATAAGGGTTAGGTTTAGGGTTAGGTTTAGAGTTAGGGTTAGGGTTAGGGTTTGGTTTGGGTTAGGTTGTTCGGGTTAGGGTTAGGGTTAGGGTTGGGGTTATGGTTTGGGTTAGGGTTAGGGTTAGGGTTAGGGTTAGGGTTAGGGTTAATATTTGACTTGAGGGATAAATTAAAAGGATACCTCCTGGGGAATATTGACGAGAGAGGGAGAAAAACTAAAGGATTATAATACACCTTGTGTATATACATTTTTGTTTTTATCAAAATCACAAGGGGTAAGCCTTGTATTGATATATTTTTGTTTTCATCAAAATCACAAAAATATATCATTACAAGGCTTACCTCTTTTGATTTTGATGAAAACAACAATATATAAATACAAGGCTTACCCTTTGTGATTTTGAGAAAAACAAAAATATCTAAATACAAGGCCTACCCCTTGTGATTTTGATGAAAATGTTTGGGGATAAACCAAGTAAATTTGTCTGGTCATATTAGAGTTGTGTCAGTAAATTTACTAGCAAAATATTTTTACGCCCACCAATTCTGCTTTCCATCGGCAAATTGGATCCACACACCCCCCAAAGAAAATGCCTTCGATACACCCCTCCGGCTCCACTGAACCTCCCCCAACTGACACCCTCTTCTCGGTCGATTAAACATGTAACATTTGTTACATGTTTTGAGTTGGAATAGGACTCATTTGTGAAGTAAATTTTGATGGAAACAAAAATATTTAAATAAAATATTTACCCCTTGTGATTTTTTGAAAAACAAAAATATATAAATGCAAAGCTTACCTCTTGTAATTTTTAAAAAAAAATAAAATATCATTACAATGCTTGTAAATTTTGATGGAAAGAATTCTAATTCTTTTCTTGATCTCCATGTCTGATCGCCCGTCCTCTGTCATGAGGCTCCCCAGATAATTAAATGTTCTAACCTGTTTAATGACGTTATTTCCAATTTTTAGCTCACATTTTGCAGTATCCTTTCTCTTGCTTATTACCATGCATTCTATTTTTGCAATTAATGGTAATTCCTTTCTTTTCACTCTCTTCTACAACTTTGTTAATTAAGCAGTGCTTGTAGTTTTTCTTGTGACTCTGCTATAAGGGCGGTATCATCCGCGTACCTCAGGTTGTTCAGGTTATGGCCTCCAACAATTAATCCTTGCATTCCTGTTAGTTCCCGCAAGATCATTTCACTATATTGTTTTTAAACTTATGCTAATTGTTCACAAATCTTTTAATAACATTGCTCCAATTTATATTTCTGAACTGCTTAAAGTCTACACTCCATCACGCAATTTGCGCTCCAGCAACATGTCACTCCTAAAGGAACCAACTTCAAAACGGAACTGGGGTGATAGGTCGTTTTCTGTCGCAGCTCCGAGACTCTGGAATCATCTTCCAACTAAACTCAAATCTTGTCATAGTATAACCAGATTCAAGTCGATGCTTAAAACTCATCTTATGTCACAACTCTTCAAAGATGATGTATATTTGTAATTGCATTGTAGGTACATGTATCTCGGTACATAATTTGTTTTCCCTATGCTATCATTGTATATTGTTTGTATTGATGTTTTTTCTTTGTTTCCGCGCCTTGAGCGCCCAGCAGGGTGGATATGTGCGCGCTAAAAATCTTTATTATTATTATTATTATTATTATTATGGAAGATCCCACATTCAGGTTTCACGGACGAACGCACAGCCCAACAGAGATAACGCTAATCCGCTTACTGTACCCATTCACTGAGTGCATTGTACATGTGATATGATTTAAACAGTCAAATTAAGTGAACAAAATCTGGTGTAACAAATTCATATGCCTTGTCGAACACCCCTTTGGATTTGTATGTATTCACTTATGTCATTATCCACTCTAATACAACTGTTTGTTCCCAGTAGAGATTCCTAATTAGCCGAAGGTCTTTTCCGTTGAGATCTAGATGTTGGAGTAGATCAAATAACTCAACATGTTTAACCTTGTCAAAGGCTTTGGTGTAATCTATGAAACATACATAGATATCTTTTTGCATTTCTATAGCTCTTTCCGACAACATCCTCATCATGAAGATGGCATTCCTTGTTCCGCTGTCTTGGATGAAACCAAATTGTTCTTTTCCTATTTCTGTTAGTATTCTGTTTCTTGCTCTATACATGATGATTCTTAAAATGATCTTGATGAAATGATCATACGTTGCCAAATACCAATGTTGTAATTTCCCTTTAACAGTAGACACTTTTGGGGAAATCCTTTTTACAAGTTTTAAAACCTTCAAGTATTTGCACATTTTAAATTGTGGATGTGGGAAATGGTGATAAATTGTAATTTTTGGGGGCATGTTTAGAGCCATATATAGACATGCGAAAGCCATCACAGTTATAAATCAGACTGCCATATTATTAATAATGGTTGGTTGATTCACCTACAGACGAGTTGGTGTAACACTTGAGTGAGAATCGTTGTCAACTGGTTCAATGGGTCATTAGACTTGCATCTCACATAGAAACAAAGTAAAACAAGACCCACGTAGTTTGGATGTGTTTTTTTTTCAATCATTATAAATTCAAGGTTCTTTATGGAAATGTAAATTTGTTTACATTTAGCTTTCAAGAAATGTATCATAAAACTAATCTGTGAAAGTTTAATCACAATAGGTGCTCAGTGTTTTTAAGGAAACAACAAGAAACTGTTTCAGGTTTTGTTTTACATTGTGTGGAAAATGGTGATTGGTAAATTTTGTTGACATGTTCATAATAGTGCCAAGAAATGCAAGACTGGTTATTGCCCTCGAATATGCGTGGGGTCACACAACTCACAACTGGGCCATACCCACAGCTCTTTCAGCAGTACTTTGTGGTCTCGACTACAACACAGGTACCAGTCAGTGTGTACATAATCTATTAGCATTTTATACTCTGCATTTCTCAGCCAGGAACCTTTAAAATCCACATGGAAAATTTAGTATAAAGTAAATGATAAAGGACAGTACCGCTTTTTTATCATGAAGTGTCATGGCCGAGCAGTCTAGTGCATCAGACTTGTGTTCTGATGGTTGAGTCATCAGAATGTGGATATAAATCCTGGCTGTGACCGTGGTACTTGCTTCCTTGAGCAAAACACTTAACTATAACTGCTTGCCTTCACCCAGGAGTATAAATGGGTACTAGCTTTGAGGGTGAGAGATGGATGTTGTGTTTGATAGCCAATATGCACTGAGTACAGCAGCACAGAGCTGTATACTTGCCAGGGAGTTGAGAAAGTAAAATGATTGATATTGGCCCAATGACTAGGGGTAATAATGTAAAGCGCTCAGAGTATCACAGCGTGATAGATTTTGTGGTATATAAGATTTGTGAACACCTCATGTGATGAAATTTTCACAGGTTATTTGTATGATATGAACGTACGTTACCAAATAGCAGTGATGTATCTTATTTCCTTTTAACAGTAGACACTTTTGGTAAAATGCCCGCAAGTTTCTAAAACCTTCAAGTATATGCACAGGTAGAACTTGTAGCTTTGCATGGTGAGGAGGACAAGTAAGAGTAATTGCGGTGACACCATCTGAAATGTTTATTGGCCCAATGACTATGCACATTTTAAATTGTGAAGTATAGGCCTATGCACATTTTAAATTGTGGATGATAAATAATAATTTGTTAATTTTGTTAGCATGTTTAGAGACTTATACAGACATTCCAAAGCCATCACAGTTATAAATCATACTGCCATATTATTAATAATGGTTGGTTGATTCACACAAGTTGGTGTAACACTTGAGTGAGAATCGTTGTCAGCTGGTTGAATGGCTCATTAGACTTGAATAGAAAACAGTGTCTGCGTATACTGGCATCTCGCAGAGAAACAAAGTAAAACAAGACCCACGTAGTTTGGATGTGTTTTTTTTCAATCATTATAAATTCAAGGTTCTTTATGGAAATGGAAATTTATTTACCATTTAGCTTTCAAGAAATGTATTTGACATGTTCATATAGTGGCCTAGAAATACAAGACTGGCCGGTTGTTGCCCAGGAACGTGCATGAGGTTCCAACTCACAACTGGGCCATACCCACAGCTCTTGCAGCAGTGCACATGTGTGGGCCCTATACCAGCCAGTGTTAGGTGTCGAGACCAGTCCAGGTCTGGAGACAGCTCTCCAGACCACTTTTTGTTGGTCTCGGTCTGGACTCCTGTGGTTTTGGTCTTGTCTTGTTTCAGATACTGAGTTTGAGACCTGTTAAAAAACCTTATTTTGCAATTGTGGGCTAATGCGGCGTTCACACAGTGCCGATTATGGCTTCCGTTTGAGATCAGACAGCGCTACGACACGAAAAGTGAAAAAGTCGGATTACTATCCTCAATGATCTGGAATGTCCTATCATTGTCTGAACGCAGTCGTATACGTTCGTAACAGAGTCCTACGGATCGGGAAATGTCGAGAGAGGTCGGCCAAGCACTCCCGACAGTAGATGCGTCCCGTAACATTCGGGAAACTCAGCCGATTTTGTCTAGTCGGATTACAATCGTGACTATGTCGTGACAGATTCTGCTGTATCGGATCAAAATCGTAACAATGTCCTGTGTTGTCTGGACGGTGTCTGGACGGTGTCCTGTGGATCGGGACGCTGTCGTGATGAACGGGCATGATCGCACGATTCTTTTAGGACCGGACTATCACGTGACTAACGGTTTTCTAACGGATGTCTTCCGTCAGCGTCGCCGGGTTCACTGTCCGGTCACTGTCTGATCTCTGTCGGATCGCATTCGGGAGAATCGGGACGCTGTCGGGACAGATTCGGTCGTGTTTTACCATGCGGAAGATACAAATCGGATCAGATTCGGATTGAGAACGGGAGAATCGGGACGAATTCGGCTGGAAACGGCTGAATCGGGACGCTTCCTGAACAATATCTGATTGTTGTCGTGATTAAATAAATGTTTTTACAAATTTGTGAATTTCCCGCCACGAATCACAGGATCTTGATCAGACTTTTGACAAATTTTAATCGGGAATGGTCCTATCAAGGACGGCAGTAAAAATCCTGAATGTGTGACTGAGGCTTAAGAGATTCTACCCCATAACCACATAGCACTTCGGCCTTACGTGAGATTGCACCTGCCAACGGTATTTTGTTCGTCACACTTGAGGGAGTCCTTTGTTAAAAGGAGGATTCTCCCTATATAAGTGTGCCCCTCGATCCGTACCTCAATGCATTTTTGTGACCGGTTTAGTTCGCAATGTCGACACAACTTTCTTCAGATGTATAATTGGTTTTTCTAGTAAATATATGGATTTACTGGCCTACCATCGAAGTACCCATTCCGGCTGGGAATCTCCTCCGCATATCGAACGGGCTCACCGGGACGGAAAGGACTTCGATGGTAGGCCAGCAGATATCTTAATAAAATTTTTGTCTTACCAAGATAAAGTGAGAGTCATGAGAAAATGCAGGCAGGTTCTCAAGCGGTTACAGATATTCATAATGGATGATCTCACAACACAAGATTGGAAGGAAAAGAAGACCTGGAAAATTGAAGTACAGAACTTATATGAACGTGGTATTAAGCTTCGTTTCTTCGCTGGCCGTTGGAGGCACGGCAACGGTGAGGCCTACAAGTTCAATGACAATTAAAGGAGTTCCTAATTTACAAGAACTTAATGTGACTTTTATGTAGCTTTTTGCCTATATTTTACAACCTTGGGTTGGGCACGGGTGTTTTCTTCTTAATTTACTTTCATTTTTAAATTTTACTTCGGGAGCATGAGGAGAGCTTCTAACGTCATTCTCCTTATGCTCTTCTGTATTCTTAGGAGGCTTTTTTTTGGCTGGATTTATTAGTTTTTTTTAGGGGGGTTGTGGTTTTTCTTAGTTTTTTACCTTGGATCCATCTGGGTAGTCTCCCTAGATGGCGGGGTGGGGGCTCTTTTTGGATGCGGTTTGGGTTGTAGGCTTGGGATTGTTACATGCAAAACCCCGGGATAGTTATTTTGTGTGCTTAACTACTATCATGGTTCTTATTAAAACCTCTGGTTTCCAGTACAGAAATGTATCTTGATAATATATCTTGTTCATTCATCGACAAGTATTTAATGTGTTTGCTTATAAAAAAGGGTTCCTTTTTACCCCCTCTTTTCTATAGATAAATATGTCTAATAGTAATCTCTCTATAGCCTCGATGAACTGCCAAGGTTTGGGCAATTTGGCCAAACGTAGAGATGTTTTTCATTTCCTTAAATAAATAAAAATATTCCATTTATTGTTTGCAAGATGTTCATTTTGATAGGGACATGGAAGACATTTGAATATGGAGAAACGTGGTTTTGTTAGTAAGTCTATCAATTGTGTTGTTAATAATGTAAATTCCAGGTTGATTACATGCGATGAAATTCTTTCCGAGGCCAGGAATTTTTACAAATCTTTGTATTCCCATCGGAATGTTAATGATCTTGTTGATTTAAACTCTATTTTTAAGAAAGCAGGCAGCCCAATTCTTGCAGATACAATGCGGGACAACCTGGAAGGCCCTTTGTCGTATGTCGAGCTTATGTAAGCTTTAAAAAACAGTAAGAATTGTAAATCCCTAGGTTCCGATGGTTTTAGTTTCGAATTTTACAAAAAATTTTCTCGTCTGATTTATCCTGGTTTTTGCTACGTTCACTCAACTGTGCATATTTATCGGGCCAGTTATCAGTCACTCAGAAATATGGTATTATTATCACTTTGTTGCCAAAAGGGGACAAACCCTGTCAGTTTTTGAAAAATTGGCGTCCTATCTCGCTCCTTAACACATCTTATAAACTGGCGTTTGCATGTATCGCTGAAAGATTGAAATCTTGTCTGCCTCATATTATTAACGAGCGCCAAAAGTGATTTATGGCGGGTCGTTTTATAGGTGAAGATATTCGTCTAATGTATGATTTACTTGATATTACTGATTCGGATAACATTCCTGGTCTATTAATTTCTATTGATTTTGAAAAAGCGTTTGATTCAGTTTCACATGAGTTTATCCTTAATATCTTGGATAAATTTAACTTTGGTCCATCTATAAAAAAAAATGATCAAATTTTTTTACAACCAGGTCTCTTTTCGATCCTAGTTAACGGTTTCCTCACAGAATCCTTTAAATTAGAGAGAGGTTGTAGACAAGGTGACGGTCTTAGCCCGTATTTATTTATCTTGTGTGTAGAGGTTCTTGCAATGATATGTAATGATAAAGATTTAAAGGGTACTAAGGTAGCCGGTAAAGAGTTTCGATTATCTCAGTATGCTGATGACACTGTTTTATTTCTTGATGGTTCTGAAAAATCTATGCAGGTTGCATTTAACATTCTCGATTTGTTTGCAAATATGTCAGGACTTAAAGTTAATGTTGATAAAACGAATGTGGTTTGGATTGGTTCAAAGAAAGGTAGTGTGGACAAAGTATGTGAAGAGATCAATGCCCACTGGGTGGAGCCTTTTGAGAACTTTAAAATACTTGATATTGAGTTTTCCACAGATCTACATTCCATGGTTTTACTTAATTATAGTAAGATAATGTATTTATTACGTAATCTGATAACGAGATGGTCTAAACGGAATCTTACAGTTCTAGGTAGAATTACTGTTGTCAAGTCTTTACTTCTATCTAAAGTTATTTTTCTTATTTTAACTATTCCTGATCCACCTATCAATACTGTCAATGATTTGAATTCAATGTTTTTCAAATTCATTTGGAGGGGTAATGACCGGGTTAGTAGAAATCAAATGGTTCAAGATTACAGCCAAGGAGTATGGTAGATATTAGAGATTACATGAACGCCCTTAAAATCACTTGGCTTCGCAGACTTCTTGTATCTGACAATAGTTGTGGTTGGGTTTTCTTATACCATAAGATCATGACTATTTCTGGAATGTTTTCTTTGGGATCTTTGAAATTGCTTTGTACCCGTAAGAATGGGAACCTTTTCTGGAGGGATGTTTTTACATCCTGGTCTAAATTCACCCTGGCGCATACTCCAGTGACTGCTGAAGATGTTTTGTCAAACACTCTGTGGCACAATGATAAAATTATTGTGTGTAAAAAATGTATTTATTATAAACATTGGGAGTCGGCAGGAGTCAAATATATTTTCGATCTTTTGAATGACAACGGTAAATTCCTCTCTTTTGAAGATTTTAGTAATAAGTTTAACATTAGGCCCTTGAACTAATTTCTTGCAATACGGAGGTGTGATCAGGGCTATCAAGTCTGCTTTTCCAAATATGTTCCCTTTAAAAAAAATGCACTATTCGATGTCCTTTTATTCCTTTTAATTTCAAAATTATTTTCAGGGATAAAAAAGGTTTGAGCAGAATTTTTTAAGTCCTGACCTCCTCCAGAAAAGTACCTTAAACATTCATTTCTAAGTGGAACAATAAGTTGCAAACAGACCATAGTTTTTCTAAATGGTCGTTAGTCTTTAATATTCCCTTCAATTGTACAATAGATACTAGGTTGAGATGGTTCCAGTATAGACTAACACACAGGATTTTAGGTACAAATTATGTTATTTTCAAAATTAACAAGTCGAACACGAATTTATGTACCTTTGGTAACAATGAAGAGGAAACTCTTATCCATCTGTTTTGCTCATGTGACTCAACAATTTCCTTTTATACTTCAGTTGTTTCGTGGATCAAGGATAAAACTAATTTTAACATCATCTTAGACAATGAAGTATTCTTGTTTGGTAAAACTGACTTTGAGTGTAAAGCTATTAACTTGATCTTATTAATTTGTCGTTTCCATATTTATAAGAGGAAAATAACCAAGGAAAAACCATCTCTTTCAATTTTCAAAAAAGATCTTAAGAATTATTACTCTATGTTAAAATTTATGTACAGTTGTAAAGATAACATGGCGAATTTTTACCGTAAATGGGATTTCTTCTCTGTACTTTGCCAAGACCAATAAGTATTAATTACCTGTACTGTTATGCATAAACTTATAATCTCAGCGTTTAAATGTTAAATGATTGATTATGAACTATTGATAGTAAATTGTTATCCCCGGGATAAAAGAAACTTTAAAAAAAATATATATATAATTATATATATATATATATATATATATATGGATTTACATTTATTATATATTAATTAGTCGAAATTTTGTCACATACTGCTCTTCATACGAGAAAAAACTGCAGTGGTGTACACTTCTAGTGCGAAGCGTGAATCCTAATGCGACGCTTACACACTTTTCTTGCAGTGTGCATGTGGCCTTTTTAGAACACCATACGATACTTTTACCTTTAAGAAAATCCAATTTTATCAACTCATCACTGTTAATTGCAACTCTTAAAGATGATGTTATAACGATTTCAAACTATACATTGTTAACATATACAACATAAATGTCATTAAAGGTAGGCCTATAAGGTGTACATTTGGTAATTCAAAATTAATAAAGTGGTCAAATTTTAATGATGGCATTTGAATGGTATTAATCTAAAAAAAATGTCGCAATTTTACGGCCAACAATTCCTTTACCGATATAATTTACGATTTTTGCGAGCTCCATTTGCACCAACAACAATTAATCAAGTGGTTTAATTAATACAGAGTAACAATTATGACGGAGTTTAAATCAAGCTTTACACAATGATCGTAAATAATCAAAATTACAATTAAAGTGGCTTACACTTTCAAACGGCACTCTTATACTTTCTGTCCGGCGATAGCACTCAGAGGCTGTCTACTTGAAACTGTTAACAGTCACAGTTCGATTATTGACAAGCTTGGTGACTTCAACCGGCGATCATACGGTGGTTTTCAATAATGCACAAGAATCACTTAATCTGTCCATTTCAAAATCTTCCAAAATAACAGTCGCTTCTGGAACTGTTAGCTGTATTATTCACATCTTAACATGAAGTTAAACCTCCTGGACGACTCGCCATGAAACTCACGGTTCGAGCGGAAAATATCCAACTGTCTGACAACACGTATCGTAACACCACCGTTTACCCACTTTTATACCGAATTACTACCGAAACGTCTGTACGCAAGTTTAATTTAAAAGTGTTCCTGTACTTAATGGGACCGTCGCTTACATTTGGCTGAGAGTTTCTATTTACAAGTGCCCTTATTTTACTTTGCAGATTCTGAATGGCAACTAGTTTTCAAAGGGATGGCAGGGAAAGGAGATCAACTCTACGATATGTGGACAATGGTGACCTGGAACGAAGATCTGGAGGTCAAGGGAAATTTTCGAAACAAAACAGTGTTCGAGGCTTGGGACAGCCGGTAGCTGAACATTCAACGAGTAAGTCAACCATGTTTTTTGTTATTATATTCAGTCTGGTTAAATATTCAGTCTCGTCACGACACTTTCACTGATTTACATGAAGTAGCGTCTGCGTTGCAGCGCGGGACCAGTTTTCCTAAACGAAGGCCAGCTTAAAACTCTAAGGTATATGTGACCCGCACTGGCAAAATCCTAAACTTATCATTTATCATAATGTGTAACAACTATGAAAAGGTAAAATATTTACCCCCAGGAACCAGTTTTTATGTCACCATATAGAGCATTTTCTCTTGATTTTGATGGAAAAAGAAAGATTCTGAAACGTTGTTGGGAACATTGTTAATTTTCACGATAAATTTGGGAGGTCAATTTTGAAAATTGGGTCCAAGTTTAGGGTTTTGCCAGAGCCAGTCACATATAGCTAAAATTACCGCACCAGAAAGAGTGATCACAAACTCAGAAAATAATGTAAAATAATTAGCAGTTTTATGCTTTTTTTTTACATTTTACTTTCGGGAAATTTGTCATCGGAGAGGGAAAAAAAGGGGGGGAAAAAAAATGGTAAGCGATTTTTTTTAAATGTTCATAAGAATCCGTAAAAAATACAAAATAACTTTAAGAAAATCTTGTTAAAAAGTTCTGATCTGGGCCGGCCTACAGTCCCTACCAGGGAAAATGTTTGCGGGCTTAGACCTTTAGAATTGCCAATTAAGCATTTCCATTGTGTGGACGGATTATATCAAACTAGAGCGGCCGGCTTCAATTGTTAAGGTTTTTCTAAAGGTCTGGTAGCAGACTTGGAGTAAAAAAAAATACTGAGGGCGAGTGAGAATTTAGATTGTTCCGGGTGGAGTTGCTGGGCGAGATTGGCTAAGGCCCCTTACAGCGATTTAAAAATCGTGTTTTTGTTTGTAATAAATAAATTACAAGAGTAGCTTTAATAAAATTGTAGAAATTGTTGTCGCTGAAATGGAGTTTACATGAAGGTACACTCTGGTTACTGTAACAAAAATTATAATAATTTGGACGGGGAAAATGGTACAGACTCGTTTGAATAAGGACTTTTGCGAGTACTGATAATATAGGATTCAAAGAAATGTTTCCAAATCGGTTTTTCCAAATTAATTGGACTGGCATTTATTAACGGCAGAAATTGTCGTCGCGAAAATTAGGTATGCCTGAATACTCTAGCTATACTAATAGTAAGATATTTTGGACTGGAAAAATGGCACAAAATCGTTTGAAGAAGGACATTCGTGTATTGTCAGTATAGGATTCCCAGCATACAATCGGGGTTTATACAACATTTATTTGGCTGTCAATAGTTAATGGCAGAAATTGTTGTCGCGGAAATTACCCTTGGTACGTTATAAATCACCATGACAACTCTGTAAAATACAGTGAGCCGCACACTCATGGCAATTATTTACTACAGAGAACATTATTGCATCATGGCTCTGTGAAATACTCAAACCCACACACACATTATGTTCCATCCACGTATCAGGGCGAAATGAACATCAGTGGCAATTTATTATCAAAAATATTACGTTAATTTACAAAAAAGTATTGCGTTAATTTGCAATGGTATTGCATTAATTCACAAAACTGAAAAACAATGCCCCCTTTGCCCCCCCCCTCCCCCCCCCCCCACTGAAAAAAGTCCTGGCTACGTACGCTGCTGTTTAATATGAGCTCATTATTATTTATGCTAGCCAGGATAATAGGATTGGGTATCGTGCCCTGTTATCTAGGCCAGCGACGAGCATCGATGTCCAGTCGAAAGCCTGCTCTGATCGCGACGAGACTGAATGTTTAGGTCGGGGATGCGGGATGGGGACATGGGTTTCAACACAACTATACACTACAAGTATTAGTATAGAAATTTGAGGTATGTCACAGGTACCAATTGTACGACGCGGTGTAGCGAGCACACTAATATTGGCTGCTGATGTTGGTTTGCTTTAGCTCCATGCCGCTGGATTTGAGTTCTGATCAGGTCCCAATAGGAAGATATGACCGGGGGCTTTGGATGTTCGGATGGTCGGAATTGTGCGTTTTTAAGATAAGTCAAAAAGGTATTTTCCCCTGCCTGAATGCTATATTTTTCGGTACCACCCTACTCAATTATCATGTGTAGTGTCTCCGAGGACTTAGTTTCCACGGGTCACCACTGGTAAAGTAAATAATAGCTTAATATTTGTTATCAAAATAGGTTGCTGGGATGATATAACTTTTAATTACCGCCGTTAAGACCAATCCAAGTGCCTATTCAAAGGAAAGGTACAACTTTGATAATGTTGGCAAGACTGCTCCAATGGGTACGCTTTACTTTCTTTGAATCAAGAGTTTCGATCAGCTCAATGCAGAGTGTATGTCATGAGGAAAAGAAAAATAAATTAAAAAGCATACCTAATTTAGTACAATCAACAATTGCAGCAAAACGTTGACGTCAGTAACTTTTTTTGAAAATGTGTATAGTGTTTTCGTGATTTCTCTGAAAACTTCAGTCAGAACCGTTATTCATGATTATACCCGTTGCCAACTTCACATCAAGTTAACTTTCTGATATTAATTAGGGAATTTTATAATCATATGTTTAACAATGTTGACCTTCCGATTATTAAAATCCCCAAAATATGAAAAAAATATGGATTTATTAACACAGAGATCGTTAACCCTTTATTCAGGTGAAGTTTTCCCTGTATGATCACACTGCGGTCAAAGTTGAGTTAATATTCAATGGAAGCGAGTCAGACATAAGCTGGTTTGATAAGGAGCGCCTTATGTCATCTCCCTGGAATGACCTCAATTCGGCAACCACTACAAATTACTTCTCTGTTTTTGGTCACGCTCAACAACAGTAAGATTTTTTCCGAATTGTGCCGAGCTCCCACGGAAACATCCGACATTGTTGGTATAGGAGTCACATACAGCACCGAACTCAAGTTCTGGTGTTGCCAGCAGCAGGGTGTGGGTTCGAGCCCCGGTCGTGACACTTGTGTCATTGAGCAAGGTACTTAACCATAATTGCTTCGTCCTTCGGATGGGACGTAAAGCCGTAGGTCCCGTGTGTTGTATAATGCACGTAAAGTGGATTGTCGTGCGGTCTAGCGCACTGAACTCAAGTTCTGGTGTTGCCAGCAGCAGAGTGTGGGTTCGAGCCCCGGCTGTGACACCTGTGTCCTTGAGCAAGACACTTAACCATAATTGCTTCTCTCCACCCAGGGGTTAAATGGGTACCTGTGAAGGCAGAGATGGTTTGCTCTATATGCGCTAGAAATGGCAGCAACTGAGCTGTATACTCCCCAGGGAGCTGAGATGGTTTCAGGAATGATTTATGAGCCTTATGAGCCTTATGAGCAGGGATAATAATATAATGCGCCTTGAGCGCCACTTAGTTGGTGGATACGTGCGCTATATAAATCTATACATTATTATTATTATTATTATCCCATATACATACTACATGTACATGTACAATGTCCATCGTACGTAAAACCATAGAAAAGGTAAAACTAATCACAGAAACACGAACAAATTAGCGTATACAATGTAATACATTATTTCCCTGTTGGCCCCCCAAAACAGATTACCAACAAATAAATAAATAAATAAATGAATAAATAAATAAATAAACAAAATAAGGCCGACTGATGACCAGAAATTGGATGTTCCCCCTTAGGCTTTCCCGTACAATAGCAGCGATATTTTCGGTGTTATATTTACTAAACAAAATATTTGGGTGCTTTTGTCGACTGAAAGTGGGGGGGGGGGGGGTGTGTATATACTATTTTAGATGCCCCCTCAAAAGATGTGCCAACCTATAACAAACAAGGGAAACAAATTCAAAAAATCATTTGAGAGCATTAACCCCCACCCCCCCCCCCTACATGCCACTTGTGAAACGGCATGGTATCCTGTCTTCTTGTGTAGATTGCTTGAATACCGTTGGTTGGGCACCAGTCTATTTTGTTTAAAACACAATGATACTGAAGCAATGAAGAGAACATCACTTCAAGTATTTCAAAGTACTTTCTCATATTTACCTGTTGAAATATTAGCATATTATTCCATGACAACCTTTAAATCGCTTTATGAAAAAAAAATCTAAAAAATTAACATTTATATGAATAAAACAGTGTTCCTGTGGGTTTATATTGATTGCAACGGAATATTTTATTTCATTATTATATCAAACTTATTTTATCCTTGGCACTAGAATAATACATGTATAAAATTGATTATTTTTTACACTCTTCTAGAAAAGAATTAATTAATAAAATAGTATAAATAGCAAGTTCTTTCTCACAGAAAGAACCTGATAGGTTCGAGACCTAAGGCCAATAACTACTATTTTGCATTATACTACGTGCATGTGGAGGGACATTTACGTTAAACTGACAACAGAGGGCGCCCTTTCAGGGGCATGTACACAGGGGGGTTAGACATATCATTTTTTTGTTTTAATGATTTTAGTCTTGTTTCTAATAGGCCTGTACATGTTTTGATGGGAGCAGCATATAAAACAGTTTTAAAAAAGTGAAATAATACCCCCACCCCCAAACAGAGCATCGGAACTTGAACCAACATTCCTTTTCCCCTTTTTCCTCTTCTCGTAATTCAGCAAGCGACGGTTTTTCATCAATAAGAATTATGGCAGCATGGCAGTGGACGCTGGGTGGTTGGTTGTAGTTGATGCAGCATCAGTTTGCCCATGGGAAAATGCATTTGACAGTTACCCTGTCGTACTATACAGCACAACCACAGGCGCAGTCATCTGGCATAATGCTGTAAATGGTAAAGAAAAACAATTAAACATGTATCGCCCATGTTTTCCCATATTTTACCGATAAATTCCTGAAAATGTATAGTTTTAATTGGAAATCGATAATTTTCTTATAGAAAAGAAAACAAATACTTTGAAAAAAGATATTGCACCAAAAATAGTCAGAAGCTTAGTTTAACAGCAAATAAGAGCCAAAATGGATTTATGACTGGACCTACCATCAATTAAATAAATGTTGGGACATATTTACTGTAAAACCGTGCTTCTCGTGATTATTTTGATTAATGTGATTTTCCTCGTGTAAAAACCAATGTTCCGATAACCTAACAGAAAATGATCAGAAATTGCCTTCAAAATAGCGGGAAACACATGCGATACACGTCAGATATGAAGATCATTTTTGTAGCGTAGGGTCAACAAAACGTCAGCAGCGTGTTTTAGTTCAAATGAGAAATATGGCTAAGGTCAACGGGAAATGTGTCCTGCTCTTTATGAAACGATGAATATAAGCCTGCATGATTTAGAATTACAATAGTGTGCAAGACCTGCTGCCACACCCCCAACTACATCCCCATTCAATGTTGAGGAAAAATAAAATGTTCTTTGGAGACATTTGGCAGCACGATATCACAGCCCAATTCAAAGCGCCCAACATTGGACGGGTGGAGAGGGATGCTTTCATGGTGAAAATTCTCACTACGATGTGTTACATGTTTTCTAACAGTTTTGCTCATCATTGTAGTCGTAATGAACCCAGACAGCATCGACCGTTTTGAAAACACTGTCTGGTTTACATGAAAAAAAGTCAAAATAAAGGAACCGAATCTTGTTAAAGGTAAGGTATGGGATTGATAATTCAAAAATAACCAAATGAAATGGTCGAATTGTACCTTCTGTGTTTACCGGTAATTTCCAATTTGTTGGAACAATGGTCATTTCCTATTGAAAGGATACAAATACTTTGTGGCATAGTTCACAAAATAATTCTCAGAAGCTTGGTTTAAAAAAGTGGCAAAAGGGCTATGATATGCACGAAGTGGGTAAGATAACCTGTGTCATTACAGAGTGCTGTATCTCTTGGGAATTCCTCGACTGGTGCATGTTTCCCTTCATCCTACGATCTATCTTGTTTCAAGAGGAATATCAATTCCCACCTTCAGCTCTTCTGAGCTTTTTACTTTTTAATTTGTCTTGTATTGTAGCCCCTTATACCTTTAGTAGCTTTTAGCCTTATTCAGGGGCGAATAAGCATACAATATTTAAATAAGAGCACATCAACATTGGGTCCCTCTCATTATAATAATTATGATTTTTAGGCAACTACCAAAGTGTATCAAATAAATATAAATGTTGAAAAGAAATATGAATGTATAAATTTAGTTTTATTTGTCTATTTCTATTTATTTCAATTTGTTTGCAGATGGAACTATAGGCAGGGCGGATTACTTGACCATCCACGTTGATACTGAGTGAGGTAGGCCTAATGACCATAAACACGGGATATATCTGGTCGCGGCTAAATATTAATTACAATTATTTATTTATTTATTTATTTTTATTTAAAGTTGGTCACCCTAAACAAAGTCAATAGCTACTAAAGTGTAAGTGGTTACATATGCGATATGTCATCCACCATATTTAAGCAAGATTACATTTCTTAGCACCTTTTGAGATGAAACTTTCACATGTAATTGTTATGACATACATGAAATACAACGTACTAAGCAGAGGTACATGTATTAATGGCATAAGTACGTTAAAATACTACTCAAAACAATTTAGGGAACACCGGATTTTTAACATCAAATTGGTTTGAAATGTTCCATAAACCGGGATTTTCATTTGCAACCCCCTCTCTCTTTCAGTAGTCATGTCATGAAATGTGTAATCACTACTTGCATCCTTTATCATATGTTTCATTGTGCAGTTGTTTCTCATCAATTCTGTGAAACATTGTGTTTATCTGAAATAAATGATCTTGCTTTAACTGAGATTATTCCGGTGTTCCCTAAATTGTTTTGAGTAGTATAGTATATACTGATACTCGGAAAATCATTATAATTGGTTTATCTGTTTGACAGAGCTGCTTTGCAGAAAACCTCTTCGTTTTGCAGAAATGTTTTTCTATCATGTTGTGTTGGTTACCAGCCAAATGTAAATGTAAAATGTGTATAAGTTGGTTTTGTCTGTTTCATAAACATTTTTGCTTAGCGAAATCTTGTGATTCATTCCAATCTTTTGCAAAACCATTCACGCTCAACTGTAACACTTTACGATTTCTTTTGTAATTTACAACAAAAGGTTTGTGTATGTTAGCAGAATAATTTTGGAACCAATGTGAAGGATTCGTGGCTTATGTTGAGATGACTTCACATTTTATAGTTTATTTGCATTATTTGTATGCAAGTGTAGAATTTTAATGACGATACAGATGAGAAACTATATGGACTCTATTTGCAAAAGATCTGTCACTAGTTTCACGAATTGATTAGACTAAATTTCAATCTTCATATTTATTAGGATTTGAAGCTTTGCATGATGGAAGTAAAGTAGAAGTAAGGTGTGTATGTGCAGTAGCACCATGTAAACAATATGCATATCTTAGAAGTTCCTACCTCTAGAGTCAGGCATTCTCCTGAAGATGATCAGAGTATACTGATCGAAACGTCGAGATTCTCACCACTGGGTTCTTCAGAACCAACAATTGTTATAACTCCTAAAGTCCTTTTCACACTTTCAATCGATGTCAAAATGTGCACTGACCCAATCCGTGTCGATTCAGTGTTAGTTTCAACACGGTTCAGAACTAACATGGGTCAGACTCGTGTCCAACACGGAGATTTTCCGTAGTGTGAACAGAAATTGTTTACAGGGTTGCTACCGCAACCTACTCCTAAATATTGCCTAAAATTATTTAAGAGTATATATGTATATATATATATATATATATATATATATATATATATATATATATATACACATATATATATATATGATACCATCACAAAGACTTTGGGAAGCTCCACATAGATACCATAATTGTAAGCACGGCGTTCGTAACTTTTAATTAAAATTTTTATTTATTTTTAATTATTAATTTGTAATTATGTATAGGAATATATCTCAATAAATACATTTCTTTTAATCTCAAGTAAAGCGGACCGTTTGTCTTTATTTTCACTTTTCTTCATGTTTTTTGTTTTTGTCATGTTAATGCTTCCTGACGAGGTACTAAACATAAATAAGTGAACAAAGAAACGTGACGGATGCCTAGGAAGCGCTGGGTTTAACATGGAGGAGTGGTATTAAGCATAACGTTTTAACTACATGTGCTCAAGTACAAGTGTTGATAATCCGTTTTCATTTTTGGGAAAACTCGCTTACGGCCGAGTCTCTTCGCCGTCTCCTCGGCCGTGTCGCACGGGGTGTCAACTCAACCACCGCGTTTGTACCTCCGTCATTGGACTCGCCTCTAATACAGCCACCCACACTATGTTGTTCGTGCAATTAAACACAGAGAAAGGAATTAATGTGCATAATTATTTATTCGGTCTGATTTAAAATCCCACCAAGGTTGACATTTTGATTATAAATGTTTTCAGTCCCATAGTTGGATTTTCTCTGGAAAACTTACAACTTACAATTAACAAAATAATTTAGTTAGTTTTGCCATAATTCTAATATACAGTGGTGTTGTCAGTTGGAGGGTGGAATGGGTTATTTTTAAATGCCCTTACTTCAAAAGACAATATGCCCCTACCCCCCTCCCCCATCATAAAAATAACTTGAAATCAGTCAAATTGGTGTCTGCACCTACTCTGGCAGCACGAATAAACAAGGGATTGTCCCATAACCAATAACCATTGTCCCATGCAATCTGGACAACCAAATTAAAATTTACAACAAATGGTGAAAAGAAGAAAGAAAAATACAAATTATCAGGCTGTAGGACCTACTGTAACTGCAATGAAATAATTATGTATGCCTTGTTTGATCTTTTTTTTTTGATTGAATGAAAATGACTGATTCTGATCTATGGCTCTTACATAGTTTGTGTGTGTGTCCCTATATTTGGACAATTAGAATTAATATTATACTGAGTACAAGGCTGATGTAATAAGTACATTTTCCCTTCAGATGATAGTGATTATTGGAGCAAAACATTGCTTTATACGTCTGTACTACTTGTACTACAACATTGAGCACAAGTCAGAATAATATATTGCATAAATAACGTGACAATAAAAGCGATATTTTGCAAATTTTGGAAATGTTTTCACTAAAAAAAAATACTAAACCCATAGCACCTGAGACAGAAATATTTCAAGGAATGTTTGATACCATCATTAACTAAGTAAGACTAATTGCGGTGACACCATGTGGAATCTCAATTGAGTAGTAATTAGTTCTGAAAAGAACTGGGGGTACAACTCGACGTTTCGATCAGTATGCTCTGATCGTCCTCAGGAGAACTAATTACTACTCAATTGAGATTCCACATGATGTCACCGCAATTAGTCTTACTTATCATCCTCACCATGCAAAGCTACAAGCTTTACCTACCATCATTAACGTTACACTAAATAAGTGTTTTGTAAAACTGTGATCAATAACATCCTTTTTTATATTGATCAACAGTGTAAAAGGGCTATGGAAAGTAGAACATTGGTAATTACCAAATTATCAAATTTAATCAATAATGATCTAAAGACTTACTTTGTTTAAAGTTGGTACAAGTATCAATAGTCCTGTGAAATAATTTAATCTGGTGTCGCATCCTTAACAAAAATTAAGAAATGGTTAAGCAACGGTAATAATCAGCAAACATATATTACAGTTGGGGGCACCCTTAATTGCTCATAATTGTTATGCCGTAGGCTATATAACCCAACCACATTTGTTTGTTTGTTTGTTTTTGTTTTAGTTTCCTTTCGTTTCGTTTTGTTTGTTTGTTCGGGTATTTGTTTGTTTGTTCTTTTCTTTCTATCATGGTTAAAGTAAATAATCAAAAGGTTCATTGATAGCCCTAAGACTTCAACATTTTCTGAAATTTGAATTGTGTGTAATACAGATTTTGTAAAGTTGTTTGGTATTAGGCTTGGGAGATTTTTCGGTAAAAACCATAAAATATAAACCATAAAGCTGTAGAATCTTGAAGAATCTAATTCAAAGCATTTTATTAATGTAGGCCTATACAATCATCCCTTTTTGAGCCCCAGAGCGGGGCGATTTATCCCGACAGTCGAGGCCTAATTTTACTGGTCCGCGGTCAGATGTTTCACGAAGGTATTCCACAATGACACAAATTTAATTACTTTTTATGACAATCAAATCATTACTCTTATAAAAAGTATAAAGAGTATGTTTCAGTGGGGCTCCCTAGGGCCATTCGTCTTAGATGTTTTGTTTTGTTTTATTTATTTTTGTTTTATATTTTCATTTGTAATGTTATTTTTCATGTATTTACAGAAAGAAAATCTCAACAATTTGTAGATGACAGCCTTTTTTAATTTTAATTTTACACTGATATTAATAACTAATTATTGTGATTTTCGATGAAAATATGGGTGAAAATACGGCAACGCTTACCCCTTATGATTTTGGGTGAAAATACGGCAAGACTAACCCCTTGTGACTTTTGATGAAAATACGGCAAGCATATACCTCTTGTGATTTTGATGAACATACGGGTGACAATTCGTTGTGGTTTAAATTGAATCGAATAAGAGGGTTGGAAATGTGTATTACAATCAATATAATCATGTATGCATGTAGGAATGTAATCATGTAGGCTGCAAATGAAGAACATATACAATAACATCACACAATGAAATATATCATGAAGGATCCAACTTGCGAAAAAAAAAACTATTGACAAATTATAATACCGTTTTATAGGTCTTCAATTAGCCTACATATGGCTGCATATACACCACACTTATGGGTTATTCTATATTAAAAACAGTATTTGCTACACTGTTAAACATGGTGTTTAGGATTTAAACAGATGCCAAATAAACGCGTTTACGAAATGCGTTCACATGCTAAATGGCCATCCTCTGTACATGTCACAAAGCTAAACGTGCTTAGCTTTTTGACACCTGTTCATATGATTTTTAGCATTCAAACACACATCACAGAAAAGCACAACCTGAACATGTTTTAGGCTAAACATGAAAAACGTGGGTACAAGCTAAGTATTTAGTTAATGTGTTTAATTAAATTCTAAACACTATTTTTACAGGGTAGGTGTCTTTCCAAAGGGGACCCCCTACCGACCCTCCCCACATCTTTGGCTGTTTTATGTTGGATTTAATTAATTATTTAATGACTTAATTTGTTAATAGGGTTCCTGACATGTTCACAGATTTTGTAACAAAAGCAACTCATTATTATTATTTGTTCACAGTGCTGTCAGTACTTGTGGGGCTATGTCATGACTATGACATAATAAATTCTATGATTCAACCATCCGTTGACGGTTTTTTCTGGTCCTGGATTCGCTCCCTGGTTACTGGTTACCCCCACCCCCTTTGACAGACTGTAGCTAGCCGCAAATTCAGATGAGGTGTACAGAGCGACACAATTTACTTAAGTTTCTCAAATTGGGACAGTAAATGTGCCATTTGCTTTTAATTAAATTTGATGTTTTTTCTTTTGTTTATAATCATAGGCCGCACTTGGTTTCCATTCCAGAACATGTGGTTTCTAATTAGTGTCTTATCAGACCGTGCTTAAAGGAACACATTTTCATGTTTTGTTTCGGTATAAAAAGAGGTTCACTATAAACAAAATGTGCACAACATCTCTTATAAATATGAAATTTGTGTTTGAAAATCAAAAAGAGAATGTCATTGCCGACACTTAATTTCCGTTAAACAAGTATACATGTTTTTATTTATTTTTATTTATTTTCTTTACCAAAAACACAATTTCTCAACTCGGAATTCGGTCCTCAGACCTCTCGCTCGGCAGTCAAGCACTCTAACAACTGAGCTTACTGTTTCTTAGATATTAGGTTAAAGCATAAGCAAAGCAAAGTTTCAAGTTAGATGACCATTTGAAATGTTTTAAATATAAAGTAGACAAGTTTTAAATGTTATTTTAAATGTTATCAAGGATATGGAGCTAGCGAGCTCTGAGCGAACCATTCAAGGAATTTAATTTGATACGTTGTGCCGAAGATCTGACGTCACGCTTCGAGGCTCGCGTGCTTGCTACCAACCAAGGTCAAAATTAAATCGCTATGAAATTGCGATGCCGGTATCTGACGTTATTCCGAAACGTGACGTCAGATCTTTGGGGTACTATGGTATAATTTATTATACGGCTCTGATTGAAAGTGTGCGATACCGCCCTCTATCGGTATGTTTTACAGGTGGATGGCTCGGCGGGCACGTGTGATAATTTTAAAGGACTGCGTTTTGCGCCGAGACTAGCTTTTCAGGCACATGTAAGGGCCTATTCGTGTTTGATGTCAGTATGCTTCGAGATGCGTTCGCTGAAGGGTGGTGTAATCTTATGGAGCAGTCCTCATTCCAATAACAAAATAACGTCCAAATAAACACTCCATATTGGTTGCTGTCATCGTAATCATCATCTCATCATCATTTCACATCATCACCTGTGGTTTCACTACAAACTTTAGTTTCATCAACAGCAACATTTGTAACAAACTGTTACATTCAAGTTGATTATTCACCACAGAAAGAAGAGATGTTTCGTCTTCTCTTGTTGGTGATCATTCATTGCCTGTCGGCCGAGGCTGCCAGCTCCTGTCAAGACGCGACCGTTAGTAACTCGCGTAGCCTGCATTTCAGTGGCATAGCCAACCTGATCCTGCAGGGGCACGGATACCGCAACTTGACAGGGATTTCCATTATCAGGTGCAGCAATTTGTGTCTGTCTAATACTCGTTGTTTCTCTCTCAACTACTCGGACCGGGACAAGCTGTGTGAGCTGAACGGGGCTTCAGCGTCGCAGTTCCCTCAGGCCCTCGCTGAGAAGAAGGACACATATTATTACGGACCGGAGAAGGTAAACTGTTAATTTCGTTTTAAATATTTGTGTCCGTTCTTTGGAGCAATATTTATTCCACTTTGAAATAATAAGGGCCAATAAAGAAACCGGTGAAATTATCTGAATTCTGAAAGAAAATTATATTATTACAATGTGATACAAGGCACTTGCATTGTTACTCGAGCAACTGGGTATACGAAACCCGGAGGCCAATATCAATAAATAGAACTGCATAGCAGATTTGTAGGTTAGAAGTGAAATTTAATTAAGGTACCAGTAGCAATATACCTCTGTGGTGTTGAAATAACTCCAGCAGTGTCAATTTCTAGTTTTCTATGGTTGTTTATATTTGGCTCAATATGTTGCTCAATATGAACACCAGTGGTGTACTTTTCAGTTACATGGGTAGTAGCCCACCTGGTCAACCATCCATTAGAAGGAGGTTTTATTTATTTTTATTTTTTTTATTTTGTTAAATACATTTTTGACATCTTCAAACCCCAGGCAAACCTCTAATGATTGGTCCATCCTTGTGTGAGGCAGACATATGCACCGAGATTGTACGCATAAAAAAAAGATAAAAAGCAATCTGACCACTCGTCACCAGAGGGGCCCAAAAATGGCAATGACCCCTGACTTGAAAGGTAGATGTAATTGTATACTACCTTTGACGGATTCTAGCAGACTGGGTGTCATTCACCCTGTGTAACAATTTGCAGCAAAATACCTTCACACAATGTTGAGATGTAGGCCTCTGAAAATGCAAAAAAATCACTGACGCAACTTGGGAGAAAAGGGGGCGTGGCTATATTTTTCAGGGCCCATATCTCGGAAACTACTTGGAGTTGAGAGCAAAAATTTGTTGTGTGTTCATTACTCCCATAGAGGTATGTTGAAAAAAATCAGCAAAATCTGAGTCGATCACTGACAACCTCTAGGTGAGTTGGCATGGAATGACCCTATAGGACATTGTGTCAGTTAGATTTGATACTTTAGGTAACCCATTCAAAATTAATATTATAGGAGCTTTTCAGTTATATTTGTTGTTATTATTGATTGGATTGTAGGGTTTGCAAATACGGTGTGTTTGCTTCTGGTGTAAACCGAGTGTCAAAGTATTTCCATTTGTATATAGATCTATAGGTTGTAACAAACTTTTCGTTATCTAATATCAGCGAATCGATCGCGCATCGACTTTCTTTTAACCAAACGATCGCAACTTAATGAGCCATTTCAAGTCCAAAGTGCCTGACTTTTAATTTAGTAATTGAATGTTATTGAAATTCAGTAAATGAATGTTATTGCAATTCAACACACGATTGCAATACAAAAAGACCACTCTGTAAAATGCTATTTTTTGAGTGAGCTGTACTGCTAAAATTGACATAAACATTTCCTTTTGAGTGAACAGAAGCAATTAGGTGATCGCGCGCTGTCGCACGCGAACACCTAAAAACCGAACAATTTCAAAGAGGTGGTTGCGCCGTCGCACAAACACCTAATTAATTCCGGAGAGAAAGAGTTAAAGGCAGTGTATTACTGTACAAAAAAGACAACCTATGAAAGTATTCGTCTTATTTCATTGTGTAGGTTTTAAAGAAGAAAAAACGAAAATGCATATAATGTAGAATTGGATCGCTGACTGGTCATCTACTTCAGATTTGTATATAATAATTGGTTTATACTCCCTTTAAAAGCTGTTTCGGATCAGCATTATATCAATTATTGTTATGTTAATTACATTTATCATCTGCTTTGTTTTGCAGCCGAGTGTCATTAAACAGCTTCGGCCATCCGTGTGTGACAAAGGAGGTATGTAAATTTTAATTATTTATATTTTAGGCCTATATAAAACAAGACAATCAACATTTCAGGGAGACGGACAGACAGATAGTGAGAAAACTTTATTGTGTCCGATTCCTTTCTGATTTCCCGTCGTGATTTTGTTAAAATACTGCAGCAGCATCTAGCCCGCGAGGCCAATGTGTAAGGCTGTGCCGAGTATCTGGGTACCCCCGGATACCTGACTGAAACTGTCATTACCCGATTCCATTCTCGGTTCCAATTACCCGCAAACGACTTTTTAAAATGTCCACACAATGTGTTGGGGGCATCGTACGAGTCGTGTTTAATATAGAGGCGGGAAAATATTTCATTAAGTCCACATTTATTATGACTCTAGTAAAACAAGAGAAACTTGTGTTCATATTGGTTATTTTATACACTTAGGAATATTTATGTGTTGTTACAAATTTGTTTACCGATAACCGGGTATCCCAAGATTTCCAATTTCGGATGTCCGGTTTCGAAATAACCGAAAATGCACAGCCTTACCCATACGTGATAAAAATAGAAAGGGATTTATGACGCGTGTTATACCTGCTGTAGCAAATGAAACTGCATGTGAAAGAGTAAACAAATTAATATAGTAACGATAACAACAACGATAACGGTAACGATAACGCTAATAATATAATAAAAATAAAATACAAAAAATAAATAAATAAATAAAAATAAATATCTAATAACAATTTGATGTAGCCTAAGATTGATTAAATAAAAGTCAACTGTTTAAACTTATCTTGTGTCCGCGTTGCTTTATTTTTAATTATTACGTCACGTAGGTCAGTAGGCCTATTCAACATAACATACGTCGTCAATATGTGAATGCAAGGGGTGCGGCGGAATGTTGGCGCCAAACTAGCAATAGACTGGCGGCAACAGAAAACAAGAATCTTACATGTAATCATTTTTTCCATGCACTTGAAACTGCTTCATTTGTAGCTTTAGACCAGCGGGCAATATTTGTAAACAATAAATAGGTGTAGACCAATATTCATGTATCCTGTCCCAGTTTCCCTGCATTAATTCCATCCTCGTTCCCAGGTTCCCGCCCTCTACATCTCCCGACTACGGCCTAGTGGCCTACACGTGCAAATCATGGACTCCCTCTCTGTGCATGCTGTAATCACAAGAAAACGTTTATTGTGTTTATTTAAAGTTGTTCGAATTGCCGGTATTTGTGGTGGATGGACAGTCAATAATGATGCGTGAACGTGCATTATAAAGGGATGAACAATTAAAGAGATTATACACTGCATTTCTCGTATCCCCACAGTATTAATAAATCATTTAATCAAAGAACATTAACAAATGTATATTCCTGAGAAATTCCGTCTGTTCTATCCCAAATTTTTTAATTTTCAATATCTTCAAAGATTCACCAAGTCCTTCACATTTCACGTACCAAACTAAATTACTGTCGAGTTGATCTCCTGATGCTACCACTTAGGAAGCAAACAAACATTGAATCACACAAAATACAATAAACAACATGGCTTTTGGTACACTTTGAGATTTAAAAACAATATTAAAATCAAAAATATTAAAAGTTAATACTACACAGTTTGAGGGAATCTCCTAGGCCAGGGACTAATAAATGTTTTCTTAGTGAATTAATAAATAAACATCTGCTGGTAGCACTTCCCATAACCTTGGAAATCTATTAAAAAAATTTAAAAAAGAGAATGACGAGCAGCATTGGACCTTACCATTTGATGACAAAACTTAACTTTAGTGTGTCCACGATTAACAGGAATAAGATCAATAGGAATGTCAAATTTGTTAAATAAACATTTAATAACAAACACAATTGAAAGGAAATGAATTTTGTTGTTTAAAAAGGGAAGACCCAACTTGACACACCTGTCAAATACTCAATTTCATTGTCAGAATTAATTAAAGCCCTTCTCGGCAGGCCTAAACAAAAACGGGTGAAACGTCTCTGTACCTTCTCGAGCGTTTCTTGCTGGGTAGTAAGGACAGTACAC
The DNA here is from genome assembly GCA_029582265.1 of Zoroaster sp. YZ-2022. NCBI lineage: Eukaryota > Metazoa > Echinodermata > Asteroidea > Forcipulatida > Zoroasteridae > Zoroaster > Zoroaster sp. YZ-2022. The sequence goes on along the minus strand of CM055822.1, from coordinate 42,612,321 downwards.
CAGACATGGGCTGCATACTCAAGTATGTGTCTGCTAACTGAGCGATAACGTCAAACAAGAATTTTAGGATACCTAGTTTTAGCCACTCTACCAATAAATCCATTTAGCCTAGTGGCTTTGGAAGTAACAGTGTTAATATGGGTTTCCAGCTTAAGTCCCTAGAAATAATAACACCAAGGTATTTGTAGTTATCAACATTTTCCAAAGTGTAATCACCAATATTATAAAGTGGTTTGGCAGGATTTCTAGAACGGGTCACAGTCATTTGTTTACATTTATTTGGGTTTAAAGCCATACAGTTTAAATTACACCAGGTGTTTATGTGCTGCAGATCATTCTAGAGTGTCACTTCATCATCTGGAGTTTTAATGACTCTATACAAAACAGTGTCATCTGCATATTGATGAAGATTCGACTAAACACAAAATAGCAAATCAAAAGTAAAAATGTTGAAAAGTAAACGTCCAAGAATAGATCCTTGTGGCACACCAGAATGAACTGCAGCCCAGTCAGATGATGATCCCATAAACTGAACCCGTTGCGACCTATTTGTAAGATAAGACTTGAACAAGTCCATCATTGAACCACAAACACCATATTTATGTAATTTGTTTAAAAGAACTTGATGACTCACACGATCAAATGCTTTAGACCTATCTAAAAATATGGCATCAATGCGGAAGGGTTTCGGAACATCAAGTGCATTGGCCCAGCTATGATAAAGGGGTGTCAATTGAGTAATGCAGGAGCGCTTAGGCAAAAACCCATGTTGAGTAGGTGAGATAATCCCCTCTATACATATGATTAATGAGATGTTTACAGACAACCCTTTCTAGAATCTTACCAACGACAGAACAAAGTGAGATGGGTCTATAATTAGACATAACATGAGCATCACCAGTTTTAAATAATGGAACAACATTTGCTAGCTTCCATTCATGAGGAACTACACCAGAGGCAAGCGAAATGATAAAAAGTTTAGCTAATGGCTGGGCTAAACTATCACAAGTTAGTTTAAGCAACATTGGAGATATGTCATCAGGACCACAAGATTTATGCATGTTACGTTCAGAAAGGAGTTGTTTAACTTCACTCGGAGTTGTTGAAAAGTTACAAAAACGAAAATCAGTAATAATGTGATCACATGAGATATCAATGATATTGTTAGAGTTACTACTAAGATTTATCTGAAAAATAAGGTTGAAATTCTGAGCAATATTGACCGGATCATTAATAACGCCATTTTAAGTTTGAAAACTTGTAATTGTACGCTTTCGACGCTGGGTACTAACAAACGACCAGAACTTTTTAGGATTAGATGGACAATTCATGGCCATGTCATTGATATACTATAATACGATTGTCTAACTAAATATTTGACCTCATTCCGAAGCTTTTAAATTATGATTAGCCTTGTTACGGATAGCTCCTTTGTAAGCTTTGTTTTTCTTTTTAGACAAAATAATGATATCCGCAGAAATCAAAGGATGTTTCTTTCTACCTTTACATTTGGCAATATGAACAATATCTTTCACAGCTGCAAACAATATGTTTTTTAAATAATCCCATACCACATCAATGTCGTCTGAAGAAAATAAACACCATTATAATCACTGTTACCAAGACCAGAATGTTGGGTAACATTTGAAAATAAGTCAGGTCTGTTGGTAAATAACAAATCTATAACTGAGCCAGAATCGGTAGGTGAATTTCCATCACGAGTGGTGAATGTAACTAACTAACCAAATTGAGAATATCAGAAATATTATGGAGACGTTGTACTGAGGATGATTGTATACGGGAGTTATTTGATGACACTTTAAAATCTATGTTGAAATCACCAAGTATAGCAATGGCAATGTACTGTTGGTAAAATGCCGATATATTTTCAAGAACCGATTGATAATCCTCAAAAAATTTAACAGTGGCACTCGGAGGCCTATACAAGCATCCCAACGTCGTTACCATGTTTAGTATGTATTTCAATCATAATTAATTCGATCTGTTACGATCTTTTCTGAAAATAGCATAATTAATTACAGTTAGAAGTGAGTTCTCCATGATGTCTTGAGTTGTCCAGCCAAGATTCCGTGATAAAAGCTAAGTCAAGCTTGTAGACGTCTAGTTCAGTTTGAAAGAGAAGTAACTTGTTGACGATACTTCTTGCGTTGAACAGAACTTTGCTAATAGTAGACTTGGATAACAATCCCAAAGCAGTCTGAGATAATGGCGATGGTTGAGATATTGGTCGACATTGGGTAGGCTGGGAAGATGATGGTGGTAAGATTAATTGTAGATAGACCAGGATTACTTTCAATGTTGAATGAAGCAACACAGTTGGAATAATAACTGGTTGGGGCATGTCCAAACTTACAGTTTCTTGGAGGTCTTGGTTTGTACTTGTATATTGTCATCCATGATGAATTAAAGAAGCCACACAAGGGTGCTTGTCAAAACATGGGCTTGATTGTGTAGTACAATAGCAGGCATCAAGGTGACCAGTCAAGCGTGTTAGAGTCATGTGTCCTTCTTGAAGAAAAACCTGAGAAAGCTCATGAGCTGGAAATCTGCTGAGATTTCCTTTCCATGATGAGAAGAGGCTTCACAAACTACACCAAAGTAATCAGTGGGTAAAACTCTACAAAATGAGATTCTCACTGTATAAGTTGATTGAGAAATAGCAATGATGATGGCAGTTGTCAGGTCTAGATATAAACCTTGTGGTCCAGACACCTTTAATCTAAGGTGAATTACGTTTATGTCAGTTTGTGAAACCGAAAATTTTACTTCCACTCAAGTTTTGCCTGTTTTAATCAGTATAATTACGTTTTGATGATTATAGCCAAAATATATACATGTATTAAAACACTGGAACTGTACTGATTTTATACAAGTGTCATTTCATGGCACCGATGTCCCTTCAGGGCCACCAGTCCCCTTGTTCAGTGGAGCATCTGATACATTAGTTCCTTATTATTATTAGTTCCAACTAGTCACACCATTACACTAGACTCGGGCAGTGTTTCCATAGTAACAAGAGTTCCGGCCATAAACATTCTTGGTGTTACTAATAGTTGTATAGGCCAGATATTAGTATTTTTATGGATAGCAATCCTATAGATGATGTGACCAATGACATCACATATCTACAAAATAGCCCCAAAGGTCAAACTGCGCCAGGTTCAATATGTACACTGGTCTATAAATCTAAACCATACAATCTGATATTTGAGACGTCAGCAAAAAAAAAACCACTTAACTTGATGTATTTCTAATTAGGCACCATCATTACATCTTAAACAGGACAAGTTAATTGGACTGGCATGTATTAATGTCGGAAATTATCGCGGAAATTAAATATGCTTGCATGTATACTCTAGGGAACGGTATACAAATATTACTTATAAATATTTTGGACGGGATATAATAAATGGCACAAAATCGTTTGAATGACTTTCGTGTACTGTCAATGTAGAATATTTATATAAGCGACAGTCCCTTTAAATTTCTAGAACTTTCTGTCAGTAATTAAAGCTTATATTATGAAGATGTTTGTTGAACTTTCGTTCAAGAATAAAACATGCGTAGAGAAGTTAATGTAACTTTCTTTAAGTGATGAATGTATAAAAATATAGGTTTTCTAAGAAAGCTTAATTTTACACGTAAGTGAAGATTTTGCTAGGATGATTTTTGGATAAAAAATGCCGGCCAGAAAAGAGAAGACTGCCGTTGGGAGGTGTAAGCCACGTGAAGTTGTAAGCCACTTCAATTGTCATTTTGATAAGTTACGATATTAAGCTTGTTTTAAAATACGGTAATAATCGTTGTGAACTTGATAACTTTGTGTTAATTCAACCATTTGAATATCCTAATTGTTAAAAATAACGAGTGTAAGCATGTTTGAGTTCTTTGTTGCGTCGAGAAATTTCTGGAGTGCGTGGAAATCGCAAATTATATCGCTATGGGAGTTGCTGGCCGTAACAGAATTCCCAGTAATTAAAATAATCTCACCAAAATCGGGGTTTCTACAACATTTATTTGGCTGTCAATAATTAATGGCAGAAATTGTTGTCGCGGAAATTACTCTTGTCGCGGAAATCACCATGACAACAGAAATCCTGGCTGTGTAAAATACAGTGAAACGCACACCCATGGCAATTCTTTTCTACAGACAACATATTGCATCCTGGCTCTGTGAAATACTCAAATCCACACACTCATGTTCTATCTCATATGATTGATACTGTTAAAATTCAATTTCGATGTCTTTTTTATTGTAAGGTTTATTATTTTGTTTATCAATTGACGTAATGGTTGCCCTTGGTAACTGGCTCACTTAAACCATTTTGATTGTATAAAATGATTAATATCACCAGTTGAATGGATTTGTTTATTACTGGCATAGTAATCATGCAATGCTAGCGTTCCAAGAAGCTCCATTACTGGTATTAATATATGAATTATTTACATTCTGTACTGCTGGTGATGTGAAAACTGTTATGGGTACAGTAAGGAAACTGTATATCATGTAGACGTATTCAGATTGTTGTATATTGTGTAAGGCTTAATGAAAATGAGAAAATTAACAAGGTGCCAAATTGATACTAATCATGGCGGCGGAATTATTTTGAGGGAAGCAAAATACAAACCAGCGAGCAACCAGCAGTCTTTTGGGGTTAGTGTCATACTACCTTATTATGGCTTATGTCAGGGGGTGCAAGTGGCAATGTGCAACCCAGCATGGAACATCAACACTTTTTGAAACGTTTTTCTGTTGCATTCTACCTGTACAAATTGTTTTTGAGAATAATTACTGTGTGTAGTTAGATACCAATATAAGCTGCAGAAATGTCCCACTCATAATTAAAATGTAGGACCTGATTTCTTCTTTGAAGAAATGTTTTATTTGTGATCTGGATGCTATTCTTTGCCTGATGAAGCCATCTGTTTGATCTTGTCCATGAACTGCCTGGCTGGCCTCTGATACATACCGATTGTGTGTGACAATGATAATATCTGGCACGAGGAGAGGAGCTGTCAACATACCCGTGATTTCTTGGTCTGTTTTGTTTGAAGTTAATAGCGGTTGTGTGATATTTTCCTTTCTACAGTCAATCATGTCAGTATTATGCTTTGCCCGAAATCTTAAGGTGGACACCTCGAGAGGACGAATCGACTTGTCCTAGGCATATTCTTCAATCTAATCTAAACTAAACTCAAATCTAAACTAAACTCAAATCTTGTCATCGTATAACTAGATTTAAGTCGATGCTTAAAACTCATCTTATGTCACAATTCTTCAAAGATGATGTATATTTGTAATTGCATTACGCTGAATATAGTTGCTTTTGAAAAGCGTTTCTCTGTGGCATTCTTTCAGAAGTGCTTAGACCCATTGTTAGTCGTTTTAGTGCAAAACATGGACGTGCAGTCCGAACATCAAGACACATAATTATTTCTGCTGAAGTCAACCATCGGGAATGGCAGAGAGGGCCGGGTTCTAACATGCCAAAATCATCCAAATCATCATCACACTCCGCTATGATATTGACCTGCACAAATCTATACAGCAGATGCTGATCCTGACCAGATGCTGAGCTCATCTTAAATCTCCTGTTTTCAGGACCTTGCACTTACAGATTGATGGCTAAATTTTACCTCCTATTCATACCATTTATTGATGTTAACTGCATCTGGATTGGGTGTTGTGAGAGGTGCCTGATGCCAAATATCTATCATCTCATAAGCCACTTGTGAATAACTTCATTCATCAGAAAGTTTATCTGTATTGAACTCAAACATAGGACTCTACGACAATAGACCATTCTAGTTGGGAGCACATTTCCAACAACTGATCTACAGGATTAACAAATGTTACATGTTTTGCAGCAGATCTTGTTCTCGTTGCTGGTGAAGTCACTTTAAATACCATAAGAACATGGCATACAATGGTGGCTCAACTAACTTCAATTACCTGCACATTGTATATAATGGGCCTTGTACAGGGATACATAATCAACTTAAGGTTAACAAACCAAGCCTAGCACCCCTTGCCTTGAGTCCAAATTGTTTTTGATTGCCAGTCAGTAAGCCCTGATGAGTGACCATGTTCTACATGTATGCTGGGGGTACACATTGCTGATTTGCATCCCTGACATAAACCATATAGTAGTATAACACTAACCCTAAATGACCGTATTTAGACACAATCCAGAGACCTCATAGCGTATTGGAATTAAATTAAAGTTCATGGAAATGCCCATTTGTGAGGTATTTGGAGCCTCGAGAATCTATATGAACGAAATAAAAATTTAAATGATATGTATTTCCATGAATAAAATCAAACAGAAAACACAAATTTTATTTTTAGGTTTTGGTAGAATGTCTTAGATATTGCCAGATCATCATTTTAGGATATTCAGAAAAAAATGCCAACTTTCCAAAATTCACTACACCCTAATGACGGTCTTACGGTCTATTTCATTATGAGTGTATTGTAGCTCACGGGATTAATGTCAACTATTCTTCCTTGAAACCTTAAATGTCCTGATTTTGCCCCTCTACACACTTTTGGGGCAACAGTATTTTCGTTTGTAAGGCCAAACAAGTCTCAGATTTCTGGTCATCGGTCGGCTTCAAAATGGGTGCGGTGACGCGCTTTTTAAATGTTATTGTTATTTTTTTAGCCAACAGGGAATTACGTGATACATTTTTAGGCGGGGACCAAATTTCCAATTATACTTAGTATGGTGGTTAATTAAGAGAGGCCTCAAAATCCGGCAAACGTTCATACCCCTATGTGAAAAAGTCGTTTAAACACAGCACGGCAGAATTCCAATCGATCCATCAATTTTGGTTGCAATTGGACATCTTTCATAGCAAAACAAAGAAAAACAATAAAACATGCCGACACGCGGGTCTGAGGCGACACGCCCAGAGACTAGAAACCGAGTCATGTGGGTTGAGTCCAAGTCCAAGTCACGAGTCACGGTAAGAAGGTCGAGTCTGAGTCCGAGTCACAATTCAAGTCACTTACAAAATTCAAAAGAAAAAAAGCTTTATACATGTGTAAAAGGTTCAAGGTTAAGTGAACAAATACTCAAGATATGTGGGCTTGTATCTCATGTTCCAAAAAATTTCCAACATTATTTGAAAATGGTTTGAAATTTCTCAAATCTTTCGTCATAATAATGTTTTCGTTTTTATATACAAGTTAATGTTTCGAACCCGAATGAGAGATACATATATTTGGCTCAGGTAGATGTTGTTGGGTATTTTTTGCAACATTATTTTTCAACTGTGCACAATAATAAAGCAAACCCCTGACCAAGTTAAGAACACTTTATAATTCTCATGACCCAACGCAGTTGTACAACCCTGCGGGCAGTACGGTATTCAATTATACGCGGAGTCTTGAGCACAACTACACCGTGTAGTAGGTTGTAAAATCGTTAATTACATGGGTAAATGAACTGATTTTCCCAATGTTAACAATTTTAACTTGTTTCAGAGGGTCTAGAGATGTTTTCTATCAAAAAAAAATTGGTAAAATTGTATGTTTTTCTTAGAAAATTAATTACTTAATTAACACTAAAAAACCTCATTTGTCATTAAAAAAACTAATTTTTTAAACCAAAATCTGTACTTTTTTCACTCAATAGTAGTCCAGTCTATAAATATAACATCCTGCCATGTATACAAACCCATGGCCCATTCATAAAAAGCCACCTGCTATCGAAGAACCTCATCAATCACTCAGATACCGCCATCATCCGACCCCCCCCCCAACAGCCATCCCCCAATATCAACCCCCCCCCCCAACATAGACGTGTTTATTGGTCTAAATACCTCAGAGCTGTCAAAGAAGCCATCACAGAAACCTTTGAGATGTCTCCCAGACTGCCGCAGGCATGTTATTTGATGGTTATCATCCTGTGTTTATGACCTCGTGAACCCCAACGCTAAGCCAGTGTGTACACAAATCCCATAGGGACCCCTCAGGCATGGTAGTTGTGGCTGACTTAAAGGGGTGAACGAACTTCCCCAGTACTTTAAGCTTCTAACACATTATTTCGAATGGGATTGACTTGAAATTTGCGAAGAATTTTTTTTTTTACCCTTTAATTAAGGAGTAATTACAGAAAAGTTCGTTGACCTACTACACCGTGTAGATGTGCTATCTTCGCGCAGGGTTTTAAGTACATTGCTCTCGCCTGATTCCATTTCCCAATAATCATGATGGATTTAGCAAAACGTTTTTTCCCACGTTTCGGCCTGCAGCCAATACATTGTATATCTAGAATAACATTTAAATAATACTAAATAATATAACAATAATGTGTCAATAAAATAACAATAATGTGTCGCTCTCTAATTTCCAAAACCAATTCACCATAACCAAATGTATTAAACACATATGTTAAACTCTTTTGAAAAAAACATAAAAATGAATATTTACGACATGTGTTAGTCTGACAGCTACGGTGATGTATAACCAAAAATAAAGCAGCATTTTAACCCCAAAAAGTATCAGGTTTCTGCATGGTCTCCGCGCGCATCGCCTCAGACCCGCGCGTCGGCAGTTTTAATTTTCTTTTTTCTTTTCTTTTTTTGGCTATGAAGCGATGACCAGAAACCGGAGGCTTTTGTTGGCCTTAAAAAATTATTTCGACAATCCGACATATGTCAGCCCTAATTTTGAATTTGGAGGGAATATGCACAATCATCTCCCATCCTCCCTAGCCCTCCCAAAGAAAGTCGTCATAGTTTATTAGGTTTTGTTGTTGTTGAAAATACAGTCTAGCCTAAATATTGATTATACATATGGGAAAGATATTACTATCACATCTGCACTAAGAATTTTTTTTCCAAAATGAACTCCATAAAAATCACATTTTATACGCTAAAATAGCTCACAAATGCCTACACAGAGCCTCCTGAATGCAAACTTTTCAAACTGTTAATTCCATTTCTCTAGAATTTATGAGCAAACACCATGAAAATTGACAGTCCAGTGTTTGGGACAGTTTACTAAGTCTGGTACCCATCACTATCTAGCTTGTATTCCCACGATGTTGTATGCTGAAAGCTTGGGTACAAAATTGATTGTAATCGATTTCTGGAAGACGCACTTTGTTTTCATGCAGCCGCTGCGCCTGTAAGAGATTCTGATCGCATTACAACAGACAAAGGACACAATAGGCTATGCTACAACGGAATAAAATGCGCGGTATCAATTTTATGAAAGTGTTCGCATTGTTTAAATTAACTAACAAGACTTAAAGACTATGTTGCAAGAACACTCTTTATTTTGTTAATGTTTTAAAATAGTGAATATTGGGCATTTTGCTGTAGAGTCTGAGTCATAAACATCGAGTCCGACTCCGAGTCCAAGTCATTGTACATGGTGACTTGAGTCCGAGTCTCAGTCACAAAAAAAGTGACTCGAGTCGGACTCGAGTCCGAGTCCGAGTCACGAGTAATACAAGTCTGCTTTCTGGTCAACTAATGTTGTGGTTTAGATCAAGAGCTGCTTCGAAAATTGTTTGAAGCCGCAGTGGGTTCGTGATGTATTTAAACATTATTTCGACAGCGTATTGCACGTTTTCTTCTGAAGACTCAGCCAGCTAGTAAGTATTTAAGCTTACAGAGGATTAACTCACTATCTGATAAGTTTATTGACATGGTAACAATTAGAAGCAACTCCGAAACCGCTGGATGAGAAATATCCGTAATGATTGAATTTAAAAAAATCTTATTCATCTGAAAATTAAAAAAAGTTATTGATGTTATGTGGAGAAGTACAACATGTTCAAACTCTGCATACAAATACACACACAGGTGGGAAATCACCCTGGTACTCGCAAATTATAAACAAGTCAGTAGTGCACCCCGTCTAACCAGGTAATTCCGCCAGTGGTTTTTGGGCCTCTCGACCAATCAGAAGGCTGGATTTGGGGTCACGTGATACCTAATTTGCATATTTTGAGGAGCCGTAGGACGAAACCATATTCTAAAGGAGGGGGTATGTACACAGTTTTTGAGGGGCGTGTTATTAATATGTTTTAATGTTAATGAGCCTGCAACAGTTGTAAAGAAATATGTACAAAGTATGCATATAGATAAGAAATGTTATGTTTGTTAAGATATTATAAATTAATAACTGAGTCCTTCTAATTACTAGTAGTATTTGGGACACACTTCACCTATGTGAATGGAGTATGCCATGCGGAAAGTGATACGGGTCTTCCCACATATAACGGTACTATCCTATGTATAACGATACGGTCTAGTTCCCCTAACCAAGAATGGAGTTATAATATTATACCCCACACAGGGTGACAGACTAGGCACAATTCGGCAATAACAAATACCGTTCGTGTTGAGACAAGTTACGGCGATACTTCCACTCAAGTCCAATAACCATGTAATGTAACCTTTGTAAGCTGATTGTTTGTCCATTATGAAATAGTCCTGTATAAATTCTACAGCAAGCCTCATCTAGTTGGTTATATATCACCACGCTTTGCATGGAAATAAACTCACCGAAATCAGATGGCGCGGGATCCAACATGTTTCCGTGGGCCCCTCCATTGACGGCATCGTAATTTCCTCGATCCCTCTTACGCCATTATTTCTCTCGATACTTCATACCCAAATTGCAATAACAATACATTAGAAAAATGTTGCTTCTTTTTCGAACGAAAAACGCATTCGGACATTGTACCATGATTTATACACGTACACAAACGATCGAGTTGCTATATGCCTGCTCGCAACATTTGATCTTTGGATATGACAAATTTGGCCATTGCGTCACGGACCCCCTTTTTTGTTGACGAATCGATCGGTGGTCAGTCCTCTTTGTGTCAAGCATTTATTCGTATAGTACTACTGGTACACGTTCACAGTTGGCTTTCGGGCTTAGAGTCGATTTTCCAATGCTGAATGAAACATCCCATGAACTTAATGTAAAGTTCATGTTACTTTGAATGCTTCAACGTTTCAACAAATACAGTATTTTCTATGATAAAACTGACTGCGTCTTCATCCATATTTTAGAGACGAGCTTGTCTTGTCGAATTAATTTCAACTCTGTTTTTACGCTAACATCAGATACATCGCCGCCGAGTTAGAATTTTGGTTGATACTTCATTTACTCAGTATTATAAACAGTGCTGCTTTACACTGTAGATGGGATCATCCCACAATAACATCGAAACACATGATTAAGAGTAATAATTTTTCAAGTATTCTTCAATTTTACAGTTGTATTATAACGTTGTTTTTATTTTTTATATTTCTATTTAGCGTTTTATTTAGAAATTTGTATTATTCTATGTTTTATTTTATTATATTTTTAGGTCGTGCGTACTAAAGTTTGGTAATTCATTTTAGGATTAGTTGGGGTGATATTAAAATAAGGTTCGTTAATTTAAATTCTTATATATTTATGGAATCAACAAAAGTAAGTAAATTGAACACAATAAAAACACTACTCGTTAAACGAAACAAACAAAACAAATACATAAAAAGTCAGATATTGCAACATAAACCAAACTTAAGTAAATAAACAATAAATTTGTTTCAAGTAATAAAACAAAACAAAAATATCGAAACACATACATAAAAATTACGAAAAAAATATATTAATCTTAAACGAGAAACTAGAACAAAAAACAGAAAAAATACTACCCCCTCATGAACACAAGCCTAAACAAAAATTTATTTACGAATGAAAATGTGTATACCATCTTTCCATTTTAAAAACAATTTTGTTTAAGCATTTATATTTTTTCTTCTTTAAATATTCAATTTGTGTTTCTTTGGATGGTCTTTGTGCGAATATAATCATATCACGTGCAACGTTTTCTTTATTTTTCCGTCAGATCAAATTTTTTAAGTGGGTTTTGTTCGTTGCCTTTATGTTAAACCATGAAGTAGTACAACTTTATTACCACTCGTCCATAGTTTTCTATTATTTGTCGGATCAAGACTTACTTTTCCTTTGTCCTTTTGATTCGCCCATAGAATTGTCGGATCAAGATCCCATTACGTCTTTCATGCAACATCTAATAATAACCCATGCGACCTGTTGGATTGTCATATTTTGTTCTCCCAAAAGATTAAGATGTGCGTTCCCATCCCTTCAGTTGTTAGATCTCCAACTCAGTCTCGTCACTAAATATTTTCCATATTTTCCATAAGTGGAACAATAAGTTGCAAACAGACCATAGTTTTTCTAAATGGTCGTTAGTCTTTAATATTCCTTTCAATTGTACAATAGATACTAAGTTGAGATGGTTCCAGTATAGACTAACACATAGGATTTTAGGTACAAATTATTTTCTTTTCAAAATTAACAAGTTAAACACGAATTTATGTACCTTTTGTAACAATGAAGAGGAAACTCTTATCCATCTGTTTTGCTCATGTGACGCAACAATTTCCTTTTATACTTCAGTTGTTTCGTGGATCAAGGATAAAACTAATTTTAACATCATCTTAGACAATGAAGTACTCTTGTTTGGTAAAACCGACTTTGAGTGTAAAGCTATTAACTTGATATTATTAATTTATCGTTTCCATATTTATAAGAGGAAAATGTCCAAGGAAAAACCAACTCTTTCAATTTTCAAAAAAGATCTTATGAATTATTACTCTATGGAAAAATGTATGTACAGTTGTAAAGATAACATGGCGAATTTTTACCGTAAATGGGATTTCTTCTCTGTACTTTGCCAAGACTAATAAGTATTAATTACCTGTACTGTTATGCATAAACTTATAATCTTAGTGTTTAAATGATTGATTATGAACTACTGATAATAAATTGTTATCCCCCGGGATAAAAAAAAAATATATATATATATATATATATATTTTCCATATATACTTCTTGGCTATCAAGGCCTTAGATTTCTGCCTGTCATTTTGTTTTTCTATTCTAACCTTTTCGTTTATACACCATTGCTGTAAACATTTTTATTGTTTGGATGGATGAAGTCTCCCTTTTAATAATTAATTTTCATCAATCAACAAATTAAACTTCAACAAAATAAAAAGTACACTTTCCTTGTACAAAAATTGTTGCGATTGAGGCGAAGTGTTCAAGACGGATACGGATGTACATACTTGCAAACATACGCCATGTGTTGCATTTGCCCCTTTTCACAGAAAATAATGCCTGTGCATATAGCATCGAATAAAACAAAGTATCAACGCAACAAATTGTTTGATTAACGTATCATGCAGTCTGTGTCGATTGTGTTACTTACTGTGCTCCGTATTTTGCACAAAGTTATTTTGAACAGAATTGGGTTTAGTTATTAGCCAATAGTATCATAAATATACGTTTTGAAGTCTGGATCAGCGGTCTTCACCGGTGTGTTGGTTCTCCAAGACATCATTTCTTGTTATAAAGGAGTGCGTTTGTCGGTAAAGTAATCGCAAGACTAGATCTTTCAGGAGATTCTAGTAATTTCCCAAAAAAAGTATAAACATTACATAAGTTTGACTGTGGAAAACTAAACGTTTACCGCATAACGGTTAAACAAGTCAGCATTTGGTACCTAATCCATAGGACTGAACTACTAAAAATGTCTTAATGTTTTAGGACAGGGAGGGATCAACATGTTCAAAAGTATTTTGACTTAATCATAAGTTCACTTTCCTAATTTTCATGAAATAAAATTTCATTTGAAAGACAAACAAATTAAATTTCATACTTTTTATGAAAGAAATCTTTACTTTATTGCAATTTTTCTAAATTCGAATTTATTTACCAATAAATATGTAGTTTTGTCGCGTTTTTGTGCATTTTTTGGCCCAGAATATTTTGTATTATTGTTGTTTGCCTTTTTTCGCCTCTAAAATTATTTACAAAACAATTACAGAGATTGTTGGCACTTTTAAAGTCAACTTTTATATGAGATGAACAAATACTGGACTCAAAAGTATGAGTTGTTTTTTTAATAGTATTTTTATTTTAAAACAAATCTTCTAATTTGGCTCTCTATATTTCATGGTTTCACCATTCATTTGACACAAATTGTTACATTAATAACAAAACACGTGTAGATGGTTTAATTATTTCTAAATTTACCATAATAAGTGATCGAAATGGCCTAAATGTTCATAAATAGACAATATTTTAGATTTACAATGATGGATTCACAAATTTCTACCATAGAATGGAAAGGTTACAATTGCAAACCTTCCATTCCTATCTTGGAATGGAAAGGTTACAATTGCAAACCTTCCATTCCTATCTTGGAATGAAAAGGTTACAATTGCAAACCTTCCATTCCTATCTTGGAATGAAAAGGTTACAATTGCAAACCTTCCATTCCTATCTTGGAATGAAAAGGTTACAATTGCAAACCTTCCATTCCTATCTTGGAATGGAAAGGTTACAATTGCAAACCTTCCATTCCTATATGGTAATGGAGAGATTACAATTGCAAACCTTCCATTCCTATCCTGGAATAGAAAGGTTACAATTGCAAACCTTCCATTCCTATCTGGTAATGGAGAGATTACAATTGCAAACCTTCCATTCCTATCTTGGAATGGAAAGGTTACAATTGCAACCTTCCATTCCTATCTTGGAATGGAAAGGTTACAATTGCAAACCTTCCATTCCTATCTGGTAATGGAGAGATTACAATTGCAAACCTTCCATTCCTATCTTGGAATAGAAAGGTTACAATTGTAAACCTTCCATTCCTATCTGGTAATGGAGAGATTACAATTGCAAACCTTCCATTCCTATCTTGGAATGGAAAGGTTACAATTGCAAACCTTCCATTCCTATCTTGGAACGGAAAGGTTACAATTGCAAACCTTCCATTTCTATCTTGGAATGGAAAGGTTACAATTACAAACCTTCCATTCCTATCTTGGAATGGAAAGGTTACAATTGCAAACCTTCCATTCCTATCTTGGAATGGAAAGGTTACAGTTGCAAACCTTCCATTCCTATCTTGTAATGGAAAGGTTACAATTGCAAACCTTCCATTCCTATCTTGGAATGGAAAGGTTACAGTTGCAAACCTTCCATTCCTATCTTGGAATGGAAAGGTTACATTTGCAAACCTTCCATTCCTATCTTGGAATGGAAAGGTTACAATTGCAAACCTTCCATTCCTATCTTCAATTCCTATCCTATACAGGGGATTAATGTGTACCAAATGCATGTGAATATATGTAGCTATACACAATAGGATATTTCCCTATGAAAAAAAATCACCAACCAGGAGATTCTCATGGGTGCAGACCAAGAAAGATTATGACATTGATATTTTTGGGGTCTAATTAACTTAATAATTTATGTATAAAATGTTGTGCCGACTTTATCTACATGTATATACCCAGCGTGTTTTTAATTATTTATTTATGTTTGTATTTATTATACGAGTCCCTTCATCATTTCAGGTATTTCAGTTTGTAAAGTACAAAATAAGTGTTCTGCATGAAATAAATGTTTATCTTTATTAAATGTACCGGTACTAGATATGTTTGTTATGCAGTAACGAAACTTGTTAATTTCTAACTGGTCTGATAGATCAATATACATATGAGTCCAGAATTAATCCTAACCAGAGAAACAAGCTCAGGACTTACCGTACCGTGGAAATAAATTTGAGTTTGAGTTATATTTGTATTGTGATAATAATTCATTATACCGTCATTACGAATGTAACACAGGATCTCCACCACCACTTCCAACATGCATTCATTGGAATAAAAGTAGGGCACAACACAATCTACGTCTTCAGAAACTATTCAGTCTTAAAATTACGTAATAGTGTCCAATTTTATTATTACTTCTCAGATTTGTGTTGCATTGTTATCCATCGTGATGTTGTAATTGAACCCTCCATAACTTTACCAATGAGTAAATTGTTCCATAGGCTAAAGGGAGAACATTTCTTTTTCTGGGAAGTCTGTACATTTAGTTACATTCTCATTCATATTTACATTTTCATTTGTATGATTAAACTTCGTTCTTAAATTATACTATACATCATGCGTCGTTTATTTTCACCCGGGTTAATCCCTCAAACCATGTATGGCCATTGACGATACGCATTTTGTGCATGCCACCCCTTGTATCCTCTTTAATCCATCCCTAATATCCATCGATTGGATCACCGTGTTTTGCTCCCTATAACAGATTCCCCTTGTAACAAAAACCGTTGTAACAAAAGCAAACAATTTCATTTTCATAAGATAGGCTAGGCCTAATGAAATACAATAATAATTACAAATCAAGTCGGACACAACGATTGTCAATTCACCCCGACACTAATTACTGCTTTATTGTTCAGACATTCAGTGCCCACAAACGGATGCGGGTATAATTGTTAACCTCATTAAGTTTTTCCATCAATTTGACGGACATTCAATAAAGTAAATTTTGGTGGGTGTATACTTTCGTACATGTCTTATGCTGATACATTAATATTTTTCCATACAGTGTCTTTTCTAGTATTAAAATGGTCTTCATGTAAAATTCTTGTTATCGAGCGCTCGAGTGTAATAGGTCTTGTAAGTTTAAATTTTATGGTAAATGTTTTCCTGTCTCATAAGCCATTTTCCCTGCATAATTCGGTTACACAAGAGTGACCTAAGTTCTTAGTTAAAGCAGTAACATATAGTTTCAAATAATATTATTAATTGTATTGTATTATATTTTGTCTCGAATCTGAAACAAACCCCTTTACCCGTTCAATAATAATAATAATCGCACTTGAAGGAGTGTTTACAAAGAGCATAATCTTTCATTTTGATTTACAAAGAAAATATATATTTGGCAGCGCAATTAATGGAAGCTTCATCTGAAGAGTTCATAAGGAAATTCTGTCTTTCTTTGCCATTTAGAATTCAAAGTGATCATTTGTTTTGATAATATCAATAAACATACATTTTCCTAAAGTCCTTGTATAGTGGACAATAAATTTTTTCTTCTGATTTCTGATTCAACATCAAGGTAACAGCGTGGGCAAATTCTCTGACTGGAATCTTGACCAATTATTTCCCAGTTTCAATAAACAGCTTGTGTGAATTAAGAGCATCTAAAATGGGCGGAACATGGAATGACGGTATAATGAATTATTATCACATACAAATATAACTCAATCACAAATTTATTTTCACGGTACGGTAAGTCCTGAGCTTGTTTCTCTGGTTAGGATTAATTCTGGACTCATATGTATATTAATTCATTACCATTCATTTTATGCAGAACACTTATTTTGTAGTTTACAAACTGAAATACCTGAAATGATGAAGGGACTCGTATAATAAATACAAAAATAAACTAGAGGTATAGAGTTTGTTAAAAACAAACTCAGGGTGTTCGAGTGTGCCTAATATGACGTCATCACCTAAAGTTGTTAAAAGACAAGAGTTACTTCAGGAGATATGAGTTTTCATAACTTCTGGTTTAATCATGTGACGTCATTCATACTTCACAAAATTTTTCCTCATAATATGGGTGTCAATTGCGCCAAATTTGGTAAAATTCTGTCTAATGTTTTCTCAAGATAGCAAAAGCTGACCTTTTAAAACCTGCCACTGTTTTTAAACTTGTACTTCCAGTTTTGACCGGAAGTAAGAGTCAATAAGGTCATGCCTTTGTATCAAATGTCGAGTCCTCCATGTTCTGTATGATTATGAAGGAATCAAGAAATTATCTATTGTGGTTCACAAGATATAAAATATATTGTTTTATTATAATTAATTACGTAATAATTCATTAGATGACCTCACCATGATGTCACAACGTTTATCATGATGTCACAACGTTTATCATGATGTCACAACGTTTACCTGGAACTATTTGTTAAGCTTTAAGGTTCTTTGAACTCCGCAACTATGTTTTCACTGTACAAATAAATTTACAAATTATTATACAGTCCATTTTCGCAGTTTACAGAGCGCCTACGTTCGTACAGACAAGGTATAACAATGAAATGTAACATGGTGAACATATATTCATGAGCAATCCAATAGCCAATAAGAACAATATAAATTTGTTACGATGGAAATCTATCCAATCACGATGCGCAGAAAGAGGCAGGTGATCCTCAAACACTTCCTGGGCACATTGCCCACACAGCCATCATCAGCACCACTCGGTCTCAGAGCTGTGAATAGAAAGTCTAAAAGTATAACAATAATAAACTTTGATTGGTGTAAAAATAGATCAAGAAGGATTGTACACTATGAGCTAGCATTAATTATCTAGAAACATCAACACTAAACTATCGATAACTGTCCATAATGACACAATTATTCTTCTTCATGATCATGACAAAATAACATTAATAGGTTGGTTCAATTTCTGAGATGGAGGCTTTGTGATCTGTGATGTCATGAAACATTTTTGGAAAAGTTACTCGTCACTTTAAGAAAAAACTTACTTTTACAAATAGCACAATAATATTTAAATGTTTAGGCCTTAATATTTTCTTTATTTATTTATTTTTGCTGTTTTTATATAAATATCAAAGACTAAAAATATAATGAAACATATCATTTGGTTATTGCATAAATTAAAATAAAAAAAACCTGCACTAACCATTTAGAACTTTGCTAGCCGGCTAACCAAAACCAATATTTAAAAATAAATACCCAACAATTTTTGGAAAAGTTACTAACCATTTTGTTGTTCTAGACGCTTTTTCTGCCACATAGGTTATTAAACAATCATTGTTGGAAGTTGTTGATGTTTTTCGTTTTAAAACTATACACATTATTCCATTTGCAAGTAAGACTAATTGCGGTGACACCATGTGGAATCTCAATTGAGTAGTAATTTGTTCTGAAAAGAACTGGCGGTACAACTCGACGTTTCGATCAGTATGCTCTGATCGTCCTCAGGAGAAATTAATTAGCAAAATTAAATTTAATTAACTTGATAAAATAATAATTTAAAAAGAAAATAAATTGTTAATTTGACTGCATCAATCGCGAAAAGATGTGAAACATTATTTCAAGATCAGGTAATTGAAGTCATGAATGCCAAAAACGATCTGTTAGAATTCACTCTTAGATTTAGAACAAGCGTTTTAACAATTCCAAAACTGTGTACAAAAATAACAGCTTAAAACTAGATTGAAGTGTTTGTGATATTACAAACACATAGGTGTTCGAGTTTTGTCAGGGCAGTGATGATGACGTCAGAATGTTTTTAAAAGAAACTTTGCATTATTATTTTTTTTTCATATTAAAGGGTACCCTGTAAAATATGATGTGGTTACCAACGATGATTTGTTTGAAGTCCATTTCAATGATTTGAACTTAATCACATTATTTATTCTTGAAAAAACAGTTCAAATGTGAAAAACAACTGTTCTGCTACATAAGGGTCAATTTTGGTACCGAAATTCTTTGAGAGAAGGCATTTATTTCTTTGGCGAGTTTTTACAATCCGTTTTCGTGTAGTTCCAGATACGAATTGTGATTTTGACGAAACCGTCGTCCTCGCTAATAATGTACGATTTTGAAAATATGTTTTTAATATTAAACTTTGACTTCCGGTTTGGACAGGAAGTAAAGGTCAAATTGGGGTCACCTTTGTGTAAATATTTATTGACAATTAACAATCTAAACAATGGTGGAAAGATTGTGAATTTACCCCTTGTGGTTGTTGAGATATGATATTTTTAATATTAAATTTGACTTCCGGTTTGGACAGGAAGTAAAGCTCAAATTGGGGTCATGTTTTGGTAAATATTGTTGACAATTAACAATCTGTACAATGGTGCAAAAACTGTGAATTTACCTCTTGTGGTTCTTGAGATATGACTTTTTTATATAATAAATTTGACTTCCGGTTTGGACAGGAAGTAAGGTCAGATTGGGTCACGTCTGTGTACGAAAAATCACATAATTCAAGATCTATAACATGGTGTAAATATTGTGAAAATATCTTTTGTGGTTCATGAGATATAATTTTATTATATTAAACTTTGATTGAGTGTAATTCGATATCTGATGACCTCACTATGACGTCACAACTTAAGATACAACTACATGTTAAGGTCTAACTATGTGTGAAGTTTTAAGTTTCTGTGAACTCTGCAACTATGATTTTTGCTCTGTATATTCACCGAGAAGGAGAAGAAAAAGTAAAAACAAATAAAAACGAACAATATCAAGAGGTGTTCGCGCTGTGGCTCGAACACCTTATAAAAAAGGACAACGATAGTGAAATTACCGTAAACTGTTTGGACACGAATGTCAGGCGATATATTATATTCTAATTAGATACTGCTGTGTACAGACGTAATACAGTGTATGCAGTTTAAACACTGTATATGACCCTTGTCTGTGTGTGTGAAGGCCGTTCACACGCAATGGGCCGTGCATATATAGTACTTCTAAAAAGTTGTGTAAGAAATGTGACATAGATTAAGGTCTTTAAGATGATGCAAAATTGTGACAATATCTTATGTGGTTCATGAGATATGATTGTTTGAAAATTTTCAACTTCCGGTTTCGACCGGAATGGGAGGTCAAATTGGTTTCATGTCTGTGTAAGAAATGTGACATAGTTCAAGGTCTTTAAGATGATGCAAAGATTGTGACAATATCTTATGTGGTTCATGAGATATGATTTATATTAACCTTTGATTTAGTGTAATTCGATATCTGATGACCTCACTATGACGTCACAACTTAGTGTACAACTACATGTTAAGGTTTAGGTACAACTACATGATAAGGTCTAACTATGTGTGAAGTTTTAAGGTTCTGTGAACTCTGCAACTATCTTTTTGTCTCCGGATAAGTCTTATTGAGAAGAAGAAGACAAAAAAAACGAACAATATCAAGAGGTGTTCATGCTGTAGCTCGAACACCTAATAAATAATTAAAAACACGCTGGGTATATACATGTAGATAAAGTCGGCACAACATGTTATACATAAATTATTAAGTTAATTAGACCCCAAAAATATAATGTCATAATCTTTCTTGGTCTGCACCCATGAGAATCTCCTGGTTGGTGAAAATTTTTTTCATAGGGAAATATCCTATTGTGTATAGCTACATGTATTCACATGTATTTGGTATACATTAATCCCCTGTATATCGATAATCCACTGCCCAAACATTAAGCGACTACTAAATGGCTCAAGAGTTTATCGATCGATAGGATTACGGATGTCTGGTGTCCATACCCATCAACATGCACAGCATATAGTTCAAATATAATACAAGCATTTTGGAATACAGGCATTATGTACATTTTAGTTTGATTTTAAAATTGATTTTAGGGGGAGGGTTAAGAGACAATGGATATACACATCTTTTCTGCACTACTGGTGAACCAACGACTCTCGGTATGTCTTAAACGTGGCCAGAATGCCGGCACGTTGCCGTCACTTGAATTGCCTGTGCCGTCAAGTAGGCATTTCAGTCATGTGTGAACAATGGACACGCCGATGGTGTGGAACTGGTCAGTGCTTAATATAAACTTTAACTGAATCGAGCGCCGGTATACAGATAACAAATAGACAAGTCCTTCGTCCATGCCGTAGACGTGTCCTAACACGAACTGGTAGTTGTGTCAGGCTGTTGTTGTAGCTTGTACGTATATAAATAATCTGTTCCACTCTAATTTGCTACATAGCCGGGATTTGCAACTGGTGATTTTGGGGAACTGTACTCTCGGTTTTGATGACTCATTGCATTTAATATAGGAATTATCCATTCACGTTTATAAACATTTATTATCATAGTTATGAATAGGGCTTTATGTAGGTATTTTATTTTATTTTATGAAGGGCCATTTAACCGTACATACATTAGGTTTTTAAATTTTATTTTATGAAGGACCTTTTAAATAAGAACAGTGTAGTTGGTATTTTCAAACCTAACAATACACAACATTTTATACAGGTTTGAGTTATATGAGTTAATGGGTGTAACTTGTGCAGCTATATAGATTTTATTTTAATGAATGACAAATTTGCCGCACTATTCGCAAGAGTGAATGTTAAACTTTCGGTTGTCATCCTGTCGGGGTCCAATTAGCGGTAAACGCACTTGTTTAGAATTATTGTTTTGCCATGATTCATAATAAGAAATGGTTGTAATGTTACAACATACTGCAACGTTTATTAAAAACAAACATAAACCCGTGCTCTTCATCGTTAAAACTATCCAATCACGAGCGCCCAAAGAAAAAAAAGCAACCGCTCCTAAAGATGATTTTAATAAGAATGAATCTCACTCTTAAAAAACCTCATTAATAGAATGCTTGTCTCAACACGTTCTAGACCGTAAAATAAAATTTAAAAAAATCAACAAAATATGAGGGTACTGTGACGTCACATATCTACATCGCTCGTCATAACGACGGGTTAGGAGTAAAACGAAATTCAATCGGCAAAGACTATGCGGGTACCTTTTAATATTCGATTGAAGACGATCAAAGACGACGTGTACTTGGTTAATAATAATGACGTGTTTATTGATTTGCAACGATGAATGATGTCATTTTTTTTTTATTAATAGATACATTTCGTCTTATCTGAAAAACCTGTTCAGACACGTCCAACGAGTGGCTGGTCACTCAGCCATGTTGTTGACTTATAACGTCACTAGCTTGTTTATGATTCTGTGTGCAAGTAAAATACCGACCCGTTCATTGACCGATGTGATTATACAGGCACCCCTTCACTGCTCTACGTGTTCCGCCATTCCCTTTGTTTGAGTAAAAAAAATTGGGATACATAATGGAAGTTTGGATTTACATAACAATACTACTATCAATCGATTACTGATCAGTGAACTTAGGTACCATCTAATTATATTCCATGCCCCTGTTAATTTATTTATAGAAACGTTGTTATCCAACAAGACATTTGCCACGGCCCCCCTTATTAAACGGGAAATATTCAATCAGACATGATAAAGCAGGATCCCTCCCTGTCCTAAAACATTAAGACATTTTTAGTAGTTCAGTCCTATGGATTAGGTACCAAATGCTGACTTGTTTACCCGTTATGCGGTAAACTTTTAGTTTTCCACAGTCAAACTTATGTAATGTTTATTATTTTTTTGGAAATTACGAGAATCTCCTGAAAGATCTAGTCTTGCGATTACTTTACCGACGAACGCACTCCTTTATAACAAGAAATGATGTCTTGGAGAACCAACACACCAGTGAAGAGCGCTGATCCACACTTCAAAACCTATATTTATGTTACTATAGGCTAATAACTAAACCCAATTCTGTTCAAAATAACTTTGTGCAAAATACGGAGCACAGTAAGTAACACAATCGACACAGTCTGCATGATACGTTAACAATTTGTTGCGTTGATACTTTGTTTTATTCGATGCTATATGCACACGCATTATTTTCTGTGAAAAGGGGCAAATGCAACACGTGACGTATGTTTGCAAGTATGTACATCCGTATCCGTCTTGAACACTTCGCCTCAATCGCAACAATTTTTGTACAAGGAAAGTGTACTTTTTATTTTGTTGAAGTTTAATTTGTTGATTGATGAAAATTAATTATTAAAAGGGAGACTTCATCCATCCTAATAAACAATAAAAATGTTTACAGCAATGGTGTATAAACGAAAAGGTTAGAATAGAAAAACAAAATGACAGGCAGAAATCTAAGACCTTGATTGCCAAGAAGTATATATGGAAAATATTTAGTGACGAGACTGAGTTGGAGATCTAACAACTGAAGGGATGGGAACGCACATCTTAATCTTTTTGGAGAACAAAAGATGACTGGATCCAACGGGTCGCATGGGTTATTCTTAGATGTTGCATGAAAGAGGTAATGGGATGTTGATCCGACAATTCTATGGGCGAATCAAATGGACAAAGGAAAAGTAAGTCTTGATCCGACAAATCAATAGAAAACTATGGAAGAGTGGTAATAACGTTGTACTACTTCATGGTTTAACATAAAGGCAACGAACAAAACCCTCTTAAACATTTTGATCTGACGGAAAAATATAGAAAACGTTGCACGTGATGTGATTATATTCGCGCAAAGACCATCCAAAGAAACAAAAATTGAATATTTAAAGAAGAAAAAATCTAAATGCTTAAACAAAATGGAAAGATGGTATACAAGTATACACATTTTCATTCGTAAATTAATTTTTGTTTAGGCTTGTGTTCATGTGGGGTAGTATTTTTTCTGTTTTTTGTTCTAGTTTCTCGTTTAACATTAATATATTTTTTTCGTAATTTTTATGTATGTGTTTCGATATTTTTGTTTTGTTTTATTACTTGAAACAAATTTATTGTTTATTTACTTAAGTTTGGTTTATGTTGCAATATCTGACTTTTTATGTATTTGTTTTGTTTGTTTCGTTTAACGAGTAGTGTTTTTATTGTGTTCAATTTACTTACTTTTGTTGATTCCATAAATATATAAGAATTTAAATTAACGAACCTTATTTTAATATCACCCCAACTAATTCTACAATGAATTACCAAACTTTAGTACGCACGACCTAAAAATATAATAGAAAAAAAAAACATAGAATAATACAAATTTCCAAATAAAATGCTAAATAGAAATATAAAAAATAAAAAGAACGTTATAATACAACTGTAAAATTGAAGAATACTTGAAAAATTATTACTCTTAATCATGTGTTTCGATGTTATTGTGGGATGATCCCATCTACAGTGTAAAGCAGCACTGTTTATAATTAAACTGAGTAAATGAAGTATCAACCAAAATTCTAACTCGGCGGCGATGTATCTGATGTTAGCGTAAAAACAGAGTTGAAATTAATTCGACAAGACAAGCTCGTCTCTAAAATATGGATGAAGACGCAGTCAGTTTTATCATAGAAAATACTGTATTTGTTGAAACGTTGAAGCATTCAAAGTAACATGAACTTTACATTAAGTTCATGGGATGCTTCATTCAGCATTGGAAAATCGACTCTAAGCCCGAAAGCCAACTGTGAACGTGTACCGGTAGTACTATACGAATAAATCCTTGACACAAAGAGGACTGACCACCGATCGATTCGTCAACAAAGGGGGTCCGTGACGCAATGGCCAAATTTGTCGTATCCAAAGATCAGATGTTGCGAGCAGGCATATAGCAACTCGATCGTTTGTGTACGTGTATAAATCATGGTACAATGTCCGAATGCGTTTTTCGTTCGAAAAAGAAGCAACATTTTTCTAATGTATTGTTATTGCAATTTGGGTATGAAGTATCGAGAGAAATAATGGCGTAAGAGGGATCGAGGAAATTACGATCCCGTCAATGGAGGGGCCCACAGAAACATGTTGGATCCCGCGCCATCTGATTTCGGTGAGTTTATTTCCATGCGAAGCGTGGTGATATATAACCAACTAGATGAGGCTTGCTGTAGAATTTATACAGGACTATTTCATAATGGACAAACAATCAGCTTACAAAGGTTACATTACATGGTTATTGGACTTGAGTAGAAGTATCGCCGTAACTTGTCTCAACACGAACGGTATTAGTTATTGCCGAATTGTGCCTAGTCTGTCACCCTGTGTGGGGTATAATATTATAACTACATTCTTGGTTAGGGGAACTAGACCGTATCGTTACACATGGGATAGTACCGTTAAACATTGTGTCTCAAAAAAATGCAAACAAAATTTAACGGAATGCCAGACGTAGAATGAGTAACCAGCATAGATAATATAGGTATGGTTTGAAAGATACACCTTTCCACTTTAAAATGAGATATCAAACGTCCAAATCTGAAATTTTTTGACAGAGTTATGAGTACTTTTCCAAGAGAAGTCAAATTGACGATGGGACCAAGTTTTCAATTTTAGGCATTGGGACAAAGGTAGCCTAATTGCCTCTGTGTGGATAATTTCCTGGCCTACAAAAATGTGTTTAGCGAGTAAACACAATTCTAAAGACTTTCTTGCTATGAGTTTGTAAACATGCCAACCCGCATGTCAGTGCGAGACAGAATGGACTGGGCCTACCACATGCCACGTTTAATCGCATCACTCGGCTGGACCTGGGCATGCACCCCTACCAAATGCGCGTGCGACATCGGCTGCTACCGCCGGATTTGCCAAGACGGTTAAATGTTTGTCAGTGGGTCGTCGACCAGCTGCAGGCAGATGTGCGATTCGTCCATCATCTCATCATTGGCGATGAAGCTGGATTTTCTCTCGACGGAAAAGTCAACTCACGCAATGTTCGAGAGTACGTCCCCAAACAACATCCACCTCCCTTCAATTACGAGCACAACTTCCAACGTGAGAAAGTGAGTGTCTGGGTTGGCCTCTGCGGTAGTGGCCTCATCGTCGGACCGGTGTTTTTTTCAGGGCAACCTCAACAGCCGGCGTTACCTTGAGATGTTGAATGATGATGTCATCCCCATCCTTGAGGAACATTTCGAGGTTCAGGAGCGAGGTGTGTTTAGGCGCCTGTGGTGGGCTCAAGACGGCGCTCCGGCTCATCGTCTACTGGCTGTCCGAGACCGCCTTCATGAAGCGTTCGGAGACCGTGTCATAGTGTTGAATCATGTGCATGAATGGCCACCGAGATCTCCAGACCTCACCCCGTGTGATTTCTACCTCTGAGGATACTTGAAATCAAGGTGTACACGACTCCCCTCCGGACCTGCAGACTCTCCGTGACAGAATAACAGCTGAGATTGACGTCCTGCGGCAGACTCCAGATGTTGTTAGGAGAGCGATGGGAGACATGGAGAGACGATGTCGCCTGTGTATCGAGCGAGAGGGAGGGCATGTTGAGGGGAAGGGATGTAATCATCAACAGTTCATCCACATTCCAACACTTGCACATCTAAACAAAATCGATTATCACTGCATTTAAAA
Source organism: Zoroaster sp. YZ-2022 (assembly GCA_029582265.1). Taxonomy (NCBI): domain Eukaryota; kingdom Metazoa; phylum Echinodermata; class Asteroidea; order Forcipulatida; family Zoroasteridae; genus Zoroaster; species Zoroaster sp. YZ-2022. Next base: position 42,585,471 of record CM055822.1, on the reverse strand, counting down.
ACTTGGTCCCATCGTCAATTTGACCTCTCTTGGAAAAGTACTCATAACTCTGTAAAAAAAATTCAGATTTGGACGTTTGATGTCTCATTTTAAAGTGGAAAGGTGTATCTTTCAAACCATCCATATATTATCTATGTTGGTTACTCATTCTACGTGGCATTCCGTAAAATTTTGTTAGCATTATTTTTGAGACACACTGTATATAAGACCCGTATCACTTTCCGCATGGCATACTCCATTCACATAGTTGAAGTGTGTCCCAAATACTACTAGTAATTAGAAGGTCTCATTATTTTATTAATTTATACCATCTTAACAAACATAACACTTCTTATCTGTATGCATACTTTGTACAGATTTCTTTACAACTGTCGCAGGCTCATTAACATTAAACAATATTAATAACACGCCCCTCAAAAACTGTGTACACACCCCTCCTTTAGAATATGGTTTCGTCCTACGGCTCCTCAAAATATGCAAATTAGGTATCACGTGACCCCAAATCCAGCCTTCTGATTGGTTGAGAGGCCCAAAAACCACTGGCGGAATTACCTGGTTGGACGGGGTGCACTACTCAAGTCACATGTTCTATACATTACCTTTAAGAAAATGCCATTGTATAAGCAATCTTAATCACTATTAATTTCAACTCATAAAGATAATGTTATGAGTTTTTCAAACTATACATTGTTATTAAAGGTACTATAAGGTATATGCTTGGTAATTCAAAATAAATCAAATGGTCGAATTTTAATGATCGAATTTTGATGATGGTATTAATCTAAAAAACATTTGTCGGAATTTTACGGCCAGCAATTCTTTCAACGATATATAATTTACGATTTCCGTGAGCTCCAGAAATCTCTAGAAATCAAACAAGGTTACACACGATATTTGCAACAACAACAATTAATCAAGTGGTTTAAATAACACAGAGTAACGATTATGATGGAGTTTAAATCAAGCTTCATACAATGAACGTAAATAATCAAAATTACAATAAAAGTGGCTTACACCTTCAAACGGCGCTCTTTACTTTCTGGCGGGGGATTTTCAAGCACTCAGAGGCTATCTACTCGAAACTGCTCACAATCACAGTTCGATTATTGACTAGCTTGGTTACTTCAACCGGTGATAATACGGTGATTTCCAAACATGCACAAAAATCACTAAAACTGTCCAGTTCACAAAGTTCAACAAATAAGACTCGCCATGAAACTCACAGTTCGAAGGAAAATATCAAACTGTCGGCAACACGTATCGTAACACAGCCGTTGACCCACTTTTACACCGAATCATTACAAGTTTCATTTAAATATGTTCTTGTATACTTAAAGGGACCGTTGCTTTATACAAGTGCCATTATTTTATTTTCCTTTGCAGATTCTGAATGGCAACTAGTTTTCAAAGGGATGGCAGGGAAAGTAGATCAACTCTACGATATGTGGACAATGATGACCTGGAATGAAGATCTGGAGGTCAAGGGAAATTGTCGAAACAAAAAAGTGTTTGAGGCTTGGAGAAACGGGCAGCTAAACATTCAACGAGTAGGTCAACAGTGATTTGTTGTTGTCATTATATTCAGTCTGGTTAAATATTTAGTCTCGTCACGACACTTTCACTGATTTACATGAAGTAGCGTATGCGTTGCAGCGCGGGACCAGTTTTCCTAAACGAAGGCCAGCTTAAAACGCCAAGGTATTATATGTCACCCGCACTGGCAAAACCCGAAACTTATCATTTATCATAATGCGTAACAACTATGAAAAGGTCAAAAATTTACCCCCAGGAACCAGTTTTCATGTCACCATATAGAGCATTGTCTCTTGATTTTGATGGGAAAAGAAAGATTCTGAAGCGTTGTTGCACTGTAAAAAATGTTGTTCAACATGGGGTTGGGTAAGGTTATTTCTCCCAGAATTGGTCAATATTTACCACAACTGTTCACAGATTTTGGCAAATAATTATCCAACATTGGGCAATGGTAAACCAACTGTGTAACTTGTTGATATGTTGACCAGTGTTGGGCAACATATCAACCGTGTTTGCCCAATATTTCTTACAGTGTGGGAGATTGTTAATTTTCATGATAAATTAGGGAGGTAACTTTTGGGTCCAAGTTTAGGGTTTTGCCAGAGCCAGTCACATATAGCTAAAATTACCGCACCAGCAACAGTGATCACAAACTCAGAAAATAATGTAAAATAATTAGCAGTTTTATGCTTTTTTTTTCATTTTACTTTCGGGAAATTTGTCATAGGAGAGGACAAAAAGTAAAAAAACAAAAAACAAAAACATGGTAAACGAATTTGTTTTCTTTTAATGTTCCTAAGAATCCGTAAAAAATACAAAATAACTTTAAGAAAATCTTGTTAAAAAGTTCTGATCTGGGCCGGCCTACAGTCCCTACCAGGGAAAATGTTTGCCGGCTTAGACCTTTTGAATTGCCATTAAGCATTTCCATTGTGTGGACGGATTATATCAAACTAGCGCGGCCGGCTTCAATTGTTTCTAAAGGTCTGGTAGCAGACTTACTGAGGGCGAGTGAGAATTTAGATTGTTCCGGGTGGAGTTACTGGGTGAGATTGGCTAAGGCCCCTTACAGCGATTTAAAAATCACTTATGCCCAAAATCGTGTTTTTGTTTGTAATAAATAAATTACACGAGTAGCTTTAATAAAATTGTAGAAATTGTTGTCTCTGAAATGGAGTTTGCATGAAGGTACACTCTTGGTTACTGTAAAAACAAATTATGATAATTTGGACAGGGAAAATGGTACAGACTCGTTTGAATAAGGACTTTCGCGAGTACTGATAATATAGGATTGAAAGAAATGTTTCCAAATCTGTTTTTCCAAATTAATTGGAATGGCATTTATTAACGGCAGAAATTGTCGTCGCGAAAATTAGGTATGCCTGCATACTCTAGGTCTACTAATATTAAGATATTTTGGACTGGAAAAATGGCACAAAATTGTTTGAAGAAGGACTTTCGTGTATTGTCAGTATAGGATTCCCAGCATTCAACAACAATCGGGGTTTCTACAACATTTATTTGGCTGTCAATAGTTAATAGCAGAAATTGTTGTCGCGGAAATTACCCTTGGTACGGTATAAATCACCATGACAACTCTGTAAAATACAGTGAGCCGCACACTCATGGCAATTATTTACTACAGAGAACATTATTGCATCATGGCTCTGTGAAATACTCAAAACCGCACACTTATGTTCCATCCACGTATCAGGGCGAAATGAACATCAGTGGCAATTTATTATCAAAAGTATTACGTTAATTTACAAAATAGTATTGCGTTAATTCGCAATGGTATTGCATTAATTCACAAACCTGAAAAACAATGCCCCCTTTGCCCCCCCCCCTTCCCCCATCTGAAAAAGGTCCTGGCTACGTACGCCGCTGTTTATGAGCTCATTATTTATTTATGCTAGTCAGGATAATATGATTGGGTATCGTGCCCTGTTATCTAGGCCAGCGACGAGCATCGATGTCCAGTCGAAAGCCTGCTCTGATTGCGACGAGACTGAATATTTAGGTCGGGGATGCGGGACGGAGACATGGGTTTCAACACAACTATACACTACAAAATAATATAGAAATTTGAGGTATGTCACAGGTACCAAATGTAGGGCGCGGTGTAGCGAGCACACTAATATTGGCTGCTGATGTTGGTTTGCTTTGGCTCCATGCCGCTGGATTTGAGTTCTGATCGGGTCCCAATAGGAAGATATGACCGGGGGCTTGGACACGGGTTGGGATTTGAGGTTGGGATGGTCGGAATTGTGCGTTCTTAAGATAAGGTATTTTCCCCTGCCTGAATATTATATTTTCGGTACCACCCTACTCAATCATCATGTGTAGTGTCTCCGAGGACTTAGTTTCCACGGGTCACCGCTGGTAAAGTAAATAATAGCGTAATATTTGGTATCAAAATAGGTGGCTGGGATGATATAACTTCTAATTACCGCCGTTGAGACCAACCCAAGTGCCTTTTCAAAGGAAAGGTACAACTTTGATAATGTTGGCAAGACTGCTCCAATGGGTAACGCTTTACTTTCTTTGAATCAAGAGTTTCGATCAGCTCAATGCAGAGTGTAAGTCATGAGGAAAAGAAAAATAAATTAAAAAGCATACCTAATTTAGTACAATCAACAATTGCAGCAAAAAGTTGACGTCAGTAACTTTCTGTGTAAATGTGCATAGTGTTTTCGTGATTTCTCTGAAAACTTCAGTCAGAATCGTTATTCATGATTATACCCGTTGCCAACTTCACATCAAGTTAACTTTCTGATATTAATTCGGTAATTTTATAATCAGATGTTTAACAATGTTGACCTTCCCATTATTAAAATCCCCAAAATATGAAACAAATATGGATTTATTAACACAGATCGTTAACCCTTTATTCAGGTGAAGTTTTCCCTGTATGATCACACTGGGGTCAAAGTTGAGTTAATATTCAGTGGAAGCGAGTCAGACATCTCAAGCTGGTTCGATAAGGAGCGCCTTATGTCATCTCCCTGGAATGACCTCAATTCGACAATGACTACAAAATACTTCTCTGTTTTTGGTCACGCTCAACAACAGTAAGTATAAAACACCGTTTCATACACGATTTTTTTTTCCGAATTGTGCCGAGCTCCCACGGAAACATCCGACATTGTTGGTATAGGAGTCACATACAGCACAATTTGACAGAACAATGATATCCCATATACATACTACATGTACATGTACAATGTCCATCGTACGTAAAACCATAGAAAAGGTAAAACTAATCCCAGAAACACGAACAAATTAGCGTATACAATGTAATACATTATTTCCCTGTTGGCCCCCCAAAACAGATTACCAACAAATAAATAAATAAATAAAGCCGACTGATGACCAGAAATCGGATGTTCCCCCTTAGGCTTTCCCGTACAATAGCACCGATATTTTCGGTGTTATATTTACTTAACAAAATATTTGGGTGCATTTGTCGACTGAAAGTGGGGGTATATACTATTTTAGATGCCCCCTCAAAAGATGTACCAACCTATAACAAACAAGGGAAAAAAATCAAAAAATCATTTGAGAGCGTTAAACCCCCTACATGCCACTTGTGAAACGGCATGGTATCCTGTCTTCTTGTGTAGATTGCTTGAATACCGTTGGTTGGGCACCAGTCTATTTTGTTTAAAACACAATGATACTGAAGCAATGAAGAGAACATCACTTCAAGTATTTTAAAGTACTTTCTCATATTTACCTGTTGAAATATTAGCATACTATTCCATGACAACCTTTAAATCGCTTTATGAAAAAAAATTATGATTAAAAATTAACATTTATATGAATGAAACAGTGTTCCTGTGGGTTTATATTGATTGCAACGGAAGATTTTATTTCATTATTATATCAAACTTATTTTATCTTTGGCACTGGAATAATACATGTATAAAATTGATTATTTTTTACACTCTTCTAGAAAAGACTTAATTAATAAAATAGTATAAATAGCAAGTTCTTTCTCACAGAAAGAATCTGATAGGTTCGAGACCTAAGGCCAATAACTGCTATTTTGCATTTATATACTACGTGCCTGTGGAGGAACATTTACGTTAAACTGACAACAGAGGGCGCCCTTTCAGGGGCATGTATACAGGGGGTTAGAAATATCAATGTTTTAATGATTTAGTCTTGTTTCTAATAGGCCTGTACATGTTTTGATGGGAGCAGCATAAAAAACAGTTTTAAAAAAAGTGAAATAATACCCCCACCCCCTACTGAAATGGTTACTTTGCAAGGGTAATGTCACGGTCAATCATTCAATTCAAACATAGCATCGGAACTTGAACCAACATGCCTTTTCCCCTTTTTCCTCTTCTCGTAATTCAGCAAGCGACGGTTTTTCATCAATAAGAATTATGGCGGATGTCATGTGGACGCTGGATGGCTGGTTGTAGTTGATGCAGTATCAGTTTGCCAATGGGAAAATGCATTTAACAATTACCCTGTCATACTATACAGCACAACCACAGGCGCAGTCAACTGGCATAATGCTGTAAATGGTAAAGAAAAACAATTAAACATGTATCGCCCATGTTTTCCCATATTTTAGCGACAAATTTCTGAAAATGTATAGTTTTAATTGGAAATCGATAATTTTCTTATAGAAAAGAAAACAAATACTTTAAAAAAAAATATTGCACCAAAAATAGTCAGAAGCTTAGTTTAACAGCAAATAAGAGCCAAAATGGATTTATGACGGGACCTACCATCAATTAAATAAATGTTGGGACGTATTTACTGTAAAACCGTGCTTCTCGTGATTGTTTTGATTATTTCCGATGACGTAATAGAAAATGATCAGAAATTGCCTTCAAAATAGCGGGAAACACATGCGATACACCTCAGATATGAAGATCACTTTTGTAGCGTAGGGTCAACAAAACGTCAGCAGCGTGTTTTAGTTCAAATGAGAAATATGGCCAAGGTCACCAGGAACTGTGTCCTGCTCTTTATGAAACGATGAATATAAGCCTGCATGATTTAGAATTACAATAGTGTGCAAGACCTGCTGGCACACCCCCAACTACATCCCCATTCAATGTTGAGGAAAAACAAAATGTTCTTTGGAGACATTTGGCAGCACGATATCACAGCCCAATTCAAAGCGCCCAACATTGGACGGGTGGAGAGGGATGTTTTCATGGTGAAAATTCTCACTACGTTGTGTTACAGGTTTTCTAACAGTTTTGCTCATCATTGTAGTCGTAATGAACCCAGACAGCATCGACCATTTTGAAAACACTTTGTCTGGTTTACATTTAAAAAAGTCAAAATAAAGGAACCGAATCTTATTAAAGGTAAGGTATGGGATTGATAATACAAAAATAACCAAATGGTCGAATTGTACCTTCTGTGTTTACCGGTAATTTCCAATTTATTGGAACATTGATCATTTCCTATTGAAAATATACAAATACTTTGTGGCATAGTTCACAAAATAATTGTCAGAAGCTTGGTTTAAAAAAGTGCCAAAAGGGCTATGATATGCACGAAGTGGGTAAGATAACCTGTGTCATTACAGAGTGCTGTATCTCTTGGGAATTCCTCGCCTGGTGCATGTTTCCCTTCATCCTACGATCTATCTTGTTTCAAGAGGAATATCAATTCCCACCTTCAGCTCTTCTGAGCTTTTTACTTTTTAATTTGTCTTGTATTGTAGCCCCTTATACCTTTAGAAGCTTTTAGCCTTATTCAGGAGCGAATAAGCATACAATTTAAATAAGAGCACATCAACATTGGGTCCCTCTCATTATAATAATTATGATTTTTAGGCAAGTACCAAAGTGTATCAAATAAATATAAATGTTGAAAAGAAATATGAATGTATAAATTTAGTTTTATTTGTCTATTTCTATTTATTTCAATTTGTTTGCAGATGAAACTATAGGCATGGCGGATTACTTGACCATCCACGTTGACACTGAGTGAGGTAGGCCTAATGACCATAAACACTGGATATATCTGGTCGCGGGTAAATATTAATTACACAGATTAGAGAACTAAGCCTTTCAATTTTTTTTTTCAATTTCTCTGATAATTTTAATGTGAGACTTATAGATCATATTGACATCATTAATTTGTATAGCTCCATGAATTTATTGCGCCATTAATTTTATATAATGATTATAAAAACACAGTGGTGGTATATAATGGTCCCCCTACCCCAACAAAAGAGACAAAAGGTGAACATTAACAATAGGAAAAATATCAGCACTATATTGCCGAGCTGGGTCACAAACTTCCAATCACGTGTGATAAATATATAATATTGTGAAAAGTGAAACATTTAAGATATCGCACTTTTTGTGAGGTGCCCCCTTTACAATTCTGGATCCGCCCATGAAGAGGAGTAATTTACGGTGTGCATGTTAAAATTAAGAATAATTCAACTCATCTTTCGAGATTCATGGTCTACACCACGGCATCAGTAATGCCTAAATCTTACAACTTATGATAAGCTTTTTACAGGAAGGTACAGCGTTGCTTCTATTAGAATGCTTTACTCTCTTTGAATCAAAATAAACATTAAACAACCATCCTGCAAATGTTTCAGCTTAGTATTTTAAAAGTAAACTTAATACTCTCCTTTTCCAGAAAGCATGATTATTGTGTATCTGATATTTATTGCAATTTTAATGATAACTTAATAATTAATGTTTGTATCGACAACCTAATTGTATCACGTACTGTTATATTAAATAATTGTTGATATCAATAGTTGACCTTAACCATTGTTAGAGATTTTCTGTCATGATGAAACTAAACAACCTAAGTTTTATTACCTTATTACTCACGGTAAAATATTGTAAACTTTTTTTTTTCAAATTCAGAAAAGTCTAAGGTCCACTTGGGAAACAAGGTCTATATTACGTTAATACGTGTAACAGTGCTGATATGTTCGGCATTTATTACACAATTATGACCTATTATTAGGGTGATTTTAGGAAGGCGATTTTGAAACGTAAGAGGACCATTGGTTTGCCCTCAGTGGACCCTAGGCTTTTCTGAATTCGAGACAAAAGTAGCTTAGGACATAATGACTTTTTAATAATAGTGCACTGTGAGATTTGATAATAAAACGTTTGATGTTTGGTTTCATTGTGATATAACCTCTCTCATATTGGTTAACTCTCCACTTTAATACTGTAATGTGTATTGATGATGTTGTATCATTCACGAGTAAATAGTGAAAATGTATTCAGATTTTTTGTACTCATTCTAATGTGAAATTAAGTCAAGATCGAGCGCTCTTTCCTAAATTCAAATAATAATATTAGTACCATCATCAGCTTTATACTGTAATTTTCGACCATTTGGTTATTTTTGAATTATCAAGATTTATCAAATTTGATGAACAATTACCTTCTCTTGGTAGATATATAGATTGGGTGTTGAAGCCCTCTTCTTAGTATCGATTCATCGATGTTTTAAAGCACCCTGATATTAAATTCATTTGGATTATTTAAAGAACAAGTTATATTTCATACTTGATGCCAATATTTATCTGGACAACTTTCAAGTAGATTCACCAGTGAGATTTTGTACAATAGTGAAAAGAAGTAAGACAAAAAAATCGAACTGCCCTGTTAGACACTAGTACAATATTATATACACTCTGCCTGGTTGAGATAAACCAAGTATTACCGTGTGTCGTAGCTGATGAGTCCCCTCCCTTTCCCACCCGTCGTAATTTTGCCAAAGATCTAGTAATGTTAAGTTTGTTAACATGGGGATGCGTTCGCACACTACCAATCTTTAAAGTGTCATAGCCACATTATCATCATGTTTTTTGTAAGTGTGTTCGCTCGTTGCCAGCTATATAGGGCCAAAAACAATTATTTAGTTATTTATTTATTTATTTATTTATTTTTATTTAAAGTCGGTCACCCTAAACAAAGTCAATAGCTACTAAAGTGTAAGTGGTTACATATGCGATATGTCATCCACCATATTTAAGCAAGATTACATTTCTTAGCACCTTTTGAGATGAAACTTTCACATGCAATTGTTATGACATACATGAAATACAACGTACTATGCAGAGGTACATGTATTAATGGCATAAGTACGTTAATATACTACTCAAAACAATTTAGGGAACACCGGATTTTTAACATCAAATAGCTTTGAAATGTTCCATGAACCGGGATTTTCATTTGCATCCCCCTCTCTCTTTCAGTAGTCATGTCATGAAATGTGTAATCACTACATGCATCCTTTATCATCTGTTTCATTGTGCAGTTGTTTCTCATCAATTCTGTGAAACATTGTGTTTATCTGAAATAAATGATCTTTTTTAACTGAGATTATTCCGGTGTTCCCTAAATTATTTTGAGCAGTATAGTATATACTGATACTCGGAAAATCATTATAATTGGTTTATCTGTTTGACAGAGCTGCTTTGCAGAAAACCTCTTCGTTTTGCAGAAATGTTTTTCTATCATGTTGTGTTGGTTACCAGCTAAATGTAAATGTAAAATGTGTTTAAGTCGGTGTTGTCTGTTTCATATTGCATAACAAACATTTTTGCTTAGCGAAATCTTGTGATTCATTCCAATCTTTTGCAAAACCATTCACGCTCAACTGTAACACTTTACGATTTCTTTTGTAATTTACAACAAAAGGTTTGTGTATGTTAGCAGAATAATTTTGGAACCAATGTGAAGGATACGTGGCTTATGTTGAGATGACTTCACATTTTACCATCTGGTTATAGTTTATTTGCATTATTTATCTGGAAGTGTAGAATTTTAACGACGATACAGATGAGAAACTATATGGACTCTATTTGCAAAAGATCTGTCACTAGTTTCACAAATTGGTTAGACTAAATTTCAATCTACATATCTATTAGGATTTGAAGCTTTGCATGATGGAAGTAAAGTAGGAGTAAGATGTGTAGTGCAGTAGCACCATGTAAACAATATGCATATCTTAGAAGTTCCTACCTCTAGAGTCAGGCATTCTCCTGAAGATGATCAGAGTATACTGATTGAAACGTCGAGATTCTCACCACTGGGTTCTTCAGAACCAACAATTGTTATAACTCCTAAAGTCCTTTTTCACACTTAACTTTCAATCGATGTCAAAATATGTACTGACCCAATCTGTGTGGATTCAGTGTTAGTTTCAACACGGTTCAGAACCGACACGGGTCAGACTCGTGTCCAAAACGGAGATTTTCAGTAGTGTGAACAGACCTTAAGAGATTGTTTACATGGTTGCTACCGTAACCTAACTCCTAAATATTGCCTAAAATTATTTAAGAGAGTATATATATATATATATATATATATATATATATATATATATATATATATATATATATATATATATATATATATATATGATACCGGTACCATTACAAAGACAAAGACTTTGGGAAGTTCCACATAGATACCATATTGTAAGCACGGCGTTCGTAACTTTTAATTAAATTTGTTATTTATTATTAATTATAAATTTTTAATTATGTATAGAACTTTATCTCAATATCTCAATAAATACATTTCTTTTAATCTCAAGTAAAGCGGACCATTTGTCTTTATTTTCTCTTTTCTTCATGTTTTTGTTTTTGTTTTTGTCATGTTAATGCTTCCTCCCGAGGTACTAAAAATAAATAAATAAATAAATAAGTGAACAAAGAAACGTGACGGATGCCTAGGAAGCGCTGGGTTTAACATGGAGGAGTGGTATTAAACGTGACGTTTTAGCTACATGTGCTCAAGTACAAGTGTTGATAATCCGTTTTCATTTTTGGGAAAACTCGCTTACGGCTGAGTCTCTTCGCCGTCTCCTCGGCCGTGTCGCACGGGGTGTCAACTCAACCACCGCGGTTGTCCCTCCGTCATTGGACTCGCCTCTAATACAGCCACCTACACTATGTTGTTCGTGCAATTAAACACAGAGAAAGGAATTAATGTGCATAATTATTTATTCGGTCTGATTTAAAATCCCACCAAGGTTGACATTTTGATTATAAATGTTTTCAGTTCAATAGTTGGATTTTCTCTGGAAAACTTACAACTTACAATTAACAAAATAATTTGTAATATGATATCAGATTTATTTAATCAAATATGTTTTCCTATACCATGGATGATGGAGTTAGTTTTGCCATAATTCTAATATACAGTGGTGTTGTCAGTTAAATGCCCTTACTTCAAAAGAGAATATTCCCCTACCCTCCTCCCCCATCATAAAAATAACTTGAAATCAGTCAAATTGGTGTCTGCACCTACTCTGGCAGCACGAATAAACAAGCCATTGTCCCATAACCAATAACCATTGTCCCATGCAATCTGCATAACCAAATTAAAATGTACAACAAATGGTGAAAAGAAAGAAAAATACAAATTATCAGGCTGTAGGCCCTACTGTAACTGCAATGAAATAATATGTATGCCTTGTTTGATCAATTTTGTTAATTGAATGAAAATGACTGATTCTGATCTATGGATGGGGTATGGCTTTTACATAGTTTGTGTGTGTGTCCCTAATATTTGGACAATTAGAATTAATATTATACTGAGTACAAGGCTGATGTAATAAGTACATTTTCCCTTCAGATGATAGTGATTATTGAAGCAAAACATTGCTTTATACATCTGTGCTACTACGACATTGAGCACAAGTCAGAATAATATAATTATTGCATAAATAACGTGACAATAACAGCGATATAGATGCAAATTTTGAAAATGTTTTCACTAAAAAAATACTAAACCCATAGTACCTGAGACAGAAATATTTCAAGGAATGTTTGATACCATCATTAACGTTACACTAAATAAGTGTTTTGTAAAACTGTGATCAATAACATTATTTTTGATATTGATCAACAGTGTAAAAGTGCTATGGAAAGTAGAACATTGGTAATTACCAAATTATCAAATTTAATCAGTAATGATCTAAAGACTTACTTTGTTTAAAGTTGGTACAAGTATCAATAGTCATGTGAAATAATTTAAACTGAAGTGTCGCATCCTTAAACAAAAATGAAGAAATTGTTAAGCAACGGTAATAATCAGCAAAAATATATTATAGTTGGGGGCGCACTTAATTGCTCATAATTGTTATGCCGTAGGCTGTATAACCCAACCACATTTGTTTGTTTGTTTGTTTGTTTTTGTTTTTGTTTCGTTTCGTTTCGTTTCGTTTTGTTTTGTTTTGTTGGGGTGTTGGGGTATTTGTTTGTTTGTTCTTTTCTTTGCTATCATGGTTAAAGTAAATAATCAAAAGGTTCATTGATAGCCCTAAGACTTCAACATTGTCTTAAATTTGAATTGTGTGTTATACAGATTTCGTAAAGTTGTTTGGTATTATGCTTGGGCGGTTTTTCGGTGAAACCGAGTAGTGACCAAACTATACCGAAAAACCATAAAATATAAACCATAAAGCTATAGAATCTCGAAGAATATAATTCAAAGCATTTTATTAATGTAGGCCTATACAATCATCCCTTTTTGAGCCCCAGAGCGGGGCGATTTATCCCGACAGTCGAGGCCTAATTTTACTGGTCCGCGGTCAGATGTTTCACGAAGGTATTCCACAATGACACAAATTTAATTACTTTTTATGACAATCAAATCATTACTCTTATAACAAGTATAAAGAGTATGTTTCAGTGGGGCTCCCTAGGGCCATTCGTCTTAGATGTTTTTTTATTTTTTTAATTTTTATATTTTTTTATATTTTCATTTGTAATGTTATTTTTCATGTATTTACAGAAAAAAATCTCAACAATTTGTAGATGACAGCCTTTTTTAATTTTAATTTTACACTCATATTAATAACTAATTATTGTGATTTTCGATGAAAATACGGGTGAAAATACGGCAAGACTAACCCCTTGTGACTTTTGATGAAAATACGGCAAGCATATACCTCTTGTGATTTTGATGAACATACGGGTGACAATTCGTTGTGGTTTAAATTGAATCGAATAAGAGGGTTGGAAATGTGTATTACAATCAATATAATCATGTATGCATGTAGGAATGTAATCATGCAGGCTGCAAACGAAGAACATATACAATAACATCACACAAGGAAATATAACAGGAAGGATCCAACTTGCGAAAAAAAAAACTATTGACAAATTATAATACCGTTTTATAGGTCTTCAATTGGCCTACAAATGGCTGCATATCCACCACACTTATGGGTTATTCTATATTAAAAACAGTATTTGCTACACTGTTAAACATGGTGTTTAGGATTTAAACATGCCAAATAAACGCCTTTACGAAATGCGTTCACATGCTAAATGGCCATCATCTGTACATGTCATAAAGCTAAACGTGCTTAGCTTTTTGACACCTGTTCATATGATTTTTAGCATTCAAACACACATCACAGAAAAGCACAACCTGAACATGTTTTAGGCTAAACATGAAAACAAGTGGGTACAAGCTAAGTATTTAGTTAATGTGTTTAAATTCTAAACACCATTTTTACAGGGTAGGCGTCTTTCCAAAGGGGACCCCCTACTGACCCTCCCCACATCTTTGGCTGTTTTATGTTGGATTTAATTAATTATTTTAAAGACTTAATTTATTAATAAGGTTCCTGACATGTTCACAGATTTTGTAACAAAAGCAACTCATTATTATTATTTGTTCACAGTGCTGTCAGTACTTGTGGGGCTATGTCATGACTATGACATAATAAACTCTATGATTCAACCATCCGTTGACGTTTTTTTCTGGTCCTGGATCCGCTCCCTGGTTACTGGTTACCCCCACCCCCTTTGACAGACTGTAGCTAGCCGCAAATTGCTGGCCAGAATTGACGATTGCGAATTCGCAACCGCAAATTCAGATGAGGTGTACAGAGCGACACAATTTACTTAAGTTTCTCAAATTGGGACAGTAAATGTACCATTTGCTTTTAATTAAATTTGATGTTTTTTCTTTTGTTTATAATCATAGGCCGCACTTGGTTTCCATTTCAGAACATGTGGTTTCTAATTAGTGTCTTATCAGACCGTGCACATTTTCATATGTTTTGTTTCCGTATAAAAAGAGGTTCACTATAAACAAAATGTGCACAACATCTCTTATAAATATGAAATTTGTGTTTGAAAATCAAAAAGAAAATGTCATTGCCGACACTTAATTTCCGTTAAACAAGTATACATGTTTTTTGTTTTTTACCAAAAGCACTATTCCTCTACTCGGGATTCGGTCCTCAGACCTCTCACTCGGCAGTCAAGCACTCTAACAACTGAGCTTACTGTTTCTTAGATATTAGGTTAAAGCATGTCTGTTTCAAGTTAGACGTACCATTTGAAATGTTTTAAATATAAAGTAGACAAGTTTTTACAAAAACACAACCATTTTAAATGTTATCAAGGATATGGAGCTAGCGAGCTCTGAGCGAACCATTCAAGGAATTTCATTGGATACGTTGTGCCGAAGATCTGACGTCACGCTTCGAGGCTCGCGTGCTAGCTACCAATCAAGGTCAAAATTAAATCGCTATGGAACTGCAATGCCGGTATCTGATGTTATTCCGAAGCGTGACGTCATATCTTTGGGGGTACTATGGTATAATTTATTATACGGCTCTGATTGAAAGTGAGCGATACCGCCCTCTATCGGTATGTTTTACAGGTGGAAGGCTCGGCGGGCACGTGTGATAATTTTAAAGGACTGCGTTTTGCGCAGAGATTAGCTTTTCAGGCACATGTAAGGGCCTATTCGTGTTTGATGTCAGTATGCTTCGAGATGCGTTCGCTGAAGGGTGGTGTAATCTTATGGAGCAGTCCTCATTCCAATAACAAAATAACGTCCAAAGAAACACTCCATGTTGGTTGTTGTCATCGTAATCATCATCTCATCATCATTTCACATCATCACCTGTGGTTTCACTACAAACTTTAGTTTCATCAACAGCAACATTTGTAACAAACTGTTACATTCAAGTTAATTATTCACCACAGAAAGAAGAGATGTTTCTTCATCTCTTGTTGGTGATCATTCATTGCCTGTCGGCCAAGGCTGCCAGGTCCTGTCAAGACGCGACCGTTAGTAGCTCGCGTAGCCTGCATTTCAGTGGCATAGCCAACCTGATCCTGCAGGGGCACGGATACCGCAACTTGACGGGGATTTCCATTATCAGGTGCAGCAATTTGTGTCTGTCTAATACTCGCTGTTTCTCTCTCAACTACTCGGACCGGGACAAGCTGTGTGAGCTGAACAGGGCTTCAGCGTCGCAGTTCCCTCAGGCCCTCGCTGAGAAGAAGGACACATATTATTACGGACCGGAGAAGGTAAACTGTTAATTTCGTTTTAAATATTTGTGCCCGTTCTTTGGAGCAATATTTATTCGACTTTGAAATAATAAGGGCCAATAAAGAAACCGGTGAAATTATCTGAATTCTGAAAGAAAATGATATTATTACAATGTGATACAAGGCACTTGCATTGTTACTCGAGCAACTGGGTATACGAAACCCGGAGGCCAATATCAATAAATAGAACTGCATAGCAGATTTGTAGGTTAGAAGTGAAATTTAATTAAGGTACCAGTAGCAATATACCTCTGTGGTGTTGAAATAAATCCAGCAGTGTCAATTTCTAGTTTTCTATGGTTGTTTATATTTGGCGTGTTGCTCAATATGAACACCAGTGGTGTACTTTTCAGTTACATGGGTAGTAGCCCACCTGGTCAACCATCCATTAGAAGGAGGTTTTTTATTTATTTATTTTTGTTATTTACATTTTTGACATCTTCAAACCCCAGGCAACCCTCTAATGATTGGTCCACCCTTGTTTGAGGCAGACATATGCACCGAGATTGTACGCATAAAAAAAAGATAAAAAGCAATCTGACCACTCGTGTGGTCACCAGAGGGACCCAAAAGTGGCAATAACCACTGACTTGAAAGGGAGATGTAATTGTATACTACCTTTGACGGATTCTAGCAGACTGGGTGTCATTCACCCTGTGTAACAATTTGCAGCAAAATACTTTCACACAATGTTGAGATGTAGGCCTCTGAAAATGCAAAAAATCACTGACGCAACTTGGGAGAAAAGGGGACGTGGCTATATTTTTCCGGGCCCATATCTCGGAAACTACTTGGAGTTGAGAGCAAAAATTTGTTGTGTGTTCATTACTGCCATAGAGGTATGTTGAGAAAAAATCTGCAAAATCTGAGTCGATCACTGACAACCTCTAGGTGAGTTGGCATGGAATGACCCTATAGGACATTGTGTCAGTTAGATTTGATACTTTAGGTAACCGGAGCTTTTGCACACCCAAGAATAATACACAGAATGCAAGTAAGGATACCGTGAACCAATGATCTTTAATGAAATCACAAATCTAGAGAACTACAACCAAAATGAAAACGTAAACCCGAAACCAAACACACACAAAAAATAAACCCCCAACCAGCGACAATGGGTCTACAGATCACGGACCCACCATTTCGGCACCATGATAAAATCCGGTCTCTGGCTAAAACAACCTTCAGACTAGTTACGGTGCCTAAAACCAACACTCAATCTGGTGACAAGGGTTTTTATGCTGCTGGTCCTATGCTATGGAATAACTTGCCTCACTACATCCGTCACACTACATCATTAACAAAGTTCAAGAAAGATCTTAAGACTTTTCTATTTTAATTGTTTTTGTTTTGGGTTTTTGTAGTTGTATAGTTTGTTTCTTGTATTTTGTTAAGCGCTCTGATACCAGTTTCTTCTGTGTTTGAGCGCTATATAAATGTTCACATTATTATTATTATTATTATTATTCAAAATAAATATTATAGGAGATTTTCAGTTATATTTGTTGTTATTATTGATTGGATTGTAGGGTTTGCAAATACGGTGTGTTTGCTTCTGGTGTAAACCGAGTGTCAAAGTATTTCCATTTGTATATAGATCTATAGGTTGTAACAAACTTTACGTTACCTGATATCAGCGAATCGATCGCGCATCGACTTTCTTTTAACCAAACGATCGCAACTTAAATATATTCATGTGTCGTGTCCATCTTTGTCCAATCCAATGGTGTTATAATTATAGTAACACTAAGTTAAACTCTTAATTCACGGGTCAATAAATAAATTTGGTCATGGTATAATAGGGTCACTTGTTATGGTAAATAGTCCCTTTAGTAAATTTGTGTAATTTTGGGTGTTTGTAAGATCCAGGTGAAAGCCCATGAGAGAGATTTTGAGAGAGATTTTGAGAGAGAGAGAGAGAGAGAGAGAGAGAGAGAGAGAGAGAGAGAGAGAGAGAGAGAGAGAGAGAGAGAGAGAGAGAGAGAGAGAGAGAGAGAGAGAGAGAGAGAGAGAGAGAGAGAGAGAGAGAGAGAGAGAGAGAGAGATTTTTGATTTTCAAATGGATTAGTTTACACATCAATTAAAATTATTACAATCTATATTTGATAAATAAATATATATGTACAAAAAGCAGTCATAACTGCCATGGAATCAGTAAATAAACAATTTCAATACAATAACAGTGGTATAACCTTTTGAAGAAATGTAATTTAAGCAATAGAACATTAATTAAACAGTTGTATAAACACAAAACAGAAAAAGATTCTCTTGGACATATTTACAAAAGGTGGTGTTTTTGAGGAAAATAACTAGTAATAAAATAATTAAACAAATATAGACATTAAACAAAACATTATACAAGTTGTACAAAGAGTTAATGAAGCTTATTTTGAAAAAATTAATAATCAAAAAGCAAGAATGTTTTCAAACAAAATAAGTTTTTTTTTAATAAGTAACAGAAACGAGCGGTTAGAAAAGCCATGTGAACTCCCCATTAATATTACATACTTGACGACGAGGAAAATGGCTGTCTCACAGCCTCCCTACTGCGGCGCCCAGCGTGTGGAATTAGTGCCCAAAAGATGTTGAAGTTAAGAGAGACAGATGAGGCGGTGAAGTAGGTTGAGGGTTTGGGTTGAATAGAAGGACAGGTGATGAACATGTGCCAGATCGTGCCCTCTCACCGCACCATCCACAAAAAGCAAGATGTCGGGGTTGAGGTGTTGAAGAACTGGAGTGAAGGACGTTGTGTAGTTTAAATTGCATGTCCCTGTTTCTTTCTTGTGGCAAGTTCATAGATTTGTTTCCCATTGTATTTTCATTTTCTTTGTCGAGTGAAATTGCAGGTGCCAGAAAGTGATGGTGTATTCTGGCAGATGGTTCATGGTTCAGAGTTTGTAGATTAGCTTGGGTGCGAGAGTCCTTTGACAGACGAAATCTTGATGGTTAGCAGATCTGGCTGGTGACATGATGCGAATAAGAAGAGCTGGAAGAGAAACCTTTGGAAAGAACGAAACATGCGGACGAGAACAGAGGCAGACGTTGAAGATCGGAGTTGAGAAGACGATGGAGTGGGCGTGCTCTGGGTATTGCTTGTGAAAGGTCGTTGACCGCGATCCATTCTCCGGTGGGATGACGTGGCGCACCATTTTACAATTCATGACGCCAGAGGGCCAGCAGAGAACGGCACGACCTCAGCAAAACGCCTCATCGTCAGCTACAAGACTGTTGAATAGAACTGTTAATGGGTGTTGAACACATGGCTAAGACAGTCGTGTGTTATTTGAAGTTGAGCTCCGGTAGCCATCGCAAGAAAGGAAAGGAAAGCAAAAGAATCCATTGAGAAAGTTTAAATAAAAATAGTTAATTGTCTAAAGTTTTTTTACGAGTTTCGTGAGTCTCTGCTGCAATCTTTTTAGAGCAAAGGTTGGGGGTGGTTCGTAGTTGTTTGAGTTGTTTGACAAGGCTAGGGATGGACGTAACGTTTTTGCTATTATGGCGGGTTTTTGTTTTTACGACAGACGAAACGCTGCAGTTCGCAGGGAGAGGTGGGGAACTAAGACCTCGAGGGCGAGGCTCGCCCTGAGAGTCTTCCCACATGTCTGTGTCAGTGTCCTGGTCAGTAGTCTGGGATAAAGGTGGAGGGTGCGATGATTATGTCTTGGTGTGTTGGGGGTGGAGGTCGTAGGTTTGGAAGGTGTAGGAGTAGATTTAAGGGAGTGATGGGTGAATGTTTTGTGGGGGTGTCGAGGATGGAGGTTGGGTGTGGTGCGTGGGGTGGCGGGGTTTCGTAGGGGTGGCGGGGGTAGGGGTGGCGGGGACGGGCAGGGTTGGGGATTCGGGAAGGTGGCGGGTATACAGGGGAAGCGGAGGTACGGGCGGGGGAGGCGGGTTTTGGGCAGGAGTAGTGGGTTTAGTCGGTAGGTTGGGGTAATGGGTTTTGGGGTGGGTGGGCTTGGGGGTCGGGTGGTTGGGGCGGTGGGGCTTGGGGTCGGTGGGCAATGGAGGGTCGGGGTCGGATGGGGTCGGAGGGTTTGGGGTCGGAGGTGGTTTAAATGGGTTTGGGGGGTCGGAGGGTTTAAATGGGGTCGGAGGGGGGGGGTCGGAGGGTTTGGGGTCGGAGGGTTTTGGTGGGTTTGGGGTCGGAGGGTTTGGGGTCAGGGGTTTGGGGTTTTTGGAGGGTTTGGGGACGAAGGATTGGGAAGGCGTTTGGGGGGCGGAGGTCAACCGACAGGGTTTTTTGTACTCCTTGAGTTTCCTTGGGGGAAGGGATTGGAGGAGAGTGAATTTGTTGGAGAAGGGTCAGAGGTTTTGGGGGGAGGCGTTAATTTTTTAGGACTTCAGAGAAGGTGCGGGCGGGACGAGGGGCAAAATTCCCCAGATATGATTAGAGGTTGATGGGCGGTGAGGTTACGCTCCGAGGAGACGCTCGAGCGAGGACCCCAGGGTTGCGGTCAGGGGTTCGAGGTCGGTGATGCCACCGGATCCGCCGTCGCCGGTAGCTCGACCGGGCACACCACTGCACTAAGGGGTCGCCCCGAGGAAGCGTTATCGGTACAGACGGGGCAGTCAAATTAGTGGGGACAGGTTTGGATTGTTTGGGGAGGGTGTTTGGGATCAGACTTACCATGAATGAAAACGGACGGATTTAGTGGGTTGTCGTTGTTATTAGTCGAGTTCCCTTTCCGCACGAACGCGCGATGGGTTGAGTCCACCACATTGGAAACACGGGTGGACTCTGCTGAAATGAAAACCCGGTAGCCCGGCATGTAAAACTGATGTGCCCGGCGGTGGATGTTCTTGTCCAATAACACGCTAACCTCCGAAGGACCGGATATGAGCTAGCTGTTTTTGGCGAAAACCCAGGAACAGAGCGAATTTTAGAAACCACCTTTACAAAAAGTTGAGAGATTGCTATCAACACCATGTTTGGTATTTCTGGGAAAACATTTGATAAAGTCATGAGTGGTGGGCGGATTAGCGGCATGACCTCGAGAAAGGAGCCGTCGTATTCAAGCCATTTTCACGACTTCGAAGTTGCCAAACGAGGACATAGAGAGCGCAATGCGGCCATTTCTAATACGTGATGCAAGTCGGTTATATGTGCGGGGAAATAGATTTTGAGAAATAAAAAGAACGTTGTCCTGTAGAAGACAACCTCACATTGTTCCTGGAGACGGGCCCAGGAAAGCTGCAATTGAACAATAGGGTCTTTGTTGGTGTTAGTTAATGGACTGCCCCTTTGTAATGGTTCTGCTCGGTTAAGGCCAGTGCGATGGCCGTCCACAGTACCAAAACCAACCCGAAAACCAAACCAAAAAAACTCCCAAAACCGATAATCTGACAGAGAAGGACGAATAATATAATGCTATAGATAATAATAAATACAATGATATACAAAAATTAGTAAACTTGCGTTAAATACTTCAATAATAAAGTGATTTTACCGGAGCCTCAAAAAACACGTCTTACGAGAGAGAGAGAGAGAGAGAGAGAGAGAGAGAGAGAGAGAGAGAGAGAGAGAGAGAGAGAGAGAGAGAGAGAGAGAGAGAGAGAGAGAGAGAGAGAGAGGAGAGAGAGAGAGAGAGAGAGAGAGAGGGAGAGAGAGAGAGACTTTTTTGACTTTTCAAGGAAATTTTTATTTACAAAGCAGAACATCAACATTACAGAATAAAACAATGTTTAACAAAAAAGGTGGTTTCCAATATTACTGTAAAAAGTAACAAAACTCTGTGAACTTTGTTTAACGAAGGTAATAACAACAATACATATATAAAGAAAGACAAAAACATTAAAAGATCAAAGCAAAACGAAATAAACAAAAGGTGAGGGAAAAGGATGAGAAAGGAAAGGAAAGTGATCTTCAAAGGAGACTGCAAGCACCATGGTAAGCAGACCCCTAAGATTCCGGGTGGGGCCACTGGCATTACTGGGGTGTGGGTCTTAAACCCACCCAGCGGCTCCCAAAGAGAAAAAGAAAGAAAGGAAAGGAAAGGAAAGGAAAGAGAGGACCCCACTGTGAACAGTGGTAGAGACCTTGTCTCCAATCAGAGAGAGATAGGAGTAGCTAGGTGGGTCGAAGAGGGGAAAGGGGACCGAGAGGGGTCAGACAGAGAGAGAAGAGAGACATTTCAAATATAATCTTCATTTCGAAACATTTTTAAAAAGCAAACATTTTTAAAAACCAAACATTACAGAAAATGACATTGAATAAATTGTGATAAAATTAAAACTATGAAAGGCACATTTTTTTAAAAAATTCCATGGCTAATATGAACAATAATTATTATATAGATGAAAAAGGATTTTGTTGGAAAAGCTGGTGTATTATAACAACAATGTTTGAGTAAAATGTACATGATCGAGGTGAAAATACAAATGGTTTTAGATAAGAAATATTGAATAAAAGCAAATATGACTTTTGTTTAAAACGATGGAGATATAAAATGTTTGGTTTAAATGCTGTACATTGAATAGATGAAAGGGCACAGTCAAAAAACAAAACACAACAGAAGCGTTTTGTGATTTTTTTACATTTTTTGGAATAATTTTGTTTGGTTTTTTTGGTTTTATTTAATACGAAAAAGGTGGCACGTCAATAAATATAAAACATAAAAACAAACATACAACAGTATATTTATTTTAAATTTTAGAAAAAGCCACGTTAAATTTCCCATTAACAGTTTTAACAAGCGTTTTTGGGGACCCTTTTCGAAGTCATTGGATTGTTGTTGTTTAAAGAAATAAGTAAATCGTTAGAATTTGTTTTCAACCGTTGTTTCCAAATTAAATCGATTTAAAAGTGGCAAGTTCTAGAGTAATATATAACGTTCTTGCAGCTGACGATGAGATATACAGTTTGCGATTCGCACGGCTTGTTTGTCGCGTCTTCTGGCATGCGGAATCAGAGACCAGTAGGTATTGGAAGTTGAGAGGAAGGCTTGGAAGGAGACGGCTGATGAGGTGTGAAGGAGCGTTAGAGCTGGTTGTACGGACGGACGGACAGGATGAAAGATGCCAGATCGTTCCCCTCTCTCCGCACCATCCGCATGAAGATGGAATGTTCTTTACAGATGATGAAGCACTGGCAACGACGGCAAAATGTTATGGAACAATTTATATTGAACATCACCTTCTTCGAGGAGGGCAGTTCATAGCTTCTTTCCAGTTTATCTCATTGGATGGTTCAGGAAGCCGACGTCGTGCCAGTGCGTTCGTGTGTATTCTGGGAGCTCGTTGATATGTTTGTTGATTTGTTCTATAGCTTTGGATGGTGCGGACCGTTAATGTTGGAAGACAAACTGATTCCGAGGGGCAGATCTGGTTTTTTAAGTTGAAACTTGCGGAGGAGAAGACTGGACGACCGTGAAGATTGGAAGACATTTTTTAAGAGACGGATGACAATAGAACGAAGACGAAGGAGTTGATGTTGAGAAGACGAGATGAGAGTGGGCGTGGTCCGCACATAGATTGATGACGTCGCTGGCATCGGACCAACGCCCACTGATGGATGGAGGAGATGACGAACTTGTTTGAATCCGCATGCCAGGAGGCGATCAGTATCTAGATCATCGTCAGCTGCAAGAGAAGCTAGGATAGAACTGTTAATGGGGAGATTAAGGGTTTTTGTGTTGTCGCATGCAATTATAATTTGAGCTCCGGAGGCCGTCCGCACGCAACACATCGCTGTAGAAACTGGGAAGGTAACATGGGATTCAAGTTTGTTTTAGAAAAATAATTGAAAATCGAATTTAAGTTTTTGATAGTTCTGGAGAAAATGAGCGAAGAGGAAAGAGAGGGGGTGTGAGCGATTATTAAGAAAAACTTGTATGCGATTAAATCTATATGTGAGGGTGCTTGAGGCAGGTTAAACCAAGTCCCCTTGTCGGGTTTTTAGTAGCACAAGCCGCCTCTTAGCAGGTTTTTTGATTGGGCCAGACAAAGTCGAAAATTCCTGGAGTTCGTCAAGGATGTAGGCAGGGGAGAAAGGACAGCGAGGGTGTGGAAAGTTTTAAGCAGCAAGTTGATTACAAATAAGGACTCTGCCTTTGAAAGAGAGGGACAGGGATAGTTTTTTCCAAGAAGTCAACGTTTTTGAGTTTTTCTTTACATTTTTCCAATTGTTGTTCATAACTAGTTGTTTCAGATGAACTCCAGGAACTTCAGCCCCTCGCTGTTCCACAAGAAACCGAGGGCCTATCAACCCGTTCGACCCACGATCCGCCCATAGCCCCTGGGATTTTTTAACATTTAAACAAGCAGCAGAGGCGCGGCCGAAAAGGTCAAATGGGGGGTAAGTCCCTCGACCGTGCCAAACCCGCATCGGAGGTGACAAACACAGACACGTCGTCTGCGTATGCCGAAACCGAGCAGTATTTCTCCGTATCAGGAAGTTTGAAGCCACACTCTTATTGATGTTAGAAGCGAAAAGAGTGGCTCAGGGTCGAGTACAGCGGTCCCGAGATGGGCACCTGACGTATGCCCCTTCAAAGGAGAAGGGCGACGTCAGGGTCACACCTTTGATCAGGCTCTCGGAACCACTGTACAGGAGCCGTAAATGACGGAGAAACAACTCCCCAAAGCCCATGGCCCTCATTGTGTTGAAAAGATAGCAGTGGTCAACGTTGTCAAAGGCTTTTTTGGTCGAGGCGACCACTGCTAACGGGGCGTCGTTGAGATCAGAGTAAAATAATGTCTCGGATCAGATTGATGTTATCAAAAATCGACCGCCCCGGCACAATAGGTTTGATCTTCGTTAACAACGCTGTGAATGCACTGTTGTTTGAGCCTGCTGGCGAGCAACCTGGCATACCCAATTTTAGAGGTTCCGGCAGAAGGGAGACCGGGGCGCCAATTTGCACAATGCACCTGAGAGGTCTCTCTTCGGAATTAAAGTATGTATAGCACGAGAGAAAAAGAACTTGAGTGAGCCGGAAGTAGTAAGGAAAAGTTGAGGACGAAGAAAGTCATTTTTAAGGTGAATTACAAAAGCACTGCACTGAAAAAATTCTAGGAACCTAAGGCAACATCGAGACTTGGGGTGGATATATTTTTCCAAGTTTAACTCGACAGCAAGGTCAAGTTCCTCCAAGAGAAGAGAGGGGCAGCTTGTTATCCTCTCACACTCCGTTGGGAATGCTTCACGAGGTCCTTCTCGGTGATTTCTATCAAAAGCGCTCGTCACGTCGGTACCGACTATAGAGATTTTTTAAAAAGGTGTTGTGTGCGTTTTTATTTCACCGGTTTTCAGTAGATATTGCTGAGGGGGAGACGTATTTACCTACATAGATTAGATATTGAGTTGTTTTTTCAAAGGTTAAAGAAGTAGGATGTGGAAGAGTCGGTTTTTTTAAGTGTTTAAAAGCTAGATCTGACACGAGAGAGTCGAGTTTATTTTTAAAATGTTCGTTTAATATATTCCTTTGTCTCCCGGAGTGACCCTTTTATGGCGAGACGTGAGGATCTAAGTGCAGTTTAGTAACTTTTCAATTTTTGGTTCAGTTCAGAAATAATCCTCGTCTTTCTTTTGCGATTTTTTTGACATATTTAAAGTGAAAGTAATTTACATGTGGGATTCTACTGGAAGTCCTGCACCATGGCAAGAAAAGGTTTGGAAAAATATTTTTTCATGTTGCCAATTGGCCCAAAAGTTGTTACAGATAATAATCGTTATAAGGCATTGTCGGAAAGAAGGGTTGTTAAATACCTTCCAATAGGTTCTCTCAAAGGTGTAGAGACAAGCGAATTGAGAGATAGAATGGTCAGGAAAGAGGTGCAAGGAATGCATTTTGGGAAGAAAGGACGGAGGAGGAAAAATAGTTTGTGGGTTGGAACTCACGGTCCAGTCTGATGAGCCAGACTGAGACTGTGGATTATTTTGAACCATGTAAATGTTTGAACATTCGGATTGGAGACTACGATATCACGCAACGACAGTGTACTCACCGCGTCGCTGAGGGCACATGTGGTTCAACTTCTTTGGGTCGATACTCGACTGGCATAACACAGACGGTCGACGACAGGGTCTTCAAAGTGTAAAGTTAAGAGTCACCCCGATGACGATGCCGACGCCGTCGTTAGCAAGTTGGAGCACAATGCTCGCGGAAGGACTGATGGAATCTAAAGCGAGTTTGTCGTTTTGAGGGAAATTAAAAAGTTATAAAAAGATAGAAAAAGGTTATAGTCTTGATTTTGTAAAAGAATGTACCATTAGAAATAATTTGTAAAGTAACAACAACTGTAAGGTTTAAGTGTTTTTAATCAGGGTTGTCCTCCCTGACCACAGCGGGTGAGGCTTGGGGCTTTAAATAGGGGAGCAAAGGTGGCACCCAGTGCTTCTCAAAAGGGACTATGTGAAGTTAGGGAAATGTGTTTCCTGGAAGGAATATTATTTGTGGATAATTACAACACATGTTGTCAACAACATATGTTTTAATGGAGGCATTTTTAAAGTGGTCCATAATCCTCCAAAGTGTTGAGGCTAGAGCAACGACAGCGTCATCGCAAAGAGGCAAGTGAAAAAAACGCTATGAAGAAAAGAATGTTTATTTCTGCAGAGACTTCTACGAGTTTCACACTGGGTCCCTGCTGCATGCTTTGTATAGATTACACCCAGGGTTCTATGAGGGTTTTATTAATTCCCGGCAGATTAACCATCAAATTTACATTGTTAGCAGGGGCTTTCTGCCCTTGACAGAAGACAGAATGTACAACTCGCTGTCGGAGAGAGCGGGCCTTTTCTGTGAGGAACACTCTCGGGCGTAAACGGTCGTCGCCGCCATCCGTCTGAGAGTCTTCTCCCCATGTCGAAGTCGGTGTCCGGGGTAGTTGGAGGGTGAAATGGACATAGTGTAGGAGGGTCGTCTGGCTGGCTTTGGAAGTGGGCGTTGGGGCGGGTTCGGACTGGGGTGGGGATGGTTTGTTGCCACAGTGGTGGGTTTCGGAGGATTTGACTAGAGAACAGGGGCCGTTAAAGGCAGCGGGGTGGTGGGGGGAGTGGATTTAGGAGCGGGTGGTGGGGAGGGGATTTAGGAGAGCGGTGGTAGGGGATGGGATTTGGGAGCAACGGTGGCGGGGAGGGATTTAAGTGGTTGGTAGCGCGGGTGAGGATTTAGGTGCAGGTAGAGGGAGGAAGTTTGGGTGCAGGTGGTGGGGAGTGATTTAGAGCATGGAGTGATGGGGTAATGGTATGGGGTGTTAGGAGAGGAGAGAGACAGTGGGTCAATGCGTGCATGGGTAGAAGCTAATCTCGAACTTTCATAATTTGTTTAGGGAGAGAGGTGCTGAGAGGGAATTAGGAGTGGGTGTTTGGCGGTGAGCGGGAGTTGGAGGGGTAATTTTACGTTTTGGAAACAATGACTGAGAAAGAAGAGGGGGCAGGTGGTGGAGTTCCCCACGTTGACGGTTAGGATTGTTGAAGGGTGGGGGCGAAGGATATGGGGGAGCTTGGGAGGGGCTATGGGAGGAGAGGGATGCTGGAGGGAGAGGGAGATATAGGGAGAGGGGATATGGGAGTGAGGGGATATATGGGAGAGTGGGGGAATAGGAGGTAGAGGGGATATAGGGGAGGAGAAGGAATGTGGGAGGTGGGGGATATATGGGATATGGAGAAGGAACATGGAGTGTAGGCAGATGGTCTCTGAGGTGGGAGAGGGTTGGGCTGGTGAGAGGGAGGTGGACAGTGGTGAAAGAGTGGGTGGTTTGGTTATGTGTGCGGGTTTGGCGGTGGGATTAGTGCGTTTGTGCGTTTTTAGCAGGGTGTTTAGGATCGGATTTTGTATATTTGCAAAGACTGGGAGGGTGGTCGAGAGGAAGTTTGACGCATCATTTGTTTGTTAGGGGCCCTACCTTCACAGAAGCGAGAAATATGCCCCCAGTCCGCCACAATTAAAACATTTTACAGTAAATTCAGCAGGTGGTATAAACATGAAGTGGTTTCTCCCTCGAGTGCTGAAGGTTATCTAACTCCGGGGGTGTAATGTTCTGAGACCAAGAATCAGGCGAACCTCGCTCTTCTGAAAGAAAGTAATGGAATTTTCTTTTTACAACCCACAGGGTAGAGGCTTTACCTGAGACGACTTTGCAGAAAGGTGATAGTTGCGTGTAAGAGTAACATAGTCCAGGGTATTTCTGAGTAAACGTTGCTGGAGTGTTAGGCGTACGGGTAGCAAACATGACCATCCAGGGGTGCTTCAACTCAAGGTAGGAGCCCTTGCGCAGGCGAAAAAACCAGTTTGGTACAGCGTTTAAAGGGCTACCCTGCCTCGAGTCGAAGCGCAGTAGACTTCGCAAACCCGGCCAGCGGAGATTCGTGAGCCGAGTGGATGTATGGCAATGAAGCTGCGTATCCGTCATGTCGATGTGTATGCGTTGACGGACACACTGGCATCGACGAGAATAATTCATCCATTGTTCCTATCGGGACGCAGCCCGATAGGAAACAATGGGATCAGAAATTACATTGGGGCCGGGGTGCAGTCATCCCCTGACTCTGACAGCCTTTTTGTCATTTGTTGGACAGTTAAGGCCATGGCGGTATTAACCAAGTGTCCTAAAACTATATAGAAAACGAGAAATGATTTTACCTAATAATACGAAATTGATAATAAACCTGACAAATATGAGGGGACTTTGTAGTAATTCATATGAGTACTAAATAAAACAAATGGTATAAAAAACTGTTACCATTGGGTGTTTAAAATTAACGAAAATAATTGTAAATTCTCCTGGAGCCTGTCAAATGCGTATCCTTGCTGTGAAAGAGAGAGAGAGAGAGAGAGAGAGAGAGAGAGAGAGAGACTTTTCAATGAGATTCTTTATTTACAATTCAAAAAACAAAGTCAAATTTTATATTAAAAAGAATAGTAAATTAAAACAGAACATTTTGCAATTTTTGGAAAACATTAATACAGTTTGGCAAGTAAACAGAAAAGACCAAAAATTCGCAGTACATATAAACATGTAATAGAAACAAAATATATTTTAGTGTACAGATACAATATACTTCTTTTAAATACAAAATGAATAAAGTGAATACTTTAACCAATATAAGTATAAAAGCTCCTCAGAAAGAGAGAATACAAAAGAAAGCGAGAAAAGAAAGAGAAAGAGGAAAGGGTTTCAAAAAGTAGGAGTGGTGCAACACGTTTTTATATGAGCCGAACTCCACCCGTGGTTCCCTGAGGTGGGAAAGTTATGGCGTTACTGGTGTGGGCCTTGCATCCAATTCAGTGGCTTCCAAGGTTGATAAGAGAAAGAAAGAAAGAGAGGGAAAATCGAAAGGAGGAGCAAATTCTAGTAACTAACCGGGGTTTAAATCAAAGCCATGTCAGTTTTACATGTCATTAATGATGATGAACAAAGCATTATTTATATTCCATTTTTTAAGAAATTAATTAATATTGATACAAGCATAAAATAGTTAGTATGTCGGTGTCAACTTTTGTTTTTGACACGGTGAGAAAAAATTAAAAGAGGATCAATGAAATTAGAGGTCTGGTAAAGATTGTATATGACATATTTGCAAACTGACGACTGTTTTTGACAGGCACGCCTCTCTGCTATGGCTGCGGCCCTGAAATATGTGGGATCAAGTGCCCAGAGGTCAAAGTTCAGAAGTGAAGGTCAGGAAGAAGCTGCTGCAGAAGACTGTGAGACCAGTTGAGAAGAGGTTGGAAACAGAGGGGACACGTGATGAATAGATGCAGATCGTCCCTTTGTCTCCGCACCATCCACATGTTGAAGAGATGGTCATGGTTGAGATGATGTAGAACTTAAGTGACAGATGTTGTGTAGTAGTTTATATTGTAGGTCCCCCTTTTTTGGAAGTTTGACCGTAGATTATTCCATTGTGCGTATAAGCAGTTAAGGTCCAGGACCCGTTTTGATGCCAGTGTGATGTGAGGTTCTGTCAGGAAGCGATGAGTTGAGATTTGTGCGATGACATTGTAGATCTGTTTTGGACAGTGTAGAGATGGCATTGTCCAAGGTTGTTGCTAAGATGATGACTTTGAGGGACGATCTGGTTTAGGTGGAACATTTTGTAGCGCAGGCAGAGGTAGAGAAACCTCTCTGTCGAACAGAGAGAGGGGAACAGTCTGATGAGTATCGTGTGCATCGAAGAAAGCTGGTTTTGAAGAAGTCGAGGAAGATGGAGGACGAGATGTACCTAGAAGAGGAGATGATGTCATTGGGCTTTTGGTGCCACGATCCGGAAGTGAAGTTGGAGAATATCCTCACCAGGCCACCACGTCGTCGAGAGAGCCGCTCAGAGAGGAACCACATATCGCCAGTTGTAGTATTTGAATTTAAAGCGAACATTATTTGGGGTAAATTAATGACATGGCTTGACTTGAGTCGTGTGTATATTTCCTAACCTGAGCTCCAGACAACCTCCAGGCACGCAATGATCTCACCATAAAGAAGGGTAACCTAAATGTCAAAAAGGGGGTCTGTCTTTCAAATAGAAGATGGATGGAAGTCATAATTTAGTTTTTGGTAGCGTATTTGAGGTGATTTTGAAGAAACAACAAGAGAGGGAATGAGAATTACCTTTTAAAGGTAACGAAAGAGACGCGTTAATTCCAAAGGTGGAGAACCCGGGCCTGAGGTTAACAAGGCCGAACCCCTTTGTCAGGTCAGCCTTCTGATACAACGGCTCTTAAGGCGAAAACTTTGTTGGACCCAGACGAAATCAACCAGCCGGGCCGTTGAGTTCACATTTAGAAATCGTCTGGCGGAGCCGAGTGCCAGACAATGAAAAGTTTTGATGTGGCTAGCGTGATGGTTAGCTGTTGGGCATCAAGCACTCTCCTCTTTAAAAAGAAAGGCTGAGGTCAGATGATGCCAGACCAGCTAGCGAGGGCTTTCGGACAATCGGTTTTACAACAACAGTCCAGCTTTTTTGTCAGTGGTTTTGGTGTTTTTCGGTGAACCCGAGGAACGACAGGCCATCGTCATTCCATGAAAAATTAAGCGGCCGGTCGTTCTCGTCCGATCGCAAGACCCCGCCCACAACCCCTGGGATTTTCTCGCGAGGCTTAGGCGCGCGCGGCAGAGGCCCGAGCAAAGAGATCGTGTAAGAGCCTTTTGATCGCGTCAAAGCCGCGTTCGGAGGTGACAAAAATTGAGACATCATCTGCACAGGCTGCAGACACCGAGCAAGAGACGTTGGGCAAGCGTCAGTATTCGGAAACCGTCGTCCCTGACTTCGCCCCCCAGGGCGATTTAGAAAAGCGTTCAATAGAATCGAGTACAGCAGTCCCCAGCAGGCGGGGTGTTCTGACGGGCAGCCCTCGACGGAAGTTCTCAACGGAGACGAAGGGGGCCGTCAGGAGGAACCTGCAGATTTTGACCACAAACTCTCGGAACCGCTGTAACAGGATTTTTTATAGTCGAGGAAACGGTCTCAAAGTCTGTTTTATAGGTGTTGAAGGAGAGGGTCATGCGATCAACTTTATCATGAACGCTTTCTTTGCTGATCGAGGTTGATGGCCATACAAAGCGGGACATCATTTTCATTGGCACCGATGATGTCCCCTCATCAGACCCATACGCTTGTCATGGATTGAACGCCAGGGACGCAGTAGGTCTGGATCCTCACCTACGACGCTGCTGCCATGCACTCTTTCGTCTGTTGCGAGCAAAACCCTTGCAAGCGATTTGTAATCATTGTTTAGAAGGATTGGTCAATCATTGCAGCCGGCCAGACCTCCCTTCTTGGGTAAAAGAGTAATTACTGCCTCCTGAACGACAACGAGGAAACCCGCCGGTGGGAAAGAATACTTAAAAAAGAAAGTAGGTCGCTTTTTAGAATATTCCAAAAAGTTTGATAGGAATTCACCAGACAGGCCGTCCAGGCCAGGCGTTTTATCCTGTTGCTTGGCTCATAACAGTTATTTCTAATTCCTCTAGAGACAGAGACGACGTGCTCCAGGTCCTCTGCCTCTACAGAGATCAAAGACGAGGCAGGTCCTCTTTAAAACAGCTTCGCGCGCCCTCATCGGTCGAGTTTTCTTTAGAAACAGGAGGTTTTGTAGAAATTTGATACATGATTTTTTATGGATAGGGACATTTTGAGATTTCTCCAGAATCCAAACGGATTCTGGAGGTATTTTAGAACGGGATTTAATTTTTCAAGATTAAAAGTAAGAAGAGGGAGAGTATCGACCCGCTGACTGACATGTTTGAATCTCGATCTGCTGATAAGGGCGCCCTGCGCTCGATTTTAAGATAGAATTAAGTTTTTCTTTTTGTTCTAAGAGGACCCGCCTGGTCTCCGCGGCAGTGTGGATTTCCGGCGCAGACTGAAAGGTCGTCACATAGTCCGATTTATTTAAAAAAGAGCTATCGTTTCTCGGAAGCAAATTTTTTAGAAAACATTTGAGTAATTATTTTGATGTGGGACTTGCAAGCAAAGTCCCCCAAAGAATTTAAATTGGGGTGATCTGTTTTGGACGCCATTCTCCCAGAAACAAGTTATAATTTGTTTGTATGCTTCATCCTGAAGAATTAAATTATTAAAATACAGGCGCCACCCCGGAAATTAGCCGAGGTAAAGGAATTTCAGAAAAATAGGAGGACTGGGTGATCAGAAATGAACAGGGTGTTATTTTGCACGAATGAATAGAGGATAACATATCAGTGATGAAGAGGTTACAAAATCTAATCCTGGCTTTGGAAAAACCATAACCTCTGGAAGCGGTTATTCCAGGCAGCCAGGTAAATTGTTGTTACTTGGGATTCGGCCCATGCCAAACATCACACAGAGAGTGCACCAACAGTTTCCTTCCTTGAGAGCTGTTGCGACTCTCCTGAAATCTACGCCTTCAGGGCGCATGCATTTGGTCCATAATGCAGGATTTTCCGTGCAGTTAAAGTCCTCCGACCACCAACGACACCGTCAATGTCACAAGAGGATAAATGTTTAGAGAAAGCAATTAAAGACTTTAAAGCAAGAGAGTCGCTCTGGGGCACTAAAAAATATAAATGTGAAAAGAGTTTCATTGGATTTAGTTTTTTTTACAATAGAAGATGTCCTGAAAAAAAAAGCAAGATTTGAAATACCCCAAATTTTTAAATTTTTATTATTTAACGGAGTGTAGTTACCCCCAGAGCCATAAGAGTTGGAAGGGGAAGAGATAGGAGTAAATATAGGTTCTCGTGCAGGAGGCTGATATTAATGGCAAGGTTATAAGTCTCTGCAGGAGCACCATGTCGGAAAAGTTGAGAAAGAAATTTTCAAAATAAGGTTATGTATGGCGCATTTTGGCTTACATTGAACAGCAACGCCTGCCCAACCAGGGAAATCATGACAGTAAGTATTGGTGACCAAAACCAATCAAGACTCTGTCATAAAAGAAAAGCAAAAGAAAATCATTTATCTAAAAGCCCCTTGATCAGCTTTGGTTACTGCAAGTTGTTGTAGGCCTCCTCCTGTTGAGGAGTGGGTTGCTGCGTAGCGGTTTGAGTTGTTTGGCACAAGTCCGGGCACATTAGCAGTGAATCTCTTGGCCACCTCGATAGGTTTTTTTTTTCGATTTTTATGGAGGCCAAGAAATTCAAGGGAGTTTCTTTAGGAAGACAGAGGAACCTTTTGTGTTGGAAAAGGCAATCCAGGCACCGCCTTCGGTAGTTCGACCGTCTTCGCCGGTATTACGTCGACTGTCCGTTCCCACATGTCATCGTATCACCCGTCGACGAGGCCGGGGGGAGACAAGGGAGGATTTGTGAAATTAAGGGGACCTGGTTAAGGACTTGGGTGATGGAAGGAGGAAGTCGACTGTCAAGCGCAGCATCGCCACCCTCTCTTCACAAGTTTAATACGTGGAGGAGAGGGTGCTTTTTAGAGGAGTGAGAACTGAAGTATTTGTGGAGGGGATTGAGGGGAAGATTTCCTTTTGAGACGACATCAGAAAAAGTCTAGATGGGGAGGTGGCGATCCCCAGACAGAGAGCAATCACTGGGGGGATGGGGTGGATAGGCTGAAGGGCGGAAAGGGAGTGTGTGGAGGGGGAAGGATGGGATGGGGCCGCGGGATGCAGGGGCCACGGACGGCGCAGGAGAGCCCCAGGACGCCGGAGAAACCATGCGGGCAGTTAAGAGCGCCCCACAGACACAGATTCCCGCCGAGCCGCCCAGAGCACGAGCCGAGCCTCCCGCCCCGGACGAGGCCGCCCAACCCCCTGTTGGGCTCCCTGCCGGAACGAGAGGCCGACGCGCTGGACCCCGCACCAGCACACATGAGGCACTTCCAGTTGAAGCACTTCCCCGACACCCCATGCGCGCGGCATGTCCAGCCTGCAACAGGCGGTTCTCGACAGGGCCCGAGGAGGTCCCCAGAACCGCTGGGGCGCAGCAGCGGTCCGAACATTCGAGGGTCTTCACATCGACCTTGCATCCCCCTGTTGAATCCAGCGGACCAGGTTTTTGGAGCTTTTGGTGGGCAAGTTTAGGGATCGGATTTTTTTTTAGTTAGTGGGCCATGGACGAAGGTGGAAGTGGTTTGGCGGCAAGGATTCCCTGCTTTTGTCACCGTGCTTCGGTTCCCTGTCATCTGCCATTGTGGCCGTACTCACCGCATGAAAAAAACGTATTGACCTGCGTCGACAGAAACACGCGATAATGTGTGCCCAATGTTAAGATATTTATGTGCCTGTCAGGCGGGAGTGACGTTCGGTTTAAGAAGAACATGCACCTTGCCGCTCTGAACGACAAGGAGATATGTGACAGATGTTTTTTCCTTGAAACCCAGGGAATGGAATGGACCTTACCTGAGACATTACTTTTGCAGAAAGCACGACAGTTGTGTATCAGTACCGTGTTCGGGATCTCTACGGATGCATTAACACGAAAGCGTGAAACCCGGGTGGTTGGTTGACCAGGTTGAGTTTCCGATGAAGCCTGCCATCGTGTGGTCAAAGGTCCGGCCTTTGACAGCCGATGTTTCAGCCTCCCCTCGAGCCTGTGATACGCTGTTATTCGACCGTTTGAAATCCCAGTTGATAACACTGTGCATTTGAAATTTGGTTAACCAGTGAAATGAGATATTATGCACGGAGACTGTGTCCAGCGCTTGAATACGATTCCACATTGTCCTGCAAGTGGGGCTATTACCAGGAACAATAGAAACGCGTTCACCACCCTTGCTTGCTCGACAGCACTGTATCTGGCTGATTACTGAATCATTGGCTGTTGCGCCTGGACTGGCCATGGAGACCACAGCCAAAGCACCAGCAAAAACGACAAAATGCAGTAGAAAAAAAGAACCCAGAAAACACGAAAAACAAGTTAAACCTGACAATTTGAAATTCAGTCTGTATGATGTAAGGATGTATATGGAGGGCGAATAATGAGGAAGATTATAAAATTTATAACCGTAAGATGCGTAAATCCAATAAAATTATCACTGCTTCCTGGAGCTCGATAAATACACGACCTACCCGGGAGAGAGAGAGAGAGAGAGAGAGAGAGAGAGAGAGAGAGAGAGAGAGAGAGAGAGAGAGAGAGAGGTAGTAGAGAGAGAGAGAGAGGTGACCAGTCAGGAGTGTGAGAAGTTGAGAAGAGATAGTTTAGGTCGACTCCTGTAACCACCCAGGTGAGTGGTGTGCAGCCATCGTAGGTTTTTTATAGGCCGGCTAACCTGGCACAATCCAAGCCTCCATGGAGAGGCCGCCACATAGTACTACAATATAAATACAACCTTAATGATCTCTTGTGTGATGACATCAAACCCCCTTCTGTGCAATGCATAATCAATATTTAGGAGTAAGGTTAGGCTAGCAATTCATGTAAACAATCTCTATTTTTGTCTGTTCACACTACGGAAAGTCTCTGTGTTGAGTATAGGTCTGACCCGTGTATCCTGGACAGTTCTTTTTCACATTTCAACACGGCCACCCTGTGCAGAGAGTAATGCCCAGATCTGTAAGTTCAACCAACCCTCACTGTTTTCGGAAAGTGTGTGTTGAGAGCTCTCAACCTGTGTAGAGAATTCCAATCAGTTATTCTCTTACTTCCACCATGCAAATCTTCAAAATCCTCAGATTGAAATTCTAGACAGATCTTTTAAACAGAGTGTCCACAGTAGTATCGCAGTTATAGTGATGTTCCACTCCTACGAACACAAATTCATTGCACTTTATTTTAATTACAAAGAAATCGTAAAGTGTTATAGATGGAGCTTTTGCACAAGATTGGAATTCATACTAAGACTTTGGGAAATTCGTAAATTTCAATTTGATGTAAATGTATCATGTTAAAACAAATCGTGCATAGGGCCCCTTCAACTTTATTTCCTCAATAAATGCATTGTTTTAACTTCAAATAAAGCGGACCTTGTCTTTTGTAAGTGACAAAGTCAAAATTTACTAGAGCGGATTTGAACCACGACCTACCGGGCTCTTATTAAACAAAATTAATAAAACAAATTATAACAACATTATAAAAATTCTGACCATCGTTACATAGAAGGCGAACGTTCTAATCACTAGACTGTCATGCCTGCCACTCGAATTTCTAGGTGAACTTATTATAGAAGAATCTCTTTATATTAGCTTCTGCAATTCTTTACTACAGAAAGGGCTAGGCATCCGGACTGAGGTCCAATTTTTTGCATTCAAATGTAATTGCTATTGTCTAATAATGAACCGTTTTGAAAACTGTTCCTTCACAGACAAAAATCTCCATTTGTATTTTCTTTGCTATTTTCCTCTAGCTTTCTTCTCACACCTAATTCTCCTACTTCCACCCCTTTTCTGACTCATTCTCGCTTTTGTCCTCAAATAGTGTCTAAAGGGGGTGAAGCTGTACGTCAATACCATGTTGGCTAGCCCAAATATGGACCTGTCTCTGTAAGCTTGGGCGATATCATTTTTTCATCTACGATGATATCGGCAAACATATATCGTAATTTTCGATAGTATCGCGATTATTTGTTTTTATTCATTACATGATTGCTTTAGAGCCGATTAAACCACAGTATGTCCCTCTGCAAGCGTCACAAAGTAAATCACAAATTCGTTTGCAGAGCATGTAATGTACTCACTGTTTCTCACTTCCAAAAGCTGAAAAGACTGTTCTAATTTTGTTTCTATGGAATTTATGACATGACCTCACAATGGCGATTTTTTTTAAATTGGCGATTTATTTTTAATCGTGATTCTTCGCGTTGATATCTCTCGATACAACTTAAAGGTTCTCGTTATCGTAATCGAATAAAAGGGTATCGCGATATTCGATATTATCGTAATATCGCCCAAGCTTACGTCTCTGTATACACCCCGAAACAGAGTCCAATAATCAGGTCAGTATGGCCGCACAGAAAATTCTCTTTTGGAACTTTTTAAAGTCTTTACATGTGGGAGGGCTGAATGCCTGTACCAAAATTCCATGATAAACTATAATGACACAGGCATGCTGAGGTTTGAATTTGAAACATCATTTTTACTAAGTCATTTTATTGTAAGAAAATCCAAAATCAAAAGTTAATGAAACTCCTAGAGTTTCGATGATTGATCAGCGTCATTCCATAGTGCATTAGCGGTAGAGTGTGTAGCGACAAAACGGCTGTGTGAGACCTTGATGTGTGAGAGAGATGATGTGTGGAGACCTTGACAGTTTCATGGTCACGAAAAAATGAAATGAAGCCAAACCATGCTGTTGCGAAACAAGAAAATAAGTTAAACATAAGAGATTTGATTAATATCTGATGGCACAGGAGTTAACTGTCAATAGGCACAAAGTACAATCCATGAAAAACAGGTCACGAAAATAATTAGTATGAAATCCACACGAGATAATATCAAAGAAGAAGTCATCCTTATAAAATAATCCTCTATAATCCCTAGGTGCGATGGTAATCACTTTGTCTGCAACAAAATAAATAAACATACAACCCACGGTATGTCGAGCGGGTCTAGCTTACCGGATTCAAGTTCTGGTGTTAGCAACATAATGTGGGTTCGAATCACGGCCATGACACTTGTGTCCTTTGAACAAGATTAACTTAATCGTAATTGCTTCTTCCACCCAGGGGTTAAATGGGTACCTGTGAAGGCAGAGTTGGTTTTGCCTCTGATATGCGCTAGAAATGGCAGCAATTGAGCTGTATACTCCCAGGGAGCTGAGATGGTTTCAGTGAATGATTTATGAGCCTTATGAGCTCTTTATGAGCAGGGATAATAATATAATGCTGCCTTGAGCACCACTTAGTTGGTGGATACGTGCGCTATATAAATCCACTACATTATTATTATTATTATGATACCAAGTACATGTAAACAAAATGACTAGTTGTTACCTACACACAATAGCGGTCACAGGTTACATGCAGTCATAACAACTTTCATGAACTTAACCGAACTCTTACACATACTACATGCATAGTATTGCTATTATCACATACTGGTAGTGAATATGCACATGTGTGTGCATGACAATGCCGCACATGTCAAGGAACATGTAAAACAAATGTCATAAAATATCTCTACATTTCGCCACAAAAATACATAAATTTACACTCTCACCACAGATTTCCGGAAATATAGCCTATGCAGCTTGAAGCTAAGTGGGAAAAGCCATGTTGTATATAGCGAACAAGAACATGAAAATGAGCTACAAAACCTGTAAAACTTTCGCTCGGTTTCTTTCTCAACAACAAACAAGAAAGAGTTCCTGTCCCTGCTTCTCGCAGAGTGTGTGACACAACACCAAAATAATTATCACTACGCCTACCAAAATGATTGGAGATAATAAACGAAATATAAAAAGTAATATACATGTAAATGACACCGTATATTTGTATAAAAGTGACATGAGTATGTTTATATAGCAATAGTAAGTATTACTGGTGGTAATAAAAATATTTTGAAAACAGGGATCTGCTTTCAACGAGAATGGATTTGAGGTCAAACTCCCAACCGCGTGAAGGTCCAAACTTACACATAATGTCATATGCAAATGAACCTGGCCGAAGCTAAAAATAGAATGTGTATTCGAGGGTACAGCGCGTAAAGGCGCATTCTCCACATTAAAAACAGTATTACTTCAACTAATAACACCAAACATATTATAACAATATCCAACGTCAGAATGAGTGAATGCGTCAACTAACGAAATTAAACAAACAATAAAACAAAGTGATCACTTTATAAAAGGTAAAAAATAAAAAATAAGGGACGAACAATAATATGAAAGCATTATCAAGTAATTTGCTGGCTACACACCAAAACCGCACCACATTGTATATTGGTGCAGTTCAAAACTCGAACCTGATTGTACACAACTCTGGTGTAGTTCTGGTGTTCCTTATTATTTAAATTAGCACCAAACTGCAACCAGTGGTGCTAGTTTAAGTAGTGCAGTGGTGGAGGTTTTGTGTGGTTCTGGTATAGCATTGTGTAGTGCTTGTAAACTTCCCACACCAAACCCGCACCACATTTGGAGCTTTAATGCAGTTTTCTTGCGTATATTAAATTAGCATGATTATTATACCTTACACCTCGAAATTGTGCATCTGATTCAATTGCACCACACAAATTCTCATATAAATTAAGTATGGTGCATAATTCTTCTTCTTCAAACTAACCATTTCCTATCTCTGAGTTCCAGAAAATATTGGTTGAAGATAGTACTGATTTATCATTATTTACAGGGCAAGTGTCTGGTATCGTGGTATGGTACATGTACACATGTACATATACATGGTTCCATATAATTGTACATGGTGGCCATGTACATGACGCTAATAACAAACTAATTACAGAAAACACATTTTCTGCATAAAATTACCTACAATATCGTCACGATCAATAGGGCATGTAATTGGAATGCTATTTTTAGATTACCCTCAGTGACTAAAAATAATACCCACATGATATGATGAGGTCATTTCCAGTGTATTACCGTTGTTATTGTACAGTATTATATGAGGCAGTTAATCATTCCCACTGTGTTTGTATGGAGAAATGAAGAAAGTAAAATATGCATGTATTTCTATGTTTTTATGTTGTTTAATTTCTTTGTCTAATACAAGCCATTATCCAGTTATGAATGAAGAATACACCATACTCAACAATAAACTTAATTACGGTCAGTAATGTTATTTATTGGAAAACGAAACACCTTACAAAAAGGGCAGCTATATGCGTTACAGAGGAGTATGAAGCAGAAATGCACATTAAGCAAAAGATCAAGTTTGTATGCGAATTTTCAACTTAAGGTGTAAAACTTCTATTCTAACAAACAAAACAGAAACCTGCAAAACATGGCATGTAAAATACTGATTGTTACCAAAAATGTATCGTTCAAGGGAATCACATTCTCATCCATAGCGGGCTATTTTTGATCCAGTCATTGGATGGCACCTCAGACGACCACACGCAGTTAGCACGTTGTGATGCAAATTCCCTATACATAGCGCGTAAAATTTTTGTTCTATTGGTCGAACGAGAACAATACGTCATCATCATATAACCAATAGAAATATCCGCTTACGCGCATGTGTGCAATGCCTATAGCGCCTAAAACGTTTTCTTATTGGTCGAACGAGAACACATACCTTTGTTCATACAAACCAATATAACTATATTGTAACGCGATTTGGATCATGTCACTCACAAAATGTGAACATAGGCCTCGTGCGTGTAGAAGTGCCGCTCGCCTGAAAAAGGGTATCATGACGCTCTTGATCATTCTTAGACAGTTTTGAGGCAAGTCCAATAAAAGACAAAATAAATTAACTCAGTCTTTGCGGGTTTCTGGTA
Organism: Zoroaster sp. YZ-2022; assembly: GCA_029582265.1. Lineage (NCBI taxonomy): Eukaryota > Metazoa > Echinodermata > Asteroidea > Forcipulatida > Zoroasteridae > Zoroaster > Zoroaster sp. YZ-2022. The sequence continues at coordinate 42,544,842 of CM055822.1, read as the reverse complement.
ATTGCACATTCTTTAATTGGCTTTAGAAAATCGGAATATAAAAATAAATAAAAAGTACAGGACGATGTACACAAAATTACTCATCGGCTTTCATAACGTAAAGTTTTATTTTTATTATTTTTTGAATAAAAAGATATAGGTTCTGCGTGATTTTCTAGGGTGGGTCGGGTAACTGAAACACAACTATTTTTTTTTGTTCAGGCCGAACAACATGAACAACACCTAACGTTGTTATACATACATGTTCGATAACCCCTGCCGCCCCCCACACATGGTCATTTACAACCTTTTTGTGTAATCCCTCCATAACTCAGATTTTACCAATGAGTAAATGGGGTGTTCCATAACGGAGAACATTTCTTTTGCTGGGAAGTTCTCTGTACATTTATTTTACATTCTCATTCATGACATTTTTATGATTAAAACTTCATGCTCAAATTATACTATACATCATGCATCATTTATTTTTCACTCAAGTTAATCCTCAAACCATGTATGCCATTGACGATACACATATTTGCAGGCATGCCACCCCTTATATCCTCTAAATCCATCCCTTAATATCCATCGATTTGGATCACCGTGTTTTGCCTTCTATAAACAGATTCCTCCCTTGTAACAAAAACCAAGTTGTAAACAAAAGACACCATTTCAACTTTTCACAATAAAGGCCTAATTAAATATTATAACACCATATTACACATCCACGTGCGGACTAAACAATATTGTCCATTCACCAACACTTATTAGACATAGATTTAACAATGTTCCAGACATTCAGGGCCCATACAAATGTTACGCTGTTATTATTAATATACAGGTCTTTACTTAACAATGATTGTACATAACATCCATAAAAACCTACAAACATTACCAGGGCTTCCATCTCTACATCCCCACAATATCCCTGGCACCATCCCCATATTTTTCTCCAGGCTATCAACTTCCATCGGAAGTTGTAAATTCATGTTATGCCTTCATACTCATTATCAGTTTTATGGAGAAAGTAAGTTAAAGAGTAAAGGGGTCATTTCATGGATAAGTATATCACGTGACCCGGCACATGCATCTAATGTATCGTACATTCGTACACTCTGACTGCTGTGTCACTGTGGATAAACCTCAGTGGAAACATCTGACTGGGGTAACAGTGAAATTAGGCCTCTGACTGTCGGGGATGAATCGCCCCGCTACTGGGGGCTCAAAACATGGATGATTTTATAGGCTCACATTAATTACTAATCGCTTGATTTTTTTTTTCTTCGAGACTCTATAGCTGGCGAAGAAAAAAAAAAGCAGCAGTATTTTTAGTAGTTTTCGGTGTGGTGAAAATCCGTCGGCTTTGGTCTCGGTGTAAAAATACCGTCACGACTCGGTTTTACCGGAAAAATCGCTCAAAACCTCACTCTGCGTCATGATTGGATCATAGAAGTTTATTATAGTCATAGTCATGACATGGCCCCCTGCTAGTACTAACAGCACTTAAAGAACAATTAATAACCAACATGAGTCGCGCTGTATGAGGAACCTTAATAAGTAAAGACTACGTTTCGATCAGTATGCTCCTGATCGTCGTCAGGAAAATGCCGGGGCTTCTGGGTGAACCTTTATTTACACAGAAATTAAAATCATGGGGAGACATTACCACATGATATCTGTATGTGGTCACACTGAGGTGACACTCATGATATCTGTATGACTCATCACTGTGGGGACACTAATGATATCTCTAGTAGTCACACTGTGGGGAAATCTGCATGAACTATTTGTGGTCACACCTAGGGACACTATGATATATAATGGCTCACACTATGATATCTCTATGGTCACACTGGGGACACTAGGAACTCTGGTATGGTCACACTGAGGGGACCACTGCGTGAACTCTCCTGTGCATGGTCACACTGTGAGGGACACTATGATATATGTATGGTCACACTGTGGGGACACTATGATATCTGTATGGTCACACTTGGGACACTGATGACATCTGTATGGTCATTAACTGTAAAGGACACTCCATGATATCTGTATGGTCATACCATGATATCTCTATGGTCGCATTGTGGGGACACTCATGAACTCTGTGATGATCACACACTGTTGGGGACACTGCTGATATCTGTATAAGGGTCACACTGTGGGGACACTATGATATCTGTGGCTGGTCACACTATGATATCTCTATGAGTCGCTACATTGTGGGGACACTATGAACTCTGTATGGTCACACTGTGGGGGACACTGTGGATATTCTGGTATGGTCACACTGTGGTGTGGGGACAACTAATTTGTGGGTCAAACCTAGGGACACTATGATGTATATATAATGGCTTCACATCATGATATCTCTATGGTCACACTGGGGACACTAATGAACTCTGTATGGTCACACTGGAGGGGACACTATGAACTCTCTGTAATGGTCACACTGGTGGGGACACTATGATATACAAATGTGTGCGTCACACCTGTGGGGACACTTATGATATCTGTATGGCGGGTCACACTGTGGGGACAACTGTGATATCTGTATGGTCACACTGTGGCGACACTATGATATTTCTGTATGGTCATACTATGATATCTCCTATGGTCAACAGATACGTGTGGGGACACTATGAACTCTGTATGGTCAAGCACTGTGCGGACACTGTGGATATCTTGTGCATGGTCACACTGTGGGGACACTATGATATATGTATGTAGTCACACCATGATATCTCTATGGCTCACATTGTGGGGACACTATGAACTCTTGTATGGCTGCTCACACTGTGGGGACACTGTGATATCTGTATGGTCATCACCATGGTGTGGGGACACTGTGATATATTTTGTGGTCTGCCACTATGGGGACACTGTGATATTCTGGTATGGTCAACACTGTAGTGTGGGGACACTGTGATAATCTGTATGGTCACACCAAGTGGGGACACCTGTGATATCATGTATGGTCACACTGTGGTGTGTGTGGGGACACTGGTGATATCTGTATGTGGTCACACCTGGCCAGGACACTGTGATATATGTATGGTCATTTCACTGTGGGGACACTATGGTTTTATTCCAAATTCATAGTTTCACACACAGTGTGGGTGGAGACTACAACACTGTGTGTTCACACAGAGGTTTCACTCATGTGGTGACATCAGACATTTTTATAAGGGAAGCGTGGCTATGCCTGTCTGTAAGCTAATTGAAGACCTACAAAACAGCGTTTGTAGTTTTTCAATAGACTGTGTAAGTTGACCTCGAGGCAACGGTGAGGAGTTTTCGCGAGAATATTGACTTCATGCGTGCACCTCGTGCATAGCTTTTACAAAGTATATGTGTGCCAAATGTTTTTATGAAAAGAACTTTATTGTGTTGTTTTAATAAATTTCATCCATTGAATATGGTTTGACTTAATAAAAGCTTTGGTTTACATTTTGTAACTATAAACAATTTCGCAAATCTTGTGGTCAAATAAAAAAAAAAAAACCGACCTTTGATTTCCGCTTTCACGTTTGGAAACCACAAAGCCCATGCTTAATAGGACGTGATGCGACGTTTTCCCCTTCCGATGGGGTAGTAGATGATGGTGGTAGTAGTAGATCGATCTAACACTGCAAAGGATGCAACGTCACTTGCACAAAATCCATGCTACAGTAGGTCTGTTTATTCCGCTACGCTACGCAAACAGAAAGCACTTATCCTGATTTATATTACCTAACCTTCGGTTTGTCAGTGCGATTCTGAACACAGTGTGCGTATACATGTCGGCCTAATTCGCAATTTGACACTCGAACCGGACGTTGAGGTCAAGTATTATTCTTCATTTTCCTCGAAAGTTTCCAAGCTTTTTTAATATTTTATTATTACATTGTAAGTTTTAAATGTAATCATTCCATCAATAATGTTTTTGGGGAGGAAAAAGGTGATGTGACAAAAAATAACAATCAAGCAAAATTATACGCGTTAACCTCCCATAGCTGACCTAATGATGGCTCGCGAGAGGTGCCCGGAAGTCAATGGTGACCTTTTCATCGCGAGACCTTACACCAGTCTATACACAAAATAGTTTTTCGCAAGTCGGATCCTTCCTGATATATTTCTTGTGTGATGTTATTGTATTTGTTCTTCTATTTGCAGCCTATACGATTGTAATTCATATTTCCATCCCTCTTATTCGATTCAATTTAAATCACGATTTTAGCCTTGCTAGAATTTTTCTAAAAATCCCGTCAGGGTAAAACATTGACTTTTCCAAAATAAAAATCAAGATGGAAAGGATTAATAGTTTTCCAAAACATTTAAATCGTAAGGTGTCCTTATTGTTGTTTTCCCCTTAAATCACATGTCGTTTTGCCCTTTAAATCACATTTTTGGTTATCCATGTTTTATCTTACTTTATTTCGTTTTCACTTCCACTTTGTTCTAATATCAGCCTTCAATTATTTCCGAAAACAATATACAGCCATTTTCAGACTTCTTACACTGTAAAATGGTGTTTAGAATTTAAACACACGCAAAATAAACTTGCGTTTAGGAATGTGTTTAAACTGACCATTTCTCTGTACATGTCACAAAGCTAAAACGTGCTTAGCTTTTTGACGCCTGTTCATATGTTTTTGTAGCATTCAAACACACATGCAGAAAAAGGCCAACCTAAACATGTTTTTAGGCTAAACATATGAAAAAGTCTAGGGTACAACGTAAGTGTTTAGAAATATGTTTAAATTCAAACACCATTCATTTTACTAGTACCTTTTTCCCTGAAAAAGTAAGTAGAGGAAATAGGCTATTTCATAAAATATCTTGAGATTTGAATTAAAGAGGAAACATAATTTTTTTTTTGGGGGGTGGGAAAAGCCGCATGGGGTCAAGTAGTGCACAGCCAAAAAATAAATGTAGCTCAAACCTGTAAAATTACTGTTCCGTTGTTTAATTACCACCAAACACCAATTAACTGGGATAGTCCCACCAGAAAACTGGTACAAAATTACGCTAATGAATGCTAATTCCTCAATATAATAGGCGATAATCAAAATTACAAACTCCTTAGCTGAGCCCTCTAAGTGCCTGGAGGATTCAAATATCCCAACAAAGTTAGTAAGCCCGGACAAGTTCGTTCTGCAGTTCCAGCTCGTATAAATGAAACAGTTAGGATCCCCAAGTTTCAAAGATGGATGTCGCGTAACTCTTGGTGTATCATCACTTGTTGGTCTTCGTGCACATAACAACTGTAGCCGCCTCATAGTCACCGGAAGCAGCGGCGTAGCCAGGACCTTTTCAGTCGGGGGTGAGGGGCACAGGATTTTGGGGGGTGCATTGCTTTTCGGAGTAAATTAGCTGGGGTATGTTTTTGTTTCCCTTTCTTTTCTTTTCTGTTTTTTGGGGCACTATGGGATTTTTCGTGGGGCACCGGAAATTTGTGGGGCACTGCACTTCCAGGCTCCCAAACCTGTTAAGCTACGCCGCTGGTCCGAAGGAAGCCTTGTGTGGATCTGAGGAGCTGTTCCCAACCCCTGGGTTACGCCGATATGGTAGTCCCGTTAACTTTGGCTTTATCGGAGGTGGAAACTTGTTGAGAGCTCTGACGGCACTCTCGCCATAACTCAGTATAGTCTTGCCCTAGCAGAATAGCCATCGGGGAAGATCTGTCCGTAGATTCACAGCACACTTGCAGAGCGAAAATTATCTGCAGTAATTGCCGCTCAAGGATTTGTTGCAATCCTCGATTATTTACGCCGGATTTAAAACGTATCAAATATCATTAATATCTCAATCTGGATATGCCACTCTTGGGGAACTGGATACTGCTTGTAGCAACCAAGTCGTTAGAATTTCTGGCATCTGCCCTGCCTAGCAAAAACAAAAAGTTCGACTGATATTATATCATGTCGTTCATACCCAGCATACGCCTTACGCTGCAGAGCACATAATGCAACACCTATTCCAAACTTTCCCTGAATAAAGAAAATAGATTGCATACAGTGGACCGCCCACCACCATATAGGGGTTAGCTCAGTTGGTAGAGTTCAGTTAGTTCGAGAAGTCGAGAGGTCGTGGTTCAGAGTCTGGCATCAGCCAACTTTACATCTGGCCAAACCCATATCTGCCGAGTAGCCAGGGATCAAGCCCCGGTCAGATGCCAAAAAACCTGGGTAACGGCAGCCTTGGGGATTATACAACGGGACACAGGCCATTTACGTGGTTATACACAGAATAAATATACATGAAGAAAGCTGACCTGAAATATTATATGAACGGGAAGCGAGCAAAGAAAATCCTGGCTGATGCCGGACTCAGAAACCCGCGACCTCTCGAATATCGTATGAGTGCACTACCAACTGAGCTAACCAGCCCCCTATTAAGTGTTTTTGTTTGTTTGTTTTGTTGGAATAATATTAGTCTGCTCTCTCTGTCTAGGACTACGTATATATATATATATGTATTTTTTTCTGCCTCCATGCTTCAAAGTCAGAATCTTTTTTCAAATCTTCCACATGTTAACAACTAGAAAATAAGAAAAAGAATAATAAAGCCAAGCGCAAAATAAAACGAATTGGAGTCCGATTGGTAAGGCAGAGCCGTGCTCGCCCCTGCTTACACTTTTATTCATCGTTTAGTTTGTTGGTGTTATTAACACAACTGATATTCAAATCATAATGGTGGTCATGCAAAGGCGGCAGCGTTTATGCGCCATAAACAATGCAAACTTGGCCATCGAGTAATAAAGAGTTACGCATTTTGACTTTGAAGGATCTATTGTCCCAATAAGATTGGAGACAAAGTAGCCTTTGATTGCTTTTGATGTAAGCGTTCCCGGATTTTTTTCCGACTTCCATCTCACGTGTTTAGCTTGGGACAAGGCGAATTGAGGCGGCGGACGCAACCGCCCGATCTCTCAAACTGCATGGTCCAAAAGTTATGAAACGTTCGGTACCAAAGGTTGTAGGCTTGTAGACACACCTCACTAAGTTCTGGTGTAGCCGAGTCCATGACTGGGTTTACACTCTTTTCACCCGGAGTAAGTCTGCGAAGAACTGCGAATAATACCGGTCTATATCGCCCAAGGTTTTGGAAATATGTGGCCGCGGGAGTACGACCGGGCAGGTTGACGTGCAAATGTTCTGCCGATCGTTGGCATCATTGCTTTGACGAAACTGATCGGTCTTTAGACTTGATTGAGTAAAATGTTAAATAAAGCCTGTCTCGAGTCATATTACGGTCGTCCATGCGTCTGATGTTGCTAAAGGTCGTCAAAGCGAAGACAACCAAGCGTAACTTTTGCGGCTACCACGAAGAGTAATCGTAGTTCGGCTAAACGTTGGAACTTTCGGTTTCGGGGCGATGATGATGCTCGTATTGTAGCCCCTTGGAGAGCGGTTTTTGCTAAATGATTGTCCGTGTGTGAAGGTAAACCGCATAACCACTGCTGCTGCTGCTGCCGCTGCTGCTGTTGCTGCTTACAGCTGTTGCTGTTGCCGTTGCTACTGCTGCTGCTGCTGCTGCTGCTGCTGCTGCACTGTTGCTGCTGCTGCTGCGCACTGCTGCTGCTGCTGCTGCTGCTGCTGCTGCTGCTGCTGCTGCTGCTGCTGCTGCTGCTGCTGCTGCTGTTGCCGTTGCTGCTGCTGCTGCGCGCTGCTGCTGCCTTTCATTTTATACTGAGTGATTTCTTATTACACCTGGAATCTACCGGACGTTTTATGTGAGTATTTTTGTACATTTGTTTCTTCATAATAAGTGAAAACTGTTGTTTTTTGTATGTCTGTGCAGTAAAATTTACATTTGGTGTATACTGCATTTGGATCTTCATTTTATTTTTTTGCGGTCAACCTGGATTTAGATTATAGTACCTGTGTAAGCTAGAGATTATAACCTGTGGCTTGACCACGGCCTTTGTGTTTGGATCAGCTTTTGTGAATTAGACAATGGAGATCTGTCATCGACTGTTTATTCTACCCCCAAGAGTGCCGGGTGTGTCAATGACTCATCGGTAGATAGCTACAAGATGCAACCTGCTGCATTGTTCAACCTTTAAAATCGCCATCTTAAATCTCTGAGACGTCCCATATCTTACTTGCAAGGATAATTGTGCTACACTGCCTTTCCTGGAAACCCTTAATTTCCCAGGTGACATAAAACCCAAACCCTGACCTGAAACACCTGGCATCAACACACCCACAAACGCACCAGTCTGTTAAAATTTGCCTCATGCCGTAATGAATTCACTCAATCTTTCGCAATGCCCATGTGACTGATGTAGCACATCTTGGCTTTAGATTGAGTCGAATTGAACTGTCTTGGAATATTTCATAAGTAACCCCAAACATACATGCCGCACACATTGGGGTAAAAAGCTGGTCGCCGTAGAATGGACAGATTTACAACTAGCACTCTCCGCCTTACCAACCCCCAGCAGTGAACTCATACCACATCAACAAGCGACATTGGCATAACTTCGCTCAAATGTCTCACGATGAGTTCTAAACTTCAGCTCACAATGACATACGACACAATCCATAGCAACAAATCGGTATGAATTTTGTTAATTTTGTACTAAAGTAATTTTGATCTTGTTGCATAACCGAGACATGGTTTAGCCGAACCCACGATGACTCTTGCCCCTTTATGAGTGTACTCCCATGGCTGCTGGCTACTCTCACATCATATCCTGAACCCAGAGCCAATAAAGTACCGGTGGATAGGGGTTGCACTACTTGCCCTTATGGGTCCAGTTTATCTCGTCAGCATGAAATGGTATGTTGACCTTGCCTGGCGGCTTCCTTGCAGCGGTGACTACCTAACATTTGGAATCTCTGCCATGCTGCTTTGGTAACGTGCAAAACTCCTTAGATCTGTTCGCCTTGTTAATATTTATCGACCAAAAAGGAGGGATGTTGATGGTAAAAATGTAAACTTCTCTCAGTTTTCTGCAGGAATTTGAAAAATTAATTGGTGTCGATTATCTCACACCCATCTGACATTATTTTAACCGGCGATTTTAACTTATATGGACATTATTTCAAACAACAATTATGCAAATCCGGTTTAAAGATCTGCTCTCTGCTCATGGACTTATACAGTACATCATCACGGCACCCACTCTCATCAGTGGTCAACTGTCTTGACCTCAAGATAACAGCAATGAAAATATATCACCCCTATCTCGAATATATAACCATATTCACCCTGGCTTATCTGATCATTATGCAATCATGGAAAATTTGAACCTTCAAAACTCCCATACCTACCATTTCTGTAACTTCTACTCGCAACTGGAAAAAAGAAAGTAAAATATTAAAGATTTATGTCACGATATGTGGAATCTCAACTGGAAAATGTAAACCTGAAGGTTTGGTGAGCTGGATTCTTTGTGTCCGGTCTATTTGAATCTATCTACCGTCCGGTAAGCATCTTGATGATCATGCTCCGCAAAAACCCGAATTGTTAAACTTCAATCTGAATCCTCTGGTTTCAATGATGATATCCGTGTTGCAAGGGAAAAATCCACCGTCAACCCAGGCGAAGATGGCGTGACAATGGGATAGAAGGCTTGGGTACATCGGCCAAGAATATCTGTAAACGTGAATGATGACGAAGAACATGGTTAACCAGGCAAAATAACTCACTACTCATCTGCGCGTTGGGGAAGATAGCTCTGGTGATCAGAAAAAACTCTTGCTTTGTTGTTGAAAAACGCTGCTCATTTCCAAACCCAAAAGCTCGGTGCTTCCATCTACTAAACCCAGACTGGTCAGACCTCGCAAATGCTTTTCAAACTTTTTGTCACAAAGAATTGAGAATATCCGATCGTTCTTTTCCCTCAGTACCCGCCTATATTCTATCCTACAAACACCATCGCACGCAAGGATCCACAATGCAGAGACTGTCCATATGTTTGAGCCTACTGTGTTACGGAGATCAAGAACCATCCATGAAATCGCCCTTCAAAATCATGTGAACTTGAGTCTTAGTGTAACTTCACTAATAAAACAAAAACTATTGATGTGTTTGCTAGATATATCACAATTATTGTAAACAGATCTCTTTCTTCCAGTTGTTTCCCTAATAGCCAGGAAGGTTGCTCATGTTTAAACCACCTCTAAAGAAACTCCAATTTGGACAAGGAAGTTTTCAAAATTGCAAACCAGTAGCAGATTTTAGGAAGCACCTTTGGAAAAACAATCGAGCGAGTTGTTTCATCACGGATCTCTTGACCATGTTCGTGCTAATAACCTGTCGGACACATTTCCAGTCAAGGCCTTCACAAACCATTTCACGGAACGGAAACTGCTCTTCTTCCGTATAAATGATACATAATTTCATCTGCCATGGATGAGGGAAAATCACTACATTAGTTTTGTTAGACTTAAGTGCTGCTTTACTGACAATTGTAGATCATAAAATCCTTCTCCGCCTTTCAGCAATATCATTCTTGGAATATGGCGACGTACAGCCCTGGATTGGTGTAAGTCCTACCACCTTTAAATAGGCCCTCCAGCATGCTTTGTTTTGGTACAGTAGCATATCTCCGAGCCTGTTACCTCTTGACTATTCTACTGGTACCCTGCAAGGCTCTTGTGCTCGGCCCACAGTGGTTTACCTGTTTATACCTTTTCCAGTTCATGTGATATCATTTTGAAGTATAATTTAAATTACCATGTTTACGCTGACACGCAGCTTCACGTTACTTTTAAATCTTCTCAAGAACCTGCTGATTCCCTGCATTAAAACACTGGAGAAATGTATTCAAAGAGATTCGAAGTTGGATGAGACAAACTTCCTGAAATTGAACGATGAAAAACAGGAATTTGTTCTATTTGGATCACGTGAAAAACAATTGTCCTAAAGTTTCTCTTCCATTTATTACAATTGGTGACTTGCAGATAACAACCCCTCGATTACATGCACATGTTTGAATTTGGTGTTATATTTGACTCAAACATGACTTTTACAACCACATATCTCCAACATTGTTCTGCATATCATCATTTCATATCAGAATATATAAGCCCAATTAGGGAAATACTTGAATAAAAAAGTGCTGTTGAACAAATTACATGCGTGTCGTTGTCACATCATGGCTCGATAACGAGGAATGTCTCTCGCCTACGGTCTTCCGCGAATCGTATCTCGTCTTTCAGCACATACTAAAACACAACGTGTTGTGACTTTGTCCAAAAAGATCTCATACCCATAACGCCAATCTTGAAAGAAAGCTGCACTCGGTCTTCCCTGTTTCTGAAGAATTGTTTTTAAACTTATGCTAAATTGTTCACCAAATCTTTAATACAACATTTCGTTCCAATTTATATTTCTGAACCCATTAAAGTTCATACCTCCATCACGCGGTTAATTTGCGCTCCAGCAACATGTCCTCCTCGAGACAACTTCATGGTAACAAAACGCGGAACTCAACTGGGTGATAAGTGACGTTTTCTGTCGCCAGCAACTCGAGACTCAGAACCATCTTCCAACCAACTCAATCTTCGTCATAGTAGTATGAAACCAGAGTCGATGCTTATAATTGCGTATGGGTACATGGCATCCTCGGTACATAATTTGTTTCCGCTTTCTTTCCCCATGCCATCATTGTATATTGTTTGTATTAATGTTTTCTTTGTTTGGCGCCAGTCTGAGCGCCCAGCAGGAGTGGATATGTGCGCGCTAAAAACTTACCATTACTACTACCACCTACTACTGCTACTACTACTACATCACACCAACTACCACCTACTACCAACTACCATCATCACTACCACCACCAATACCACCACCATACCTCACCACCATCATCACTACACTCACTACTACTACTACCATCATCACCACATCACTACTGCACCACCATCATGCACACCATCATCTACTACCATCACCACCTACCACTACCACCACCACTACCACTACTACCACCACTACTGCTACTGCAGATTTGTAGGAAGCGCGCACATATCCATTCCCTGCTGCGCCCATAAGGCGCGGAAACACATACAATATATATGCATAATTGATAGCATAGACAAAACATTATACCGAAATACATGTACCTTACAATGCAATTACAAATATGCATCATATTTATATAATTGTGACATAAGATGAGTTTTAAGCTGTTGACTTAAATCTAGTTATACTAATGACAAGATTTTGTTTAGTTGTTGAATATGATTCCAGAATTTCCGGCAACGACAGAAAAGACCCTCAGTCACCCCAAGGTCCGTTTTGAAGTTGATTCCTCTAGGAGTGACATGTTGCTGGAGCGCAAAGTCGCGTGATGGAGTGTCGACTTTATAGGTACTACACACCCCAAAAGTGTAAAAAAATGGGCGGTAGAATGATAGATAATACCTTTTGGAAGGTTTCTCTCAAACACAAAACCGAGTATCATTAGTACCGAGAATGTTCCAAAAACAACATTAAGGTCAAAGGTCCGTATACTCATTTCCAGTTGTCTGCCACGACCGTGAAAACCTGTGCTGGCAGTGCCGGATTGTATTTAGACTGGTACCTCTTACCTCTGCACACCGTTGTGATTGTAAATAAGAGGAACAAGGTTCAGTCAGTCTTACATTTTGTATCTGTTGTAAACACCGAACGAACGATCACAGAATTCCTGGATTCGATTGCAACCAGACGTATCAAGGACGTCCAAGATCACTTAACCAAAAAGAGATGAAAATGCCTGCAGTGAAACGATGGACATTGGATCAACTATGGAGAAAGGCATGAGACCCAGAACAAAACCAGTACTTACTTGCCAGCATCTGTCTGGACATACTGGTTCTGGGGCAGCATCTCAATCATGATCTATTATTATTATTAGTTTGCATTACTGTTGGTAGACAGATGAACCAGTACATGATGCTGGGACTGTACATGATGAACACAATCATGACAATGTCCCCTGGCAATGTATGTGAAATTGCCCTCAACCCCTGATTACATACTCTACATATTTGAATGGGAAAGCTTCAATTTTGGGTCTCCAGAAATTAGATTCTCATATTCTCAAAATATTATCAAACATTTTTATTTGGAATTGCAAGACACATGCACTGTATGACCCACCAATTTGTCCGAGAGTGCTTTTAGTATCTAGTTAGAGAGAGAAAAAAAAATAATTATGTAAAAATACAAGAAGTTACCTAGATATAACTTTTTGAAACACGAGGGGAGCAATTTATTTTTAATAAATTTTTCAAAGGTTGGTTGTTATGCTATTTTTTCGTGAGATCTAATGTGAATATTAGTTAACGTGTTACAGGGGTTGAAGTTAATGTTCATTATCAACATATAATGATGAAACATTTCATTTAGTTTTAATGGTTGTTTATTTTAAATAATTAAGTTTTAGTATAATTTGTTATTATTTTTTGCAACATGTATAGCAGTGCTGGCATTTCAGTCCAAGAGAAGGGTCTCATCTGATAAAACCTTTCCATTCCATATCATTTAAAACAATGTTTTACCTTGTTTCACAGTGATTGTTGGAAGGTTGATAAATTTATTTAAATCTAAACCCTTACTCTTTTCACTCTCTAAATCTTTTTTTCAGAAAGAGGTTAAGAAACATCTTGCTACTACTTCAGCTGTGGGGTGATACTGATGCCAGTGTAGACTTCTCGACATAATGTGGCAGTCTTTGGTCAATGGAATTGGACAATTTGGAAGTCAAAGCATATGTCTGGGCCCCCCTTTTGTGCATGTTTCGTCCTCTCTCCTCCCTGGTTGCTTGATTCTATGGTGCTGCAATGATTGTTCAAATAATTTCAGAAAGCAAATGTGTTGGTTCATCACCGGTGGTGCAGGACATGCCATTACCGAGAACTTGGGGGGGCAAAGCATTTTATTCCCAAAATTATTACCGATTTCCAATGACAAGCCCTGAATGTCACCCATTCTGAACTGTCACCTAAATCAAATACAGAGCTACATTTATTATACGAGATTGATTTTTGTTTTCTTGTCAACAAAAGGATCATGGTTGGGGTCTATTTACACTGAAGTCATTTCCCACTATGTTACATGTGTAAGGCCATGTACAACACTCATTTAGATTATTTTATAATAAGGTTAAAACAGGTCAGCAAAGTGGTTTCAATTGATTATATGGGCAGGGAGAGGGAGGTGGAAACCACAAAAGTCAAGTCATGAAACCAGGCAACACAAATAAAATAAATATGTCATTTATTATTTTATTAGCAATTTACAATTAACACCGCACTGAACTTGATTATTTCAATTTCTAAACATTTATGTACAAAAATGGCATTCTGACTCTTTAACTTGTAATTTTATAGATTGGATGGTACAGCCAGCAGACACTTGTTTGCCAAAATAATAATGTGTACAACCTTGAAAATGTAAAAGTAATGTAGAATTTGTTTTCAAATTGTATAAATGATTTTTTTATTATTTGCAGTATGAGGGTGAAAACAAAGATATTGCCTTATAAGCATGTCACAAATAAGGAGATACTTGATTCATCATCATTATAAATTTATATTATATTTTGTTCATTATAAACTTGAGGTTGAAAGTGAAGTATATTTATACAATAAAGATCACTCTTGGTATATAAACATGCAGTCCATCTCATTAAATTTATGTATTTTGTACAAGACTTAATAATTAATACATAATGCCAAGTTTGGTTTCATCTAAATCTGCACAATTTGAAGGCCTTTCCATATAAACAAAATTAAAAGGGCAAGCAATTGATTAGATTTGGTAAAGTGGATGTAATTACATTTAATTTTGTTTGAATTGTCAATCATAATAATACAATTTGTGGCCTTTACTCTTTCCTGCTGTTGGCGGGGAAGAGGAAAACGCGGATACAAGCTTTCTTTGCAACTTCTTTATCATGTGTGGTATGTGTATTTAAACGTTTGTTTTTTAATGAATTACAAATTAGCTGATGTCCATTACACAAGCTTTGAAGATTGCATACGTTAGCTATTTGACATTGCGCTGCATTGTTTCTTCTCCACTCAACTATTATATACAGGTTGTGCTTTTGAGTAGACTCTGTGTGTACCCGATACATGAATTTATGGATGAAATGCACAATTATTAGCCAACTTTCTATGTACCATGTGGCGAAGCGAAATTAATGACAACCTTGAAATGGAAATATCAAAGAGTGTAAAGATACTTTCTCTCACAAATTAACTTTTCGCTGGTAAAGAAAAACACAAAAGAAAGGGGGAAATATTTATATGCTCCTCCATGCTTTTGCAGTATCTTCAGCAACCCCTCTAGCCTCCCCAATCAATTTAACCCCCCACTTCTGTCCTTTTTGAATCTAGCTGTTTAATAATCAGAAGTTACTACCATAAATCGCTTCAGTTTGTGACTTTATGCCGCATTTTAATACACGAATGTTGATCTGGCTACCTGACAACCCTGGAAAACTGTTTCATAGTGTTTTGTATGTTGATTTATCATCTGGCGTGGTTTTTGAAAAAGCATGTGTTGGGGCTAGTGTCAATATCATTATGCATATGAAATGCAAAGGGCTTTGTAGGTAACTACTGCTGGAAGAGTCAGAGTTGGAATCAAAATATAATGGCAAACTCTTCGTGGCTGCTTTAGATAACATACTGAGCTGGGATGTCTTGCTGGATCAAGACTCTAATTAGAAGACTTCTGCTAGTGTTATCAAATGATATATCTCAAGTTCTGTGAGGACCTAATCGTTCCAGAAAAGTTAGCAAAGATTTACCCCCAACAATAAGCCATGGTTACAAAAAAGACCTTACGAGAACTCGTCAAAAGAAAGCAGATGGCTTTTGACCGTAATTTTAACAAGAAAACGTCAACTGCGGAGAAAGAAATCCAAAACATCTCATCAATCAATGCAAAAAACAATATAAGGAGTAAATCGATCGAACGTAAATTGGTAGCGATCTAAAGGAGTGCATGGAGTGGACAAAAAAGACATCTGAGTTTTAGTGCGTAATAAGTTTAAAGGTCCCCTCCAGCGATTTAAGAAACAGTTCGTTAAATGTGTGACCTCAATCAATTCTTATTGTCGTTTCTTTGAAAATAGAAACACTTGTCATGACCCAGCTTACACTTAACTCTTGTAGCAGACCCTAAACCTCCCAAGGAAGCATACACGATAACATTGTTCTCACAACTCCCAAATCGAAAAAGGCTTTTGTAAATCTATTACCAGACAAACAAAATTGTTGGTCCAGACGGGATATCTGCAAACTTTAAAGCATGTTACAAAGAGTTTGCAGGAATATTTCATGAAGGGGTTATTTCAATGGTCTTTGACACCACATAGTTCCCA